>OX465252.1:12046654-12628136 GCA_949987775.1 Aproaerema taeniolella | reverse complement strand
TGATATTAAAATCACATGGCTAGGCATAATACTTTTCGATCTCCAGTATTGGCCCGCTGGAGAAACGTCTCCCCAGCTTCCCATTAAAAACTGCCTTTATCTTAAAAAGTACTGAAGCTGGGGCTATGAAATATTTACAGCACTAGTTTAGGACAAGGAGTGAAATTTTGAGCCATAATACTCACTGGTACCTATCGTAGTTTCCGGGATATAGAGTGGCCAGTACTGGTAAGCTGGGGAAACGTTTTCCCAGCTTACCAGTACTTAGCGGCAAATATCTCTCGTTCGGTCAAACGTATGAAATCAATTTTTGAGGTATTGACTGCTGAAATTTTGCTCGAAAAATTGGACTATAAATCTTTTTCGTACTGCTAGCAGTTTTTGAGATACAGATGGCGCCGGTGACGAGATTTTTTCCAGCTTCCCACTGTTTTCAGGTCACAGCATCGAAAGTTTTGATGCTGTAAATCTAAGACTGAATATCAGAATTGCTGAATTTATGCTTTAAAATTTAGTGTAGAACACATCATTATTTGACAACTGGTCCCGGTGGAGAAACGCACTTTACATAATGTTTCATCTAATAACCCTCAGAATTTATGTCAAACGTACCAATCTTGTTTTTAGTACGTACCTATGTCAAACGTGGCGGCATCAATTGGTTCTGAACCACTGATGCTCTGCCTACCCCGTATGGGATTACAGGCGTGAGCGTATGTATGTATGTACAACTTTCGGGGATGTCATTAACAGCGATTTACAAAGTTCATCACAATAATTCTGACTATTCCGAAAGTTATACTTCTTTTCTCAGTCACTTAAGGGGACTTTAAATTAGTTAGCGAAACTTAAGGGGGTGACTTTCCTCAAGGAAACTTTGAAAAAAGGCAAATCAGCTAATTAGCTGATTTAACCCATGCAATTGCATGGGTTGTATGGAGCAGGCAAAGTTTTTTTGGGGCTTACAAAATCATACAGCTTCTGTCCACCTTGAAGATCCATTCTTAGTTCTAAATCTCGAGTATAAATATTAGTGAAATTACTACAACACGGGGCCTATTCTTGAAAATCATTTCTTAACATGAGACGTTGAGATAAAAACTTCTAGAATTTCTAGATGAACCTTCTAAGGTGCAGTGGGTCAAGAGCAGAGTAATCAATAAAGTGGACGTCAAACAAACCGCCTCCGTTCCCAGTCATCAAATGATTATCAAGCAATACGTACATGTACATCAATTCAGTCTGCTTCCGGAACAGGTCGTTTTTCTCATTGACCAGTTCGCAGAGTTGGATTACTAAATCTTCGACTTCCTCTTGAGGCACAAAAGACGGCTCGTCGCCTGTAAACAAACCAATCTTGTTTTTAGTACGTACTTCAGTTAGGTACGTGACTGATTTTCGGTATCTTCTAGCTTAAGACATGCCTATGAGGAATTCATTCACCCGGTTGCCGAAACATCCATTACAGTTAATGCCACTTTAAATAGCATACTGTCACTTTCCGCCTAGTTTTTTTAAAAAATTATAAGCTGGTTAACTGTTGACCTCAATCTTGACCATAACGGACCATCCATAAATTACGTCACACGTTAAGGGGAGCGGAGGGGGTCGACAAAGTGTGACATTGTGTGACAAGGGGGTGGGAGGGTCATAAGTTTTGTGACATCACATTTCAAAATGTGTTATGAGTATTAAAACGTGTTATTAACGACAAACTTAACCTCCTCAGTCCCAAGCACTCTTTTTACGTTTGGGTCAAAAAATCATGAAATTCGTGTGACGTAATTTATGAATGGCCCCTAAGGTCAAAGATGAGGTCGACGATGGAGCGAGTTAACCCAGAAAATGCTTATAAAGGCACTGGTACTCCCTCGCACCGACGGAACACAGCAAGCTGTTTGGCGTCGGACTTCGGTAGGAGGGTGGTCGCGAACCAGACGGCCTTTTACAGAGCATACCACACCGCATGAGACCATAGGACGTCACCTCAGATTCAGAAAAAAATGAAGTGTCGTTGCCTGGGATGGATTACTAGGAGGCAGGTCTCATTTGTGTTTCCTAAGTCGCCTTTTACGACACCTACCTACCGAAAGAGATGGGGTGGTGTTATTCTCAACCGATCACCACACGGTAAGTTAACGTAAACAAGGACGGCATTACGTTTTAAGAAACTTTAACTCGCAACTGAGCGAGAATGTATTAAAATTATTTACTTAGTTTTATTTATTGGTATTTCAATTATATACGGACCTGAATCCAGCCCTACAAACTGAACCAGTTTTACCAAGAAACATAAATCGAAAAATATAAATAAACATCACCTGTCCGTTTGTACGTCTCTCTTCGAAACCGTTCAGTCCGTTCAGGTTATTATTGCGTTAAGAAAAGCGGATGTGCATTTAATCATACAAATTCGCTTTAATGATAATTATAGGAAGTGTAAGGTGTAAAAATTCGGCTAAAGGTCCGCGATCCGTCGACATTTGGATATTTGCTACTTAAATCAATAACTGAATAGATTTACCTAGCTGGAATTAAAACCGAAAGGTAATTATTTATAAACCCGTGCATTAAAACCTTGAGTCATGTCATGACATAAAGTAATATCAAGTAACTGTAGAAGTAAAGCGTTTAAACCGGTGTCGCCTTCACAAAAAAAAATTGCTGTGCGATAGACACCAAATAACGTTTTGTTTGCTGCGGTTTTCCATCTACTGGTTGAAAAAAATCGCAATCAAAAACGGGCTTTATTTATCACATGAAATTAACCATTTCGAAACATTTATCTTAATATATTTATCATCTCCAAAAATCTCAAATGAGTACATACAAAATTTCGTAGAATTCAATAAGTCGTTATGATGACCGCGATTAATTTATCCGCCAATTATCCTTAAACAAAGGTTGCCGATAAGATATTATTGTTATGGAAAGAGGGTTGCCTTTTGCATCCTAATATTATGTATTTAGCTCATAATTTGCCGCTGTGATACGTGTGCAATAAATATACCTATCTGATACATTTCATAGGAATTTATAAGATTATGAAAAACAAGTACTTTATCACTAAGTCTCAAAATTAAAAGGAATCTACTTACAGGTACATTTACTACTAAAGTACCCACTTCAAAGATTACGACATTATTGGAAACCCTGACTTCGGTCATAAAGCAATTTCTTAACAAATAGGCATTTATTTTGTACTGTACCCAATATAATAAACTACAATATACAAATTAATATACAGTGAATTACAATATTGAAGAAATAGCTCGGAGAAAGGTCATGGATACACAGATTAAGATGAACAGCACGGCGCGGCGTAATCTATTGTTTAGTTCACAAAGATCTTATTATAAAGTTAGTTCACTGGTATATGTACTGTATATGAAGGTGTTAGATATTACTTGCGGATGTACGTAATTTATAAGACCACTTTAAAAGTCATTCACATCAAAATTGACATCATAGAAGCTACCTATTGCATGACTAATTTCTGCGAGACAGTCGTTATCTTCGTTAGGTAATATTGTGCAAATACAGCTTTCGTAATTCTCTTGCAATATTATAAAGAAGATAGGTAAGATTCAGTTGTAATATGGATACAATTTGTGGGTAGGTATAATTCAATTCACGCCTAAGTTCAAAAAAAGTTCAAAATAAAAACATTAAAAAATCTATAGAACGCATCCAATAACATTTTCCTGTTTTTATGATTAGTTAATTCCTAAGAATGCAACAGGAAAACTGGAGTTATGTGCCATTAAATAGCTACCTATCTCATATATTCCAATAGCTTAACCTACATAAAGCAATAAATGAATATGTCTGAAAAAATATCGCACGATTTTTCTGTTGTTGGGCCGTTGTTTTATAGCAAGATCTGTGTGATTCTCAGTTTCAGTCGAATTATCAATAAATTCAATTGTGCAGAACCTGTACAAATAGCTTATGAAAGCTGACTTTCCGGCTTTTCATTAAGCTTTTCGACTCTTGAAAACGAATAAAAGCCATAACAAGCGAGAGAATCTAGCGAGCCAGATTTTATTGGCAAATGTTCGAAGTATATTTTATTGTATGACCATAGCACAATTCATTGTATAGTCTAACAAAGAGTGCAGTTTGCAGGCGCACGTAAATTATAGTAGGATGGTCTCTAAACCATATTCTTTATTGTTACGCTATACCCACTTTTTTATTATAATCGTAGTTATTTTTATTTTTTTATTATGAGACGGGTTAACTCTTGACCCCAATCTTGACCAAGGTCATAGATGAGGTCGACGATGGAGCGACTCAACCCAGAAAATGCCAATAAAGGCACTGGTACTCCCACGCACCGACGGAATACAGCAAGCTGTTTGGCGTCGGACTTCGGTAGGAGGGTGGTCGCGAACCAGACGGCCCTTTACAGAGCCTACCACACCGCATGAGACCATAGGACGACACCTCAGATCCAGAAAAAAATGAAGTGTCGTTGCCTGGGATGGATTACTAGGAGGCAGGTCTCATTTGTGTTTCCTTAGTCGCCTCTTACGACACCCACGGAAAGAGATGGGGTAGTCTTATTCTCAACCGATCACCACACGGCGTAACAAGGCGTTACATTTACAAGTCAGTCACGACAATTGTTCTTTACTATTACCGGACACTCTGGACGCATTTTTTAGATATGCAGTTTTTGCACTTAACCCGTCGCGCGATTGTTTACGACGCGCCGCTTGCGATAGTAATCTCGTACACCAGGAGGTCTCTTACCATGATCGCTTAGCGCGATCCAATTCAGGACTTAAACAAGTCTGCAACGCTTATTCGTACCATGATGGCTTATAAGAGATTCAATTTTGGCGCTGTTGCGATTCAAAGGCAGACCAGCGACAATTTATGTAGACATTTAAAATGGACCATAGACATCCGAGCAGTTCAAAAGCAGCGCCATTATGGTACCATTTTAAAAACATTCCAATTGCGAAGCAGTTCAAAGTTGGATCCTAAACAGAAATGCTTTTAAAGTTTAAACGATCGTGGTAGGTACCCAGGTGTACATTTGCCGCGCGAAGGCTTAATTAACCGTTTTCAATTAGGCCCCTTACGCCAAGCAAATATCTTTTAAGAGTGCTATATGCAAATGGTCCTAAAAGCAACATTCAACACGCAAACGAAAGACACTTGTGACTTATACAACATTGTGCATTGTAAACAAATAAGAGTATAAGGTGTAAAAGCTAGAAAATAAGGTGCAGGCGATACATTTACCCTCACACTTGTCGCGGATCATCTGCTCGATGAGCACTCCCTGCCGCTCCAGGCCAAGCTGCTGCGTCTCCAGTAGATCCAGCTGGACTTGCAGCTCCTCAGGAGTTATCTGCAACTTCACTTCTCGTCTCTCGGGCAACGGTAGACCCGGGGCAGGGCCTTTTATCCGACGGCTTCCTGTAAATTCATCATGATGACCGGATTGGTCAGGTAAATCGATGGTTCATGGGTTCGATTCCTGGCCGTGGCAAATATTTGTGTAAGAAGCAGATATTTGTTCTCGGGTTTGGGTGTTGTGGCTGTCTTTATGTTTATACCAATGACGACTAGGGATTTTTTTTCCAGCCCATATACGTCCTCACCGAGGGGCACGGCCTCCCTACGAAACGCGAAGGGTATTTAGGCCATAGTCTACCACGCTAGCCTAATGTGGGTTGGTGGACCGCTCGTCTTCCGAAAATGAATTTTCTTGGCCAGGCGGGTTTCATCACGGTGTTTTCCTCACCCTTGAGCAAGTAGTAATTAGAAATCCGTACATAAATCCAAAAAGACGAATTTAGTGGTACAGGCCCGCACCAGGATTTGAACCCGGAACCTTCCGATTTCAAGTCTGGCTCATACCAACTGAGCTATCACCGCTTTATCACGCTATTATAATAATGTGTGACGTTTATTATTATAACTGTAGACTACTAGCTTTCCACACAAGCTTTTTTTAGTCCTCCATGTACATCCCAGTGCAAAAAAACTACAGGACAAACAAACACGCTTGCACTTCCATAATGTTTAGTTTCGGCACCAACAGACTATAATGGTAGATATAGTAACATCTAAAGTGGTAGAAAGCAAAGTGACAATTTATTAGGGATGTCTGTGTTTCGGACAGCACGGGAAGTCATCGGTGCCAGCTGCTGATGCTACTAAAAGGAAAAACACTGATATTGCTAATATTAATATTCCTGTATAAGTATCAAGGGTGGCCTGGAAGAGATTGCGCTTAGCGGTAAGGCCGCCTTTGCGCACTTTTGTACTAAACCTACGTAAAACTTTTTTTGTGATGGTGCAATAAAGAGTATCTATCTATTTCTGCGACTAGCTGAAGGAGAAAGTCTGAGTGAGTGAGAACTTATAGAGAGAACTACAGGATTTGACATACAGAATAGAGAAGAATGGAAATTGCTGCACCGACAAGAGCGCGCCTCTCATTGATAAAGAGGATAACAAAATTACAAAACTGAAAAATTTCATGAAAGAGCCTCCAAACATCTTTCTCATAAATCTTCGACTCACCCTCCGAAGTATTGTGCTTGTCAGCAAAGTCCACGCCTCGTTCCATAGAGCCGGCACCTCCCGAAACAGTGGAAAGGCTATCTGGAGGAGTCGGCGCCGGTCGTTTCTTCATGTACGGAGTGCCTTTGCCGAATGATTTCTGTAACTAAAGATAGCCATGTAGACAATAGATATGTATATTTGTATAGAATATTTTGTGTTTTTAATTAGCGAAAATTAAGGATGTCAATTAGTCCATTATACTGAATGACTACCTCCAAGGAATATAGAGACGATGAAGTGTCTAAATTAAAAAAAAAATGCTGTTTCATACAACTTGCACGACTAAGTTTGAGATTGGAAGATATTAAAGATATTAGTATAAGGGTTTTTCATTCTCAGGCAAAGCTATTAAGTTTTGTTGGGAGAAGCATCTTGCTAAGTTTTTCAATGAAGCGGCGCATAGTGGACTGAAAGTCGAGTTCCGGACACATTAACTATTTGCTGTTTACAAAAAAAAAATACAGGAAAAATTCACTAAGTACATCGTAAAGCTTACAATTTTGACTTTGAAATATTTCTAGTTTTTGATTGATTACCTGATCGGAGTGAATGGTAGAGTTGTAGGAGCTTAGCGAAGATATGCTGGCAACGTCGTCTGTTGAGGTGGCCGGCCCCAAATGGGTATCAGATACTTTGATAGAGGGGGGAGGGGGCGCCCTGGCCTTTTTGCGTCGAGGCGTGTTCGTCGGCAGGTTTGGAGTGCTAGCAGTCATCGAAGAGTGATAGTTTTTCGAGCTGGTTTTTATTAGGTAAATAAAAGATTATTTTTAAAACCTTTATCCAGTTATCATTAAAATGTCATGGCTTAGTAATCATTTGGAAAACCACAGAGGGCCGCTCATCAGGTTAGCACTGTGCTGTTTTACGATAAGAATGGTTTTCAAGCGCTGGCACCTGTATCTACAAATTGCCACAAGTAAAAATTCAATACATTGCAAGTTATATCTAAAATTTCTTTTTGTAGATGAAACAGGAATGCTGTTCTGTTTAAAGACTATTAAACGTTTGCAAGTTATGACATAAACATCTGTATAATGCTAGTCTTTTAAGCTCTATATTTTTATTTCCATGGTTAAAAGTTCACACCTTTGTGAACTCACGGTTAGGAATTGTTAATTACATTATCACATTTAGCGGAACTACTTAGAGGTGCTACTACGTAAGATGAATGTCGATTCCAATCGCAAATTCCTAATTATATTACTTCTGAAAATTTTAACAGAAGATATTATCTAAGAAGAAAAAAATTACAAAAACCAGTTACATACGACCTATCGATATCGTGCAATCGAAATCGACATTGTCTGCGCTGATAAGACTACTGATTGAAGATGTGAATGTCTACGAAAAAGCAAGTGATTTCGAACGTTAATTCAAACTTTACCTGTCGTTATGTGTTTCCTCGTCACTCGAAGGTTCCTCGTCATCTGACCAAAAAGGATTGGCTGAAATGAGCCGTTTTCTGGAAAGCGATTTTAATAATAAATTTTTATTATTTTTGAATACTCTTATGAAAAGAGGAAACTCATTGAAAAAAAAATATTTTTCAAACCGTCCGCAATAGAACTGCTGACATTCTTACCCAGGTGTCGTACATGGCTATTAAGGTATAAAAAAAAATGTTTACGACTAAGGTTCAAGTACGCGTCTAAACCCACCAAAATAAAGGGAAATTAAGCTTATTTTACAAAAAGGAACCTCTGTGATGCGTGGGTATAACTGGCCTTAATGAGGGCCTGTTTCCAGCAGTGGTCGACTCTGAATCCTTACTTATCATTCAAGCGGAGAAATGGATTGACGAAAGAATTCGTGGGCGGAAAGCTAGTAGGACTAATAAACTTACACCGGAGGATTATTGGAAGATGAGCAGCCTGGAACGGCTGGAGCAGGTTGTATCGGCGGGACGTCGTCGTCTTCTTCATCATCACTACTTCCAAACGGATTCGTGCTCACTTTCTTAGGAGTCTCCTTTATTGGTGTATCGCCCTAAGAACACCAAACAAATAAGTAACAGGTGATCCAAACCAGTGTGTTATCGCTGCAAAACTTTGTGATGTACTACTTTAACTAAATATAGGGAATAATAGATAAAAGGATAATAAAAAAAATTGTCTGTGATTCTGAAAGTATCTAGATCTCAAATAGATTCCGAACGGTTGAATGAATTTCAATGGCGATTTTAGGGATTAAAACGGGAACATTACTATTTTCCTAACAGTTTCATGCCAGTTACGAACACAAACTATTATAGTAGCAACTTGATGCGCGTGCTTCGTAGAGTTATCCGGTACACAACATCAAAAAACTACATCAATACATTTTTCGTTTTTAATCGAGCAATGTTCCTTTTCTTACCAGTTAGAAGTATTATTAGTATTATTACTTTTATATAGCGCATCTTGAACAAATCAAATGGTGGTACAAGCCACACCCAGTGTTTTGAATTCAGCATCAGCAATGTCATCATCATAAGGTAATGAAGTAATAGAAATCGTGTCAATACTAAAAAGCCGTGCAGTGGCGTCAATTGTAGCTGAAATTCATATTTAATTAACCACTCACCTCATCTCCATCATCAGCAAAAGGGTTTAAATCTTCCGGATATTCAATACTTTCAGTTTGATTGATAACATCTTCCTTAATAACAATATCAGGTTTTTTATCTGGAGAGTTGTTTACTTTTTTCTTCCGTGGAGGTACTGTTATACTTATTTCTGGATTAGTCCTTTCTACGTCTGGAGTATTATTTTCACAAGAAATATTATTGGTTTTGGCTAATCTGATGTCGTCCGTAACATTACTTTCTTCTTTAAATTCGTCCTGAGTTATATCTTTGTCATTATCAATAATATCATTTGTTTTTGGTTCCAATGCACCACAACAGTCTTCAGTTTTCTTTCTAGGTAACATCACGTCTGCATCATCCGAATTAGTATCAAAATTGGCAGCTTCGCTCGCCAGTTGGGTTTGTAAAAAATTATACTTATTCATATTAGTTTTATAAACTTTTTCTGAAGATTTACTCAGTAAATTTTCATTATCCACGTTTAAAGCCTCTGTTTCTTGAGTGGATTTGAAATCGACATCTGTTTCGTCTTTTCCAAGTGGTTCACTATGTGCCTCACTGGTGCTACTTACAAATCTAAGTGTACTTATTTCTTTATTCTTACTACTTGAAGTGTCTTTTAATGATAATCTTCCTAATTTACTATCAATACTGGTGTCTTTTTCTATGTTATTTTCAAATTTACTTATTTTTTCTGAAAGAAACAAGTGTACATTGGTACCTACAATGTTTATAATAAAATTAATTATATTATGACAATAATGTTTCTGACTGAGAACCCGTAATCCATTTCATTTACCAACCAGTGATGTCATTATGGGTCACATACGACGGAAGAACAAGCTAATTTTAAAGGAAATAATTGAAATAAACATAGATAACATTGGAAAGGCAACATTTAACAGGGAAAATTGTACTTACCTAGAATTGACTGTGGTTTTGTTCTGTGCTTCGGAGTGATGGGCTCTTCTATTGTATTATCTACTTTTTTAATAGGCACATCATCACTGAAGGCCAGCATTCCCATTTGATCGTTATTATTAAGGAATTTCGATAAAGTCTTTTCGTTTTTACAACTATCACAAGAAAAATCAGATCCTTCAATTACATCGAAATTCTTTGGGTTCAAGTGTCCAGAACACTTTGAACATCGGAAACATCGTCTGTGGTACAGTTTATGCGACACTATGAGCCGTTGCGCTAGGTAAACAGGCAGGCCGCATGCAGCGCACTTGTCTAGGCCTGCCTTTCCAAACTTGATTGGTGCCTATAAAGTGGTAAAAAAGCAAAGATTCAGATGCAAGAAAGAAAGTTTGAGATGCAGTTTTAAACATGGCAATGTAGTGTAGAAATAAATAAGTATAATTTTTTTTTTAAATACACAGGGTGAAACAAAGTGGATGTCTATAGCTTAAATAGAAAATATACAACCTCCAACAATTTTATCCATATTTGATTATGATTAATGTACAAATTGTATGGATTATTTGATTATTGCATGCAACTTTTACTCGAAAAGAAGTTGTTATTGAAGATTTATGGCAATTATAAAAAAGTTTGCACTACATATGTTAAACCTAAAGGATTTTATTTGTTTGCTTGGCTTTCATTTTTAAGTGTTTTATTTCAATTTCTGATTTTTCTCAATGCAAGACGGGACTCTTCCACTACAATGTTTAAAACTAGCACCAGATTTGAGGACATGCTGGATCGAACAACAGTGAAAGTGTTGCAAACATTAGACATGTGTTTCCATACAAGCAGTTCATAAATAAGAAAACACTCACCGAAGATGGAGATGGGGATGATGCATCTAATTTTGATTCATTCTCTGATGGCTTTGGATTTACTAAAAAAGATAATTTTTTTTAGTTTTAAACGATTTACTAAAAATAACACATATTTTTACAAGCTTGTTAAACAAAATGCCTAAACTTAATTACTTTAAAAAAACAATTAACTATGAATTAGGCAAGATTAAATAAGTTGATATACTTATGCATAATTAATTGCATAAGTTTACAGGTTAAATAAAGCAGAAGTATTTTAAATATTTTGCAAACGGATTCCTGAATAGCACAACATTCCTCTAAAGTTTGAATACTTTTTTATTTTAAAATAGCAATGCAGGAAGGAAGAAGTCTTATACCTTTGTATTACACTTTTTGATCTGTATAACAATTAATAAGTATGTAGATCAGGGGTTCCCAACCTTTTTTTGTCTACTGCCCACTTTAAGAATAAATTTTTTTTTAACGCCCCCCTTTTTAAACATACTTAAAAACCGCTAAGTACTTATAACTGATTATTGAAACGCAACTTTATAGTATTCGGACAGAGTATCTTTTATTGAAAATAAAACAAACATAATCAATTCTTATATAAAAACTAATGTGAAGGTTGAATCTGATGCTGTTCAATAAGTTTGTTGATATCAGGTTCCAATTTACTCAAAAACAGCCGCAAGTCGCCACGTTCGGTAACACGCAAACGATTTCTCTTTTTAGTAAGCAGCGTTGCCACAGCACTAAATCCACGTTCACACAAATATGACGATGGGAATGCTATCAAGAATCGTTGAACAATTGACCACAATCCAGGGTACAATTGCAGGATCGGTTTTTGTAGCCAAAATTCTTGATATCCATTTTTGAACTTGATTTTTATTTCTTCGTTTGTTGTCAATTCTATAAGTTCTTCTTCCAGCTGAGGTGACATTGCTATGTTGACATTTGAAAATGGATCCAACACCCAGTCTGGTATTTCCAAGTTTAAAATGTCCTGGTATCGTTCGGTGAAGTCAATGTGGAGGTTTTCCAAATGTTGGCAGTAGGCAAACAAGTCGTCGTTACTGCAGGATACTGATAAATTCGGAAAATTGTGAAACTCACGTCTGCCCATATTTTTTTTGTGCAGAAGCAGTTTGGCTGCGAAAGCAGCAACGACATTTTTTGTTTTAATTAAATTTAGTTCATCGCCTTGCAGTTGGAGGTTCACGTCGTTGAACAATTTATACAGGTCTGTCATGTAAGCTATATCATTCTTTGATGTTATGAGCTTGTTGCGCAGTTCTGTATCTTTAGTTTCCAAGAACTCTATCACAGAGTCAAACAGGTTATAAAATCGAATCAGACAATTGCCTCTTGACAGCCAACGAACTTCAGTATGAAGCAACAAACGGTTGAAATCTTCGTCATTAGTAACACAAAGCTGATGAAATAATCTATCATTCAAAGAGCTGCTACGGATTTTATTGAATGCTTTGATGACATATTGCAGTGATTGAAATAGTCGTTCACTTAAGTTTCTAGCAACCAAATGTTGTCTATGAATAACGCAATGTATAGCAAGGACATCTGGAATTTAATTTTTTAGGTACGCTATTTTTTAGGCCTTTATGGCGCCCTGTCATAGCCGGAGCGCCATCCGTAGCAACTTATATAATATTTTTCAAAGGAATCTCTTTCTCTTCACAAAACTTTTCCAATGTATTGAATATGGTTTCGCCTTTTGTATCTGTCTCCAAATTTCTGGCAAACAATAGTTCTTCACGTATTTTCTCATCTTTAATAAACCTCACGTAAGATAACAACAACGCTTCATTAGTTGGTAAAGTGGACTCATCGAGCTGAATTGAGAATTGACTAGTCCTCAGATGATTGCACAATGATTCTTCAATGTTTTCAGCCATTTCATCAATTCGTCTTTGCACAGAATTATTACTCAACGGAATTTTTTGGATAATATCTGCGGCCGGTTTATGAAGCACAGTAGTTATTACTTCCTTTATTGCTGGCAAAATTAACTCTTCTCCGATGTTGTGTGGTTTGCCTTTTTGAGCAATTAACAAAGGGATATTGTACGAAGCTCGAAGTCCGTCGTCATCTTGCTTAGCAGCCGCCGAAAATAGTTTTGATACACTTGGCTGAGTATTATGCTTCTTCTCTAGGTCTTGAAAATATGCTACATTCTTGTCTTTCTTATCTGGATGCATTTTATTCAAATGACCTTGCAGTCTTGAAGGCTTCATTGCTTCGTTCGAAAATGTTTTTAGACATAGAAGACACAAAGGCGACGACGGGTTTGTGGGATTTTCAATAAATCCGAATTTAATATATTCCGCAGAGTATTGCCGTCTCTTCTTTTTTACTTCCGACATTGTTTTGTTTTGAGAAATACGTAAGTGGTATAATGAAGTACTGCTTATCTATTATGCGCGAAACCGCAAATGAAAATAAAATAAATTTACGTCGTTTATATAGGATTGCATAAGCAGCACGCACCAACAGGAATAAGACAAACGTGCATAAACTCGTTTATCTCATTCGACGCCCAATCGTACTCGACAAGCAAAAACAAGTATTATAGAACCAGCCGATTGATACAGGAATGTACAAATCGGATTATTTAACAAAAACTTGTTAAAACATGATTGCCCACGGTCTATTATATCGAACCGAGTTTGAGCTATATCTTAATTAATATTAGTTGATGTTCACAAGATGTAGTCGAGAGTCGAGAGCTCAGTCGGTATCTAAGAGTCTTCCTAGCTAGGTAGATGAAATTATAAATCGACCCCAAAGCCCTACACAACGCCCCCTTTTTTTTTCTGGGTCTCTTACCGCCCCCCTTTAGGCCTGCAGCGCCCACAAGGGGGCGTTATCGCCCACGTTGGGAAAGACTGATGTAGATGGATAAAATCAATTTAAAAGTAGAAATAAAATTGATATGATGTTTCATCAATATATTTACTTTTTTCCTTCAATCCTTCAATTCGGAATGTTAATTCAATGTTAAGGAACTAAGGAATAGTTCAGTCCCAGTTCCCAGTTCTGAGACATAACAAGGAGGATGAAATAATATCCATATTTATAAGTTGTAACAACAATATTAAAGCTTGGTTGGTGGTCCAGTTCAACTACTTGGCAAGGGCAGCTGAACAGTTTAAAGCATTGTGCATTGTAGTTACCTTATTTATCAATAAAAATACTGTTCAGTTTATTTCAACAAACACTCCTTTGAGAGTAAACAGCAGAATTATCCAGTTCATATTGCTCTTACCTGTATGTCCCAGACGTTGATAAAACTGAGACAAATAAGTCAATACTGATAACCGATCAGGCACTTCATTCTCAACCATATCCTCAGGGTCTAGGAGGGCAGGTATACCCAAATGTTTTTCAGCAATAGTAAAAGCTAACCGATTGTTTTCATAAATGTTCTCTGGTTTCAATTTGGACATGTCACTGAAAAAACAAGTATAATAACAAAATCATAGGAAATCATTAGTTAATTCTTACTTATGCACAAGTTTTTCATATTAACAAGTGTGGATACTCACATCAAATCGGGTCTGAAGTGATGAACCAAGGCGCAAAATGCTATCCCATTTCTCCACGATGTAGTCATATTATCTATTTGCACTTCGGGACAACCTTTCACTAAACGTTTACACCATAACTCTAGCGCCTTGGTACCCTTCCTTTCAGACATTTTCAACTATTTCAAACTGCTCTTCGTTAGGTAAAAGTAGTCGTCATTGGTATGAGTCATAAAATGAAAATTTCCTTACTGATCCTTCGTATGCCATTGCAATGATTTGAAAGAATATAAAACTAATAAATGAAATTACGGCTTTAAGTACAAATTACTTGGAAATTGGGCCTAATAAACACCAAAAACTTTGTTGGAAAATATTGGTTAGGTGGCACTTTGGCATTTACGTTTGACACTTTTGACGTTTCTCATTGAAAAATGTACACACTGGCGAAGGCTATCAAGCCATTCAGCCACATCAGTTACACAGGTGCTTTAGACTCTAAAATTTAGAGGAATCAAAGGCTTCTCGGTAGGGGTAAACATTTATGTGAGAAGCAGATATTCGTTCTCGGGTCCGGGTGTTCATGATATGTGTCTCAACCTACGATACAAGATGGGCCTTTGATAAGAACATAGCATCTACCTATGCATTACACTTACGTACTAAGTAAAACATTTAAGAACACAATTCTTCCTAGAAATAAGCAGTGCCTGTTGTGTCGTATTTCTTTTTGTATGTTTCTTTTTATATGTATATTGTGTACAATAAACAGTAAATAAATAAACACATTGAGCTGGAAATCGTATCATTCTTATTTCGAAAAGAGAAAAAAAAACACTGCAGGGGTTATGACGCGGCGGCGCGGCGGCGCCAGGCTCCCGGAAGTGGTGTTTTGGGGGACGTGGCCAGGCGGGAAAGGACGGTACTTTCATACTGTTCTGTTTGCCACGGGGCCCTCTCACCCGGCCTACTGGTGGAAAAGATGAAGAACACAAAGAGCTTTAAAATCAGTCGACTCAGTCGTGCTTGGAAAGTCGTGCGGAGCTACAAGGAGAGGCGACCTTTTTTTTCCAGGAAAAAAGACTTTTAGCAGTCAAGAGGATGTTTTCTGACTGGGGGATGCAAGAAAAGGTGGGAAACAGAGAAATCGAGGGTGCGGGAAGAGTAGCAATTTCCCGACTTGAAAAATAAGCCTCCCTTTTTATTGGAAACTAGATTTTCGCCCGGGACTTCGTTCCCGTGGGAATTTCCCCGTCAATTTTCCAATGTTTTTAATAGTTATTCTGCTATTCGGGACGGAGAGAAATACAACAAATCAAAAACCATGGAAATCGGTCCAGCCGTTCTCGAGTTATAAGTGTTGTAACAAACACGACATTCTTTTATATATATATATATAGATATAGAAGATATAGAAATATAGAAATTGGGAGGTATACGAGATCAATAATTGGTTTATAATGGACTTTGCACCGTTCTTATTTCTTAAGCACAATAAGGGGGAAAAAACGCACGTTAACTGACTTTACATAGCGTACACCTACAAGTTGGCCATGTCGTCGCCACATTCGTTTATAGACGGTTCTTTGTAGAATATTGTACTGTGGTCTATTAAGTTATTTGTGTAACACAGTCTAGGTTAATGATTAAGTTCTAAGTGATTTTTAGATTTCCAGAAAAAAGTAGATCGTCGAATGATTTTAAATGATGATACTTAATTGAATCGGGGAGGGGGTTAAGTAAATAATTTATTAATAAGCTCATTAAGTAGGTTTGTGGCGAGCTGAATGCCTTTGATCCCATATTCCGAGAGTCGGTCAGGCCTTAAAAAACAAGTCCACCAGCTTTTCAACTCAATAGTATGGACTATAAACATTTTCATTAAGTTTTTGGGGCAGGAAACCGTTGACACCCACGCACAATTTTGGAATAATACTCGGCATTGCGCCGGATAACTGTAGTTCTCTTCTGAGGCGGTAGGTCTGGTAGCGAGACAGCGAGAAAATCCTCAAAAACCCAAAATGCGCGCACTCCGACCAGAGAAAGGTAAGTCAAATAACAATAACAGCCTTATTACAATATTTATTTATTTATAGAAGATAGTATTATTTTATAAATATTAAGTAAGTAGGTTTACACAATATACAGTAGGTACAACCTTTAAATTGTCATTTTTAGTCGAAGATAGGACGACAAATGCCTAGAGCATCAGGTCTAGAGCCCGATGGACATTGATTTGGCACAGTAATTATGTTTCTGTTACGAATTTCTGATTTTGCTTCGTTGGCTTCTCTTTTTTCGATTTTGCGACCAGTGACTCTAGCAGCATCTTCCAAAGCCTTCAGCAATGTTGAAGATCTGCAATGGAAAAGTTGATCATAAAGCAACAAGTAGATAGTTTTCGCAAAGGTTTAGTTTCATAGGAATATCATGTTTGACACATTTTTAAACGGACAACGGAGTGATTTCCTAAAAAAATTAGGAGGTCCTCAATTCGTCAATGTTTTTTTTTGTATGTTTGTTACGCGGTAACTCCGCCAATTGGGTAGTTCGCGAAACATAGGAAAAATGAGGAAATAAATTATGTAGTTTCAAAAGTTTATGTAGGAGTAAGTCCTCTGAATATCGCTAAAGAAAGTTTTCTTGATTAAGGTGTCGCGGGGGGTAGCAGGGAGGAACAGAGGTCCCTTTTTTCAGATTTTTGTTCCTTGATGAAAACGGTCTATCCTAATAGCGACTACATCACTTCAAGTAAGTATGAATTAAAGGAAGTTAATGTGAATGTGTGTAAATTCTTTATTGCTCAAAAACAGTGTCATATAATACATTTCAAAGGTAATTTAGTAGCAAAGGCGGACTTATCCCTGAAGGGATCTCTTCCAGTCTACCTTAGAGTAGTTGAGAGAGGAGACACAGGTTTGCGGGTTGCATTGCAACCCGCAACACCTGTTAAATTTTTCAAAACTTTTTCACACAAAAAATGCCCGCTTTTCAAGTTTTATCATAACCAAAGTTTGAAATTTTCGTGAATGTTAAATAATGAAATTTTTAAATTCACGAAATTTTCGTGAATGTTAAATAAAAACGAACGCTATCTGATTAATAAGGATTAAATTTGGCAAGTACCTAGGTAGGTAGTGTGTAGCCAAGAAAGATTTTTTTCTAAATATGACAGTAAAATATGAGGAGACTAACTAACAGCAAGTTGATACTATTTAGTTAAACATCGCCCATATATAAAATTTAGTTACAGGTATTTTACAGATATATTCCCTTGTGGTAACCACGCCAAAACGGACTTTGATAGATCACAATATTTAAATTCGTGGTCAACCATAAAACAAAAATAAAATATATAAATACTTTAAATTACAATACTAAAATGTAAGTGTCATTCAACTGTTTTAATCTTGATACAATATTTTTTATTAATGAAACATAAGAATCTATTGTAGACTCTTTCCTGACCAATTCTCCTAAATTGTGAGGTGACACCCTCAAGTTGCCACAAATCATTTCATGATTATATCGCGCGTTGCCAAATGCTGGGCAGTGCTGTAACAGATGCTCAAAGGTTTGAGATGTAGTGTCATCACAAGGACAATGGTCGTCATTTGTTATTTTGAACCTGTGTCATGGACTTAGTACTTTCTCTTTTAAAGGACCAATTACTTAGAAAAATCGTATTAATAAATATGAAACTTAACCCCATAGCAATAAGGTACACTTTCGACTGCTTCTCCGACAGCCTCTATTGAAACCGAAAGGGACACCGATGTGCGAGGCGGATTGTCTCTTTCTTTTTTCTTGCCAATTTAAAAAAACTTCATTAATCAAAAAAGTCCGGCTTTGAACTTTGGCTTTGAATAACGAAGAAATACGTTGCATTTGAAATGAATTTCAGTTCAAATTGATGTAAATTAATTGTAATCATAATAACTTCGTCATCTTTTCCTAAATTACCAAAAGAAAACGAAAATTTTTTTCAAACCATTTATTACTACTGGCATCCCGTAAAGTGTCATCGTAATGTCGTGGTGGCATGCTTTAAATCGTATAAAAATAATTCGTAACGGCAAGGATTATACCAGTTTTTTAAATTAAAATACTGACAAAATGGTAGAAAGATGTTGTGTTCACACTTGTTCAAGTGAATCGTATGGTGGATGTAACATACATATATTTTCACAAGTGAGCTAAAATAATTTCTTATAAATCTATTACTATGTTGTCCATGATTTCTTGTGTTTGGCGGAGAAAGGTTCTCAACAATGCTGTGCTATTTTATTGCAGAGTGCATAAAGATTCAGAACAAAGACAAAAATTGCTCAACAGCGTTGAGATTAGACAAAAGATAACAAAAAATTCCGTTGTATGCAGCCGGCACTTTGTGCCAACTTGCTTTTATGCTGGGAATTCCCGCCAGTTACTCAAAATGAACGCAATTCCTACTATTCCTCCCACGGTAAAAATTATGTACTATTGCGAAATTTTTTTTTTTGAATTCGCACACCAATACACCATAAATACACGTTACATGTCTACAAAGATCTTTTGGCCCGCGTTTTCCATGGTGACGCCTTTATTTACAATACAAGTTCTTCTAGCTACAACTGTCACCTTTGTAGACCTATAAAATACTACTTAACAGTTATAGTTTTAAATGTAAAGTCCCCACCGAGTGGCACGAGCCTCCCTCGAACAGTGAAGGGGGATTCAGGCCATAGTCCACAACACTGGCCTAAAATGCGGGTTGGTGGGTTTTCGGAAATAACCTTTAGAGTTACGGGTTTCCTCACGATGTTTCCCTTCACCGCTGAGCAAGTGATAACTATTAAATACAAATTAAAAGACGAATGTATAGGCCTCAACCTGGCATCGAACCCACGACCCTCCGCTCACAGGTCCTACTCACTATCCAGGGTTACTTTATTCCGCCCTCATTCCAAACCGCCCCCGTCCAAGTACAGTTAGCATCATCATCCTTTTCAAACTTGGAGTATTTGAAATGAAACTTCTTTGGGCGCGTTGAGAGTGAAATTTCAAAGTTGAGCCATGGTATTCAAAGTTTACCTTTAGAGAAATTTAAGACAGTAATTTAACAATGTAAAAAAAAATAATTAGGCCAGGTACAAGGTTGTACCTACCTTGTAGTTTGAAAGCCTAGCGACCTTGCATTAAATCTGGTAGTTCTGATTTTTTGCTGACTTGTTTAGGATGTTACAACCTAATGAATAACCGCATATTTGGAAAATATACCTAGTCACAACGAATCGAAAAAAGGCAAGATTTTTTTAAAATGTACCTTTACCCAACACTGTGACGTCACTGGCGCGCGTTGACATCGGGTATATTTTCAAATTACTAAACGCGCGCGTAGGTATTTGAAAACATACCCGAACGCAACACGGCAACGCACTCACTCATTTAGATCAGAACGCCCGCTTAACTTTGACAATGAGTAACGAATTTTCATTAGGTACGTAAAAAGTTAAATAGAGTCATTAAACTTTAAGTTTCATTAAACTTAGTCTTTTAAACTTAAAGTCTCATTAAACTATAGTTCCATTAAACTAAAGTCTAATTAAACTTAAAGTCCCATTATTGAACTAAAATCCCATTATACTTAAAGTCTCATTAAACTCATATCAGCCTATTGCAGTCCACTGCTGAACATAGGCCTCCCCCAAGGTGCGCCACTTTGCACGATCCTCCGCTGTTTTCATCCAGCCACTACCCGCTATCTTCTTTAGGTCATCTGACCATCTGGCTGGGGGGCGTCCTACACTACGTTTGCCAAGACGTGGTCTCCATTCGAGAACCTGTCTACTCCAACGCTCCGAAACGTGGAACATGACAGTGAGGTTGGCATACCGATTGCACGTCGCTCAGCGACCAATGGAGCGCTCCATGCTCGGGATCTCGCTAAGGGATAGAATCCGAAACGCGGTCATCCGACAGAAAACCAGAGTGATGGATATTATCCAAAAGTGTAGCAAGCTGAAGTGGCAGTGGGCTGGCCATGTCTGTCGCAGAACCGACGAGCTCATTAAACTAATCCCATTAAACTAGTCACATTAAACTTAACGTCCCATTAAACTTAAAGTCCCATTAAACTAAAGTCTCATACTTAAAGGCCCATTAAACTGAAAATTTAAGCTTTTTCATAAACAACTTTTATCTACCTACATTTATAATTTTCAGTAGGGATAAAGGAATTTAGAAGTATATTTTGATATATTTTGCAATAACACAACACGGAATTTCCAGTTTGAAAATATACCCCGGAAACGCGTTGACGTCGGGTATATTTTTAAATCCCTAATATGGTAAAACATATTTTTAAAGTATACCTGAGCCCAACACTATAATAGACTCAGCGCCGAACGACACCATGTCAAAATTAAATAAAAAATAAATAAAAAAAAGTGTTCAGTAAGTGATAGGTACTGGTTCAGGATTTTCATTTAAAGCTAGGAGGTTCTTTTTCAACCTGTATACATATATGCTCACGTCAGTAATTCCTAAGGGGGTAGGCAGAGAATCAGTGGGCTCATCTTTACCTATTTTCTTGATAAAGAAAATATTTATTACATAATAACTTCATCGTAACTCAACCTTGTGACATTTGAATGACCTATGGTAAGAAGTACTAGTCACAATTTCTAGTTTTGATTTTTGAGCGAAACAAAATCCAAGATCGGTTTTAATTTAATACAACATTGCAAAGTGTTTTAAATTCCAATCATGTCCAAATGATAGTATCAGGGAGATCTTTAATTTAAACTTCAGTTGATGTTGTAAATAAAACTCGCGTTTACAACTTCTAACATATAATGACCTAGTAAAAACAAAATATAAAGCTATCAAAAATAAATTAAACTCGAAATACAAAAATGCTTACAAAGGAGATCGGCGTTGGCGACATGGCGGACCCCGTGCACAGCACAACTATTGAGGATGACAACGCCGTACACCTGGCTAGGAGACCACCACCACCAACTTCTTCGTGGGCCGCCTAAAAAGGCCCGCGGCAGTGGCTACGTCCGCGACGCGCACCACATTATCTTTGCCCGGATAGACGGCAGTAACGCGACCTCGAGGCCACATACCTCTGGGTAAACTACCGTCGCAAACAATAACAACGTCGCCCACCTTAAGTGGCGGTACAGGGCCAGTGGACGGGCGAGGGGTTAAAGAAGGCAAATATTCCTTAACCCATCTCGCCCAGAAGTGGTCCGCTAGGCGAAGCCCTTTACGGTAACTTACCCGACGCAAAAGGTCCACGTCGTCTACCCGAGCAAGTGGCCAATACGGATTTGACGACCCGAGTAAAAAATGGTTGGGGGTGATAGCCTCCTCCGTGCCGGGTTCTACAGAAACATGTGTTAGGGGCCGCGAATTGACCAACGCCTCAGCCTCAAGTAACAGCGTATACAAAGTTTCCTCAGAGGGTGCGCGCTCCCGAAGCGTCGCCGAGAGAGAGACCTTCACGGACCGCACCAGACGCTCCCAGCATCCTCCCATGAACGGCGCAGCTGGCGGAATGAAATGCCACTCTATGCGTTGGTTAGTTGCTGCCGTCTGCATTTCTTGAGCATATTGGGCTTTCAAAACTTTGTCAGCGCCAACAAAAGAGGTCCCGTTGTCAGAGTAGATTCGAGCTGGACATCCTCTTCTAGCGACGAAACGTCGAAGGGCCATAATTGCAGAATCCGAAGTCAGACTCGCCACCATCTCCAGGTGGACCGCTCGAACCGTGAGGCAAGTAAAGAGCGCAACATATCTTTTCTCTCGACGACGCCCGATAGAAACTGTGACAGGGCCGAAATAATCGAGACCGGTAAAAGTAAACGGCCTCCTTTCGTAGGCGAGGCGGCAAGCCGGTAAGTCCCCCATCGGTGGAGATGACGGAAGACCCTTGCGTAGCTTACACCAGTAGCAAGCCTTCACCACACGACGGACTGCAAGACGAAGACCAAAGACGTAGAACCTCTGCCGCATTTCGTTAACGACGGTCTCATGGTTTGCGTGTGCACACCTTCGATGGTAATCTGCGCATAATAACATTGTGACATGATGTGAAGCGCTTAACACGACTGGATTGGGTTGGTGTGCGCCAATGTCTGCAGCAGCGGCAGTCCTTCCCGACAGCAAAATTAATCCATCTTCGCCAACTTTAACATCCAGCTTCCGTAATGGACTTCTTCGAGAAAGCGGAGTACTCGACTGAAGGAGGGCGTAGTCTTCTCCGAACGAGTCCAACTGAGCCCGCAGAAGAAGGTCTCTCTCTGCCCTACCTAAATCGGAGGGAGTTAACAATTCAGAATTTGGACGTTTCTTTTCCAAAAGGCACCGAAAAAGTCTGGCAGCTAAAGATACAGTAGCAGTAGCACGAAGCAAGCGAAGCCAGACACTAAAACGAGAAACATCCGCCACTACCGGTGAAGGTAGTGAAAGCGAAGGATCAATAACTCCCACCTGCTCTGGCGGCTTTATCTCATCCAGATCAGGTGTAGTAGTAAGCTCAGAAAGCTCATTAAAAGGCAACTTGGGCCAATCTTTAAAAGGCAAATTCAGAAAACCAGGGCCAGAAAACCAACGAGATGAAATTTTGAATTTATCGTTCGACCGGGTAGCATCGTCGGCCACATTCAAAGCAGTGGGAACGTATCTCCATTGATTGCTATGACTACGTTCTAAAATTTCACCCACCCTGTGAGCCACGAAAGGTTTAAAAGACCGAGGATCCTTTCGCAACCACCTCAAAACGGTAACGCTGTCACTCCAATAGGCCGTCGAGGCGACAGCGTAACGATGAGCCTCCAAAACGTACGAGGCAAGGCGAACAGCGATCAATGCAGCTTGAAGCTCCAAACGAGGTATAGACACAGGCTTCAATGGTGCAAGCCTCGCCTTGCCTGCTACGAGGGCCAGCTTCACACTTCCGTCAGGATAACAAAAACGCCAGTATGCGACACAAGCGTAAGCAAGCTCGCTAGCGTCGGCAAAAACATGAAGCTGAACCTCACAAGTCTCATTACTATTGACATAACAGCGTGGAATAGAACCGGAAGAAAGCTCTTGAAGATCCTGGAACCACGACTTCCACAGAGCTATGAACCGCTGTGAAAGTACACAGTCCCAGTCCTCCACCAGCCTCCAGGTCTGCTGAAAAAGAATTCGGCCTCGAATGATGATCGGTGTCAAAAAACCTAGAGGATCGTAGACCTTCATCAAGTGTGACAATACTGATCGTTTGGTGAACACATCTGGGAGAATACTTAAGTCTCTTAAAAAAACTAAAGAATCATCCTTCACATCCCAAGTGACCCCCAAAACGCGAACGTGACCGCTGGACGGGCCCAGGGCAACGTTGTCTCCTAGCCAGGTGTACGGCGTTGTCATCCTCAATAGTTGTGCTGTGCACGGGGTCCGCCATGTCGCCAACGCCGATCTCCTTTGTAAGCATTTTTGTATTTCGAGTTTAATTTATTTTTGATAGCTTTATATTTTGTTTTATAAGCTCGTCCAAACTTTCTTTTTGAATTTGGGAAGTAATTGTAATGTGATTTACTACATTACTAACTGCGACGGTTTTGCTAGAGGAAAATCCGAAAATAGCCCAACCAAGCAAGGTTTGAACGGCAACTGGTTGCTCGCGCGATCCCTGTCGCACCGCCAAAGGAAGCAAAAGATGCCAGTTGTCAGAACCAATTAAAATAGAGGGCTTTGCATTTTTATAACACAACATGGGAGCAATATCCTCTAAATGCTTATGTTTTCTGATGTCCTCTAGCGAAACCGTCTGCGGCCTTAGGCCAAGGTTCGAGATAGTTCGCACATTTTTCAAAGCATAAGACTCTGAACAACCTCGACCTTTAACAGAAACCTCAACGAAACTGACCTGAGCTTCCTTGAAAAGACCGCTTATGCAGTTTACCTGAATAGAACTAGAAGGGCCTTGTGCGCCGATGGCAGCAGCAACCTCAGTATCTAGCAGCGTCGCCGTAGAGCCATCATCCAGCAGCGCGTACGTGTCCACACTACCCTGCGGTCCAGTCACCGTAATAGGCACTACCTTGAGCAGCACCGGGAATGGCCGCGACGATTCAGGGTAGGAGTGTGTCACTGATTCACCGGGGAGGTTAACCTTTTTATCCGACGAAATCAACTGCGCTCCGGATGTAGTCGCACAAGTAGCCTGCAAACTGGTAGCAAGCACTAGCTCTCGATGAAGAAGCGTATGATGGCTTCGAACACGATGACATTTAGGTGCCTTACAAAAAGGCTGACGCTTACAAGTGTACACATTGTGCGTAGCGGGCCTAAGACACTTCCTACAAATTTTATTTTTGTAAATATACTGCCACCGGTCATCGACACTCAGAGCTAAAAACTTTTTGCAATCACCTAAATGGTGCTTGCCATCTTTGCACAAATCGCACAAAGGCACGACGTAATTCGAGGATTTTTGCATAGATGGCGCAGCTTCCTTAGAAGAAAACGCACTGACCTGAGAAGACTCAACCTCGACGTTTTCGTCACTGACGACAGAGTTATCTATGGCGTGAATTTTGACAGTTGACTTACTCTTGTCATACTGAAAGTCCTTGTCAGGCACAAAAGCGAGCCGTAAATGCAAATCCATTTCCTTAGAAAGATACTCTGCCATTAGCTCCAACTTGGTTTTCCCCACGTCAAGCCTAGGAGCCGCGTAATCTATGAACCGGGCTCTTAGCATCGGCGTGAGCTTTCCCACTATAGCAGTGAAAAGCTCAGGCGACGCCAAGAACTCGGGTCGATCCATCAAACGAATGATCTCGACGCAGTTCCTAACCCTGGACGCGAAGGAATTAAGTTCCTTACCAACCTCGTTAGGGAGCTTAGGCAGAGCACGAATCGCCGCTATCTCGTGCATGACAATAACGTCGGGTTGAGCAAACCGACGCTGTAACTCTGCCATGACCAGGTCGGGGTCGTCCGCGGAAACGATTAGAGCACTAACCGCCTCACGCGCTGTGCCCCGAAGAGCCGCATTCAGGCGTGCCAGGTTCCATGCAGGGGTGAATGAACTTTTCGAGTCTTGATATAATTTTTTAAATAACAGGAACTCGCTGGCACGCCCGTCAAAAACGGGCAAGCGTAAATCTTTAGGGCTATTTGCACCAACCTTATCGTGCGACAGCTTCTCCAGAATCTGCGTGAGGGTTCTCTTGAACCCCCAGTCTTCTTCTTTGGATTGTGTACAAAAAGCTAAATCTTTATTTTGAGAACAATATTCTGCGTTGTGTGTACCTAACTTATATGCATGTGTAGTGTTCTGAGGTTCCGGCGGCGGTGGTGATCGCGGTGGGGACAATGGACAGCCTAAGCCTGCAACAATATTTTTAGATGCATCTAACCATCGCTCCACACTGACGTTGCTGGAAGCGCGGCTCCGGCGAGAGGCGCTCTCGATCGCGGCTAGCTCAGCTTGCAGCTCGAGCTCTACGATGCTGCGCTCGCGCTCAGCGGCGCGGGCTGCAGCGGCGGCGCGCTCCGCCTCCGCCTCCACTTCGGCGAGGCGGCGCGCGTGCCGCGCCTTGGCAGCGAGCTGCTGGACGATCGTGCTCGATGAAGTGGCCGCCGAAGACACCGGACGGGAGGGGACGGGCGAGTTGTGACCGCCGGCTGCGGCGGGCACATCTGCTGCAAAACCCGTAGGCCCCGCGCCAACTGAAGGCGCCGTAGTTGAGGCCTCAGCCTCTCCCGCATCGGTGCGAGCACGCTCCGCAGCTTTGCCTTGGCTACGCGTTTTCACCATATTGTATAACCGCACGTAAAAAATAGAAACCACAAAAAATAAACACCACTAAAAACTTAAACGCAAAAAAACATACACAACACAAAATACGGATTCTATTAAAAAACTTCTGACACCAAAAATGTTGTAAATAAAACTCGCGTTTACAACTTCTAACATATAATGACCTAGTAAAAACAAAATATAAAGCTATCAAAAATAAATTAAACTCGAAATACAAAAATGCTTACAAAGGAGATCGGCGTTGGCGACAGTTGATATTTTATAAAATACTCTATTTTTGAAGAAAACTACGAAAATGTGTAGCGTTCTTAAACAGCACCATCTATGGGATTTTTTTGGAAGCTTACCTACCTCATTTTCCACTACCTCATTAAAAGTTACGTGTTAGACTCGAGTGCCACGATTTTTGACCTTGTGCTCTTTTGATTCTCTCGCTAACGCTCAGAATTCTAATTGTTGTAGCACTCGCTGCGCTTGTGATCCAATTTTAGAATCCTTTGCTTGGTCGGTCATTAAATTTGAGCACGCGGTTAAAAGCAACTTTGCACTCATGTATAACAAATATCTCTCTGACTCTCATCAGCCCATACAATGTCTCCACCGAGCGAGGGGCACGATGTGTTAAGTTTACCTTGCCCAATGTTAAACAGGTTAATACCAATGTACAGGTTAAGAATGTAAAACTGGACGTTGTGGAATCTACTGTATTCTTAAGGAATAACTCTTGATGCAAAGCTTCAATGGGGTCCTCATATTGATAAGTTAGCGAGCAGACTCAGTTCAGCAGCCTACGCAGTTAAACAAATCTGTCAATTATCGGACGTTACCTTTGGATAAATTTAAGTCAGTAATTAAACAAAAACTTTACAAAAAGGGCTATTACAAAATTTCTGATGACCTAACTGACATGGAGCCATGGGAATGACTGCTCAGCTTTAGAGTTATTTCAGAATTAGTTAAAATTAGAAAATAGGAAAATTTGTAATGCGATTAAAAAGAACTCCCTCAGAGATAGGCGTAGAGTCAGTAGGGTCAATAGAACGAATGCGTATGTATGGTATGTATTTAAATCCTTTAATGTTTGTTTGTGTGTATTTCATGTAATCTTGACTTGTTTTAAGTGGCATCCTGATTATCCTATAAAATAAAGATTTTTTATATTCTATTCTATTCTGTGAAAGGGGGAATTTATTATTTAATCGTTTCTAATAAAAAATAACATATAAGATCAAAATTAACTATATATACCTATGGAACTAAACGGGCTCCTATGGAACTAAGGTCCGTTAGATAGAATAGGAAAAAACAAATTCTAAGCATAAAACTCCAATTTTACAAAAATCCATTATGGATTGCTTGGGGAAAATGTTTTCATGGGAAAAGTTTTGAAATTAAGTTAAAAGCATGTTTTAATGATTTGATTATAAGATGAGACGAAAGGTGAGTTTTTGTTTTATTTTTTCGCAACCTAACTACACAACTTTGTGCCGTGTAGTGATCGGCTTAGAATAACACCACCCCATTTCTTTCCGTGGGTGTCGTAAGAGGTGACTTAGGAAACACAAATGAGACCTGCCTCCTATTAATCCATCTCAGGCAACAACACCTCATTTTTTTCTGAATCTGAGGTGTCGTCCTATGGTCTCATGCGGTGTGGCAGGCTCTATAAAGGGCCGTCTGGTTCGCGACCACCCTCCTACCGAAGTCCGACGCCAAACAGCTTGCTGTGTTCCGTCGGTGCGTGGGAGTGCCGGTGCCTTATAGGCGTTTGCTGGGTTAACTCGCTCCATCGTCGACCTCATCTATGACCTTGGTCAAGATTGAGGTCAAGAGTTAACCCATCTTATAATTAAAAAAAAAACATTCCCGATGTCCACTACTCTGTGTCCTCCTTGTATATTATCATACAATGTGGTGTTTCATAACAAAAATGTAGTAACGTAAATGTTGCTGATGGTTTGTTATATAAAAATAAAATTACAGGAAAACTTCTATCCTTAAATGGAAGCCTGTATTTGTCTGTTACGTATACTTTGCACTCCCAAAAAAAAGTTATAATACGAGTAATCGCATTGTCACCCTACTAGAACGAGACGTTCTGCCTCGTTGCTCTATCTCTTCTTCGGCCCGCGTTTGAGCTCGAAGATTTCTATCCTGATGTATTAGATCCATGACCTGTGTAGATACGATTTATGGTATCCATGACCGGTGAGAAACTGAGTGACTTCGAATGATACCCTTACTTGCGAAAATAAAAGACCAATGGCTTCGAGACTGGGAAGCAGCCTTTTGGTGTGTGCCCCTTGTTCTGCACTATGGTATCTATCCTGCCAGATGGTAAGATTGAGTTTGCGGATTTTGTGTTTTAGAAATGATATCGGAAAATGTGCATAATCGGGTGGCTTATCCAACTGAGCTGCCTGATTTGCAGCAATATCTGCTGCTTCGTTTCCCACGATGCCAATGTGACTTTTGACCCATGAAAATTCTAATTTTGTTGTATGTTTGTGTATAGTATTATGAATTTTTGAAACAATGGGATGAGTGTTGCTTCTTATCTGAATAGCAAGAAGAGCTGAAAGAGAGTCTGAATAAATTGTGGTGTGAGAATAATTTTGAGCAGAAGCCCATTCACTGGCCTTGAGCAAAGCAAAGAGTTCAGCTTGAAAAACAGTACAAGAGCTATGCAGTTTGTAGGTACGTGTGGTGTTTCCGTCGCAGCCCTCTATCTTTTAAAATATTATAGAGAGCATGTCCATATTTTCAGAAAATACGTGTTATGATTAAGTATTGTAAATAAAATATAATAAAAAAAAAGACTGAAACCACAGTAAGGTCCCCATACGACAAACGTCCAAAATATCGCATTTTTTTAACAACTTTTGGTACTGCTATATTTAAAAAATTATATAATATACACACTTCAAACTTAGTATACATTTAAAACATACTTTACATTAATTAAAAATATATTAAAAATAGTCAAGAGTGAATCGGACTCAAGATAAAGATATTTAAACAGAAACTCTCATTCAAACTGTTTTTGTGACATTTACCTGGTTATTTGTCATAGAATTACTGTTAATATTTACACTATGACTCAGATATCTTAGTGACCGTGCATTAGATGTATGTATCTTTGTTTTATTATATATAACAGTAATTATATAACAAATAATAACTAGGTTAATATGACAAAACAGTTCGAGTGAGAGTTTCTGTTTGAATATATTTAGCTTAAGTCCGACTCACTCTTTACTGTTTCTAATATATTTTTTCAATAATGTAAAGTATGTTTTAAATGTATACTTAGTTTGAAGTGTGTGTATTAAGTATTTTTTGAAATATAGCAATAACAAAAGTTATTAAAAAAATGCGACATCTTTTGCCATTTATCGTATGGGGACCCCACTGTGGTTTAAGTTTTTATTCCTTTTCATTATATTGTATGATACTTAACATCATAACACGTATTTTCTGAAAATCTGGACATGCTCTCTATTATAGTTTAAAAGATAGAGGGCTGCGACTGAAACAGTAGGGTTAATAGTCAGTAGGGTTAATAGAACGAATGCGTATGTATGTATTTAAATCCTTTAATGTTTGTTTGTATGTATTTCATGTAATCTTGACTTGTTTTAAGTGGCATCCTGTATGTCCTATAAAATAAAGATTTTTTTCTATTCTATTCTATTCTACACAATACGTACAGACAGCAGCACGTCAGGTTATACATTTGCACAACGAAAGCCGGCGCTATTGTAAACGAGACAAGGGCGACGTCAAGGTCAACATGTATAGCCTGATGTGCTGCCGTGTGTACATATCAACTAGCGGACGCCCTACAATTCGTTCCCATGGGAACTCCGTGTAATCTCTTTCAGGTAAGCTTTCACAATATTTGAAGATTACCTTTGCTTTCAAACTTATAGCTTCAATACTTTTGATTTTGCGTGAAAATCTTTGTCAGTGGGTAAAAAAATCCGATTTTCTTTTGTATGGGAATTCCTAAATAGGTACCTACCAGATATAACTGAGATCGGCAAATTTTAAGGGGTAAACTTTATTATTTATACCTCCAGTGTAATAAAAAAGGTTCACGAAAATCCATTCAGTGGAACCAGGCCCTGATTAACCCTTAGGCTAACTAGGCTGCAGCCTAGGGCGCGAGGATCAGGGGCCTGATTTTTGAAACAATAGAATTCCAATTCGCATACGAATTGACAAGATTCGTATGAGATTCTCATGCGAATCTTGTCAATTCGTATGCGAATTGGAATTCTATCGTTTCAAAAATATGTCTCCAGGGGGGGGGCGCGCTAAAATCGTTTTTTCGCATGCACTAATCTAGCATCATTGCATCTACCCTACATACATACATTATATCTGATAATGCGTGAGGTACTTTGCCTTTATGTACGGTCATCTTAAAAAATGGTTTGCCACCCTAAGGTTGAATGTCATGCAGATTAAAGGACAACTGACGGAGGCGCGTCCTCGTAATTAGCCTAGGGTGGTCAGTACTCTTGATCAGTCGCTGAATGGAACTGAGTTCTGAGGTTATGAAGATTTTTCGTCTAACAGCTCTGTATAAATATTTCTCACAAAAGAAAAAAATATGTTTGCATAAAATTAAAAGAAATATTTATTCATCATAATTATTTATCTGTCACTTTTGCCTTTTCTTCGGAAAACTCATTTATTAAATCATTTTTAGCTGATGATTTTTGTCATTTCTAAAGTAAATTAACAATTAGTGAAGTTTTTATTACTTTTTGCTCACGCACATTGGGTGCCCCCGTGCCCCGGGGGCCCCGTATAATTGATACGGCAGGGCGGCGGTAGCTACGCCCCTGTGATACATACTACTCAGGAACACTGCATTTTAGTAGGTTGCCATCGCATATCCTGGAAGAACATACATTTTTTTTCGTCGTCGTAGGTATCGTTAATTTGATCGAAAATTTCATCATATAAGGTGGCAGATCGAAACTACTCAATACTCATCGAAAGAGACACATTTGGAGATAACAACCCACATAGGTTGCCAGCCCAAACCCTGGCATGTTTCGAGTTCAGCCATGTTACGAGTATATGAGCCCCAAAATTGGGGTAAATTACCTCATCAGATGGCAAGATGAAACTGATGCAGATCGATTGCCCTAGACGAGCTGTTCATGAATGTATAGGGTTGCCTGCATTCAGCATGACAGTTTTTCCATTTAGCCACCTCGAACAATATATGTTAAAATCTTGGAATATCGAGAAATTCTTGTATAGATCGGGTTGCAAGATGAAACTGGTGCAGATCGATTGCCCTAGACGTGCCGTTCATCAATATATAGGGTTGCCTGCATTCAGCCTGGCAGTTTTTTCCATTCAGCCACCTCGAACAATATATGTTAAAATCTTGGAATCATTTGAGGGTGGAGAAACTTCTCCGGACCTCCAGGACCCCCCCCCCCCTTATATACGTCCTTGGATGGCAACCTACTAAAATGCAGTGTTCCTGAGTAGTATCTATCACTACATTACGTTTCTGATCTGCCACCTTGTGAGGTAGGGTCTCTGTTATTTTCCGTAAGGGTATTTAAAGTTAATTCCGTGAAAGTGGCTACATCAAGGTTTTTAGTAGTCTTAACCGTCAGCTCATTGACGACACCATCCTTGACGTAACGTATTGCTAATGCAATATTTTCGCGGTTATTTTAAATCTCTCGTCCATTAGAGTAAACCATTTCAAGTCAGATTCATTAATATCCTATCGCTACAATTATTTTTTATCTCAAACTATGAACAAACAATTTAATTATAATAATTTATCTTAGTTTTTGGTATTTTTAAGGTAGGGCTTTGTGATTTCAAGGTAGAGCATTGCCCCACAATGCCTCCCCCTAGCTATGGCCGTGTCGTTACAAACATACAAAAATATTAATCTTTCCTCTTTATAATATTAGGTACGGGCTTAAAATTACTCAAGTTTTAATCTATACTTAAGTATTGATTGTCTCTTTCTCTCAGTATCAAACTGTCAAAGTCGACTACAAGGTACTCAACTACAACAATAGATCAGGCGCACGATTTTTAAATCGCTCGCCTCGTGTCGAACGATATCTTTGATTTTTTTGCGCGGATTCTATTGGAACTATTTGATCACTACAATTTAGTTAAAGGTTTTTAGCACTCATAGAATTTAGTAGTTAAAAAAATCAAAAATCAATAGCATCGACGCAAATCAACGAAAAATTCAAAAATAGAATAGAATATAATAAATTTTTATTCAGTAACATACACCCAATATATACATTGAACTTATGCCTATTATGCCTTATTTCTATGTAGGTGTAATGCACCAAAAAGGGTCTCCAGCTCAGAAGACGACTTAATAGTCGTCTCGGCGCTGATTTTCAGCTGGTCCCTCAACTAAAAAATAATATTACTTATTATAGCAAAACCTAAATTAAATTAACAAAGCTGATATTGTTAACAGTAGGTACCAGTGTGTGTGTGCGTGCGTGTCTAGTGTGTGGGAGAGAGAGCATGCAAGTGTTAAGTATCTATTTAGAAGTGAGTGATTCTAAGTAAGATGTGTGTATTCTATGCGTATGTGTGTTAATTGTGCCAAAAACAGGATATTTTCGGTTTGCCTAGGTGCGAGATTTATTTAGTCTACATATAATGCATAGTTTTAATATTAACAAGAAGTAAAAGAAGCTATTATAAAAAGAAATACTTATTGTTCTATATTTTGATGTAAGAGAGCAGATAAATAAGCAAATAAATAGGTTCATATTTAGTGAATGAATAATACAAAATGCAAAATGATATTGAAAATTATATTCTGAAAATGTGGTACTTACAAAAATATTTTAATATAAATAAAGAAATATGAAGATATGTCAAAACAAAAATACGTAAAAAAATTATGAGTAGGTAGTATGTAAAAATAAATAATGTCGTTGTATTCATATGAGAAACTCCAAGGATCTATGTATTTGCAGGTCAAGTGTATACTTCTTTATGTTCCTGCGAAAGGAATTCAGCGACAATGCGTCTCGTAGAGGTGGAGGCAGATTGTTCTATATTTTGGCCTATTGTGCTTGAAGCTACCACGAAACGCATTTGTTTTGTGACTTGACATTTCTAAAAGGCCAAGACGCTTACGATTGGACCATCGAAGTTTCTCATATACCTAAATATTCCGGTTTTTTGTTGTGTATTACACCAAACAGTAAAGTGGAGTAATGTATGTAGGTAACGTCTGCTTGACATTTTTAGGATTTTTGAGCTATTTATAAAAAGAGTTAGGTACATGTAAAACAAAATCTAGCACACGCGTCTTGTACACGTTGAATGATGTTTTTAGATTTAGCTAATAGACGAGGACCATATATATGTTATGGACCAAGTGATAAATTGGGCATTATTCATAATGACCGGGCATTATGAAAAATGCCCAATATGAGAGGGCAATTTGATAATAATTATTCAAATAATCAAATTGACCGGGCATTATATATAATGCCCATCACCTTTTGGGCAGAGTAATACAAACATATTTAATTGCTATTTTTTAGTCATTTAACTTCAAATAAACTAAATGTTAAACAATTTAAATAATCAGACTCATTATTTGGATTAAGTAGCAAGGTAAAAGGCGAGGCCGAAGGCCGAGCTCCGCATAGGGCGAAGCCCGGAGCCTCTCCCTCCCCCAATCCAAGATGGCTGCCATGCGAGTTAAGATTTTAACGGTGAGGCGAGGTCGCAGACTGAGTCCAACACGTAGGGCGAAGCCCGGAGCGTCAACCCCCTCAATTCAAGATGGCTGCCATACAAGTTTAGATACTGTAGGTGAGGCGAGGCCGTAGGCCGAGGCGAGCTGCGTTTAGGGTGAGGCCGAAGTCCAAACTCCGCGTAGGGCGATGACCAGAGCGTCCCCCCCCCAATTCAAGATGGCCGCCATACAAGTTTAGATACTAAAGGTGGGGTGAGGCCGTATGCCGAGGAAAGCTGCGTATAGGGCGAGGCCGAAGGCCGAGCTCTGCGTAGGGCGAAGCCAGAAGCTTCACCAAGCGTCTTACCCGCCGACTGCCTTCCAAAAATTTCATATCCGCCAACTTTGATTTTAGTTGGGGGAATCGTGACGAAAAGGGCAAACCCCGGAGCGTCGCGATTCCCCGCACAAAAAATCCAAGAAGATGGATATTAAATTTTCGGGCATGCCGACATGGGTATCGTTTGATAGATTGTCGGGGATGCTGATTCCGAAAATGTCGTTAATTTTGATATCCAAGATGGCGGACGTTTACATTTTTGATAAAACTGATATGTGTGTCGTTTAATAGGTTTTCGGGGGTGCTAATTCCGTAAACGACATCCATTTTGAAATATAAGATGGCGGACATGCATTTTTTGTAAAAATCCGTCATGGATGTCGTTTTAGATTTTGAAATCTAAGATGGCGGTCGTGAAAAAATAACGAAAACTTTTATAATTTGCAACGAGGGCACTTCCCTCCCCGCACCGCTTCCTCCCCGCACTTCTCTTCCCGTACCGCATCAAACTTAGCTTTATTATCAAATTGCCCAATTGTCACGTAGCAATATAATAATGACCGGGCAATATGATAAATAATGAAGTTTAGATAGTAATTAATCACTTTGCCCGATAGAGCTAGACATTATGAATAATGCCCGGGCATTATTCATAATGCCCGCATTAATCACTTGGTCCATAACATATACATGTGTGAACTTGGACAGTATCAAAGTATTTACTAAGTGTAAATAGAGTGGTTGGAGGAGGAGAGCTGAAGACCGAGCTCAGTGGCGTGCTATAGGAGAGGCCTATGTCCAGCAGTGGACTGACACGGGCTGATGATGATGATGATGACTAAGTTATGCGAAGTTTTTCACTAAGGTAATCTCGAATTTTGTACGATACCTTCAAACGATAAAAACAATTTCTGACCAATTCTTTGACGTGTGTCAAACGCCTGGGTCCTTCAAGGTCGAGAACTTGGATATTTATTAACCTGCCATACCTAAACAATATGTGTCAAAACATTTTCTACGCCACCTTTTGCAATGCAAAGGCCTTTGCATTTCCCCACAGACTGAGCTATATCTTTTAGAGGCCTACAAATAATCAATTTTGGAGGTATTTTAGGTGACTTGAAATTAAATTCACATAGTACAAACCCGTGATTTGTCTTTTTACTACCTATAACATCAACGGTTACATTGCGTACTTTAGAATTTGTACAAATGAGATCAATAAGTGTTGCGCTATGATCTGTAAAATGTGTCGGTGTTGTTACAATTTGATTAAGTTTAAACATGTCGAGAAATTCCAGAACTTTTTTGTTTTTATGTGTCGTTAATTTCCATCATATCAATGTTAAACCATCATATCAATAGAAAGTCCCCTAACAATGTTATCTGATCGTTGTTAGCTAATGCATTAATAGAATCGGCTAAAGCATCGAAAAATAAATCAACATTAAGTGTCGGTGGTCTATAAGCTGTGCCTATTATAATTTTTATTTTGTTTATGCTCAGTCTAATCCATAGCTGTTCTACAGCTGGAGTCTTTGGAAATTCACAAATACGAACTGGTAGTCCCCTTCTAATATAAAATGCCACACCACCGCCACACTGTTTCCGTGTACACGGTGGTCGCGGAGCACTACGCAAAACATAACCCGGTATAACAGGAGCTTTACCTTCTTCGTTAACTTTTAACCATGTTTCGTTTATCGCTAGAAAATAGTGCTCCAGAGTCGCGTTTTGTACGGAACTTAGTGTAGAGGGTTCGCTCTTGAGCACAATCTAACTTAAGTGCGAAGTAGCGGTGGACGTAGCAATAGTAAAGCTCGATTCTTTGGGTCTAGGGATCAAGGGAATTTGATGGTAGAGCCAATGGGACACAGGAGCGAGCCTATGCATTTATGTAAGCATCTAGGTACTTAATTAGAATTACTTACTGAGGTACCTGTTTATCTTTTACGTTGTTGGTAAGTTCCTAGTAGGTCGCGAAAATCCTAACAAAAGACCGATATAAAATACCTACCATTTCTACTGAAAATTATATCTTTGCGATTGCAGTTTATCTGCGAAGATAAGAATTCTTTCCCGAATTTATTACTTACGTACCTATAAATTCAATGTAAGTATATCAAAATGCCGAGAAAATGGTCATACCGGAGGGCACGACCGAAGTACCGGGGGAGCGTTTTAGAGGACTGTACAAAATAGCCTGGATTTTGTACCGTCATTTTGCGATTTTGTATATCTACATATTAGGGTTGTCCTTATTTTTAAAAGTGAAAAATATTAACGGGGCACCCTCTAATTATGTTCTCTGTGCTTTAATATGGATACAGATTTTTTATTTGATTTTTTGAATGACGTTTAGGGGTCGCGACCGATATTTCAAAATTGAAAAAAAGTAAAAATAAGGCAAACAATCAGGAAGAAATTTCATGCAGGAATTTACAACGGGGTATGAGTTTTGTTTGTTTATAAGACACGTTAACGAGCACTTGTTCTCAATTTGACTCCCCGCACCCCCCGACGACCAGACCGACTCTAAAACAGAAACGTCTGATTCTCATTTGCTGGAATTAGCTGAAAACGTAGCTCAGGATATGATTTTTTTCGCTCAAAATCAACTTAACCAGCATCAGCCTCGAGATGATTATAAAGACAACTTAACCTCACCATTACTTACCTAGGAGGAGTACCTGAGACACAAACATTGTTTAGAATGCCAGCAGGACTGCACAGAGCTCGCTGGATGGCAAAAGCAATGTTTTGCTTGGAAGTATTCTTATTTAGACACCAGTTCAAAATGACCAAAAAAGAAGAAAAAGGAATTAAAGATGTTCATTTTTTCAGTTATGATTTACGTCAAATACTCGTACCAAGCTTCTGTTGCTTCGTCAGCGCCCAGAAATTACTTGCAGCTATTAAAAGACCTAATTATATTCGAAAATATAAATTCAGCACTAGCCAAAGTTGCTTTAAAAAATGATGGGACATCTGTGGTACTTGTCAGAGGAGCTCGTATCATTTGCATTTTTTGATGACGAAGTTGCTTTATTAGATACCAAGAAAAAAATGATTCTGGTATTAGATAACGCGAAGGTCTCGATTTCTGTCCGAAGCGAATAAGTCTGAGTACCAAAGATATTGCAGGAAAAAATATCGAAGACTTCATGTCTAGTAATTCATTCCGGTGGAATTGGAATATCATCCAACTTTTTGAAAAAAGATGTTGCTGATTGGCAGCCGATGAGGCGTATAAAGCTAGAAGAGACATAGTGCGGTCAATGAAAGTAGTCAATGATATTGCAGAACGTGCTGTTGCATTAATGGAAGAATTTAATAAGTTGATCACCAATCATTAATGAAGAGCAAAAGCAATATCTACCTACTTTTGATTTTTTTATTTTTATTTTATTAAAAATGGGTTCGCTCTTGACCACAATCTAGCTTAGGGCAAAGATGTGGTCGAGGATATAGCGAGCTCACCCAGAAGAAGCCTATTCACTAGCACTTTTAAGATGTTTGGGTTTTATGAACTCGGAAATACAGACGCCGGCAGGGAATTCCATTCCCTGGCAGTGCGCAATATAAAAGATGAAGAATAGCGCTCAGTACGTATCCGAGGGATCTCGACAAGATAAGGGTGGTACCCCGCAGTGCGTCTGGACGTCCGATGGAAAAAAGGGGCAGGCGGAATGAGCTCATGTAGCCTCTAAGCACACTCTCTGAAGTAAATACATCCTATAAAAAACACATAGGCAAGCTACTATCAAAGAATGTAGAAAAAAATATCCAGATTCCAAAAAATCAACCCTTATTAAATAATTTTGAATAGGTATTTGTGTGTTTTATGCTTTAGCTAGACTATTTAAATAATATGACATTAAATTTCTTTTTGTTTCCACTGCAATTAATAAATGTTGTAATTTATAAAAAAAAGGTCTTTATTTGTTACTTTTACCACTTTTGAAAGTCCCCTAGCGACCCCTAAACAATAATAATGATTTCTAAAAAAAATAGCATGTTTATTTCTAAGGCTATATATCGCTTTGAGAGGGTGCCCCATCAACATTTAAAAAAAAATTGTGAACATATAAGGACCACCCTACTACATATAGGACTCAGAAATGCAATAGTCGGTACAAAATATTACAAGTTCTAAACTTTCATAAACCGTCTAAAGATTTAAGAATAACTTGAATTTAAGCAATCTTGTCTTAGGGGGCGTCCATTAATTACGTGAGGCGTTTTGGGGGGGGGAGGGGAGGGGGAAGGGCTGGATCTCACTCAATGTCACATGGGGAGAGGGGGGGTCTCTACAAATATCACGTAATATTTTCCCCCAAAAGAAATAGTGTTAAATTGTGGGAAAGCTAAGTTAAACCAACTAAACCACTGACTGAGTTCCCTGGACTGAATTAGAACAACCCTTTTTTCCAAATTTAAGTTGGTAAATCATACCTTTTTTTTATTGTTTGATAAACAAAAGTTTAAAAATAATTAGGCAACTTACGTAAGTTTTCTAAATAAATTACGAATTAACGTATTTACACTAAAACTAAGCATTTTCATAAAACTCACGTGAGATAAAAGGGGGAGGCGGGGTGTCAAGTCAAATCTCACGACATCTCGCCAAAAACACCTCACGTAATTAATGGACGCCCCCTTAAATAACTTTATTTTAACCATTTTTTTCTTATAAACGGTACAAAATAGCTTAGACTGCACTACATTATACGACGGTCGTGCTGGGAAGTACCTATACCTTCCAGAGTTTAATTAAATATTTAAAAATAACTTGAATTTTTTTGGTCATTGTCTAACTAAGGCCTTAGAGTCTTAGAGTCTAAGGCCTAACAAGTACATAATTACAAACGTACTACAAAGTAGTATAAAATTCAGGCTAGGTATGTTAACGGGAGCTAAATAACGCTATAAGTAGGCACAGAAGATGTTTTTCACCTTCGATTTATTGTATACAAAATAAAGTAAGTATCTCGATTTTATCAAAAGTGCTAGATTAAACACAAGTAGGTAATCGGTAGACAGCATTTTTTTATCAAAGTACTTACGGAAAATCAGATTCAACATCGTTTATTTTCATCCAGATGTCCCGACATTCACCGTTTACTACTTCTTGACCTGGGGGACAGTTTGGTGGGACTGTTACAACATTGAAGCCGTATTCGAGTGGTCCTACTTTCCAAATATCGCGGCAAATACCGTTAATTAATTGCTGTCCGTTCGGGCAGTTAGGTGGCACAATCGCTGTATTTAAGAGCTTAATTTTTTGTGTCCAGACATCACGGCACTGACCATTGACCAACTGTTGTCCTTCTGGACAATTGTTTGGCACGCTCACAACATTCTGAGTTTCCAAGATAAGTTGTCTCCACACATCGCGGCATTGACCGTTGATCCACTGTTGTCCTTCTGGACAATTGTTTGGCACGCTCACAACATTCTGAGTTTCCAGGATAAGTTGTCTCCACACATCGCGGCATTGGCCATTGATCCACTGTTGTCCTTCTGGGCAGTTGTTTGGCACACTCACTACATTCAGAGTTTCCAAAATTTCTCTCCACACATCGCGGCACTGGCCGTTGACTAGCTGCTGTCCTGACGGACAGTTGTTTGGCGCGGTCACTACATTATGAATGTCCAGTTGTCTCCAAACATCACGACACTGACCATTAATGTACTGCTGACCCACAGGACAGTTCGGTGGAACAGTCACTACGTTCTTGGCGTCTTCATTGACCTGAGGACGAGCGTTACTAACTAGTACAACTGTAGACAGTAAAATCATCAATAGCATTTTAAGATGCTATTTGTGTCGCTTTATTAATGATACGATGGTTTCCAGTCGACGATTAAAACAGAATTAAAGAATGTAATCGGCTATAAAAACCTTTTATTAATTTGATTTATCGTTATTAAGTGCTAGATTAATGACACATTGATAAGATATGGCATTGTTTACGTTAAGTAAATCTAGATAGGTAATTTACATTTTATTGAGCGTTTAATTACTTACCTGATGGCTTTACAAGTACGTAGCAGTCTCGCCACCCTGATTTTCCTGGCATTCAACCAAAGATAACATTCTCAAGTTAAAAATACCTCTACGCGGTTACAATCTACATCAGCAATCTTATGTAGAGCTAAAGTACTTAGGGTAACATAATGCAGTATATCTAAGCGTTAAACTCCTTCTTCTAACATTACTAACTTAACCAGGTTCATAAATAAAATTAAAATAATATTGAAAGAAAAGAATTGACTTCTCCCGATAAAAAACCGGGAATTATATGCATTACCTAGTAAGGATTGGATTGGGTCAAATATAACTTGATAAGGATAAATCTATCTCCACATATTTTATTGGTTTACTTCCTATAAGACTTATCGGGACCAAACTCTAGATATCATTTCATTTTATTTCTAGCAAGTTCCTGTCGTGTGTAGAAGCAGGGAGTACCTACTTTTAAGGTAATTTACCAATTGAGTGCGTATGGACTTCGATGATCTTGTTGATTTCTTGCTAAAGTACAAGTATAGACCTTCAGAAAGACAAAATAAAGTTCGAAATTAAATTCCTGGGTGTGAGTAGATATAAGCCCTTGGGAAACCCTACGTGTTAACTGTTTGTTACTTGTATGACGATGTTGACGACAATGAATTTAATGATTGCGTTAAATTTGTAACTCGGTGAACTAATAAAACGTCAAAAAGATCATGTTTTATGTAGCAAGCATCTAGCTAGAGTAAGTATGCACCTAGGTATTTCAAAGAAAACTAGTAGGTGTAGTATTGTCAACAAGAAGGTGAGACAGTGAAAGAGTATATGCACTTTTTTTGGAAAATCTGGTGGCCAAGAGGGTAATGCGTTAGTAGCACCCTATGATCGACGTTTTGTCTCTGGGTAAGCACCAGTTCACGTCTCACCCGTGGCGTCGTAGGTAATTTAAGGTAGGTTTTATAATAATTTAATAAAAAATCCGAAAAGGTTTCATGTTTTGTTGGTATACACGGTGACCATGGCTATGCTATCGATTTTCAGTAGGTACGGCCAGCTATTAAATTGGTTAGTTATGTTGACTGTGTAACAAAAGCACTTTCATAGGTCACAGGTCAAAGTTTATTGTAGAACTTGAGATCGATCGTCACAGTAGTAGCGGCTCGATAGGTACCTATGCGTATATCGGATTGGACCGACACGATGAGACGTCATGTTAAGTACCTATTGTAACACGCAACGATGACCGTGGGGAGGGCGGTAATCGACCAATTTACCACTTAGTGTGCTAGATCCAAACTGAATCGGACTCCTGCTATTTACTAACGTGTATTGTGCTGTCTGAGTCAAACGTATTTTAAATTGTTCAAAAGCGAACTATTAAGAACACAGTGAAAATATGAAGAAGATACTTTTAATCATGCTATTGCTGTTTGCAATATTATCTGTGGATGGAAGAAAACTATCTAAAAGCCGTGGTTCCTCGAGTCGTGGGTCTAGTAGAAGGTCTAGTTCGAACCCTCAGCCGACTTCTATAAGTCAGGTGGCAAAGCCTGCGCCCTCGGCACAGAAACCTTCGTTGTTTGGATGGCAAGAAGCATCTGCGCAACGTAAATCACAACCGCAACCAGCTCCAAAACCAAAACAGACTCAAACTCATTCCTACCCATCGAGTAACACTGGCCTCTCAGGTAGTGGGCCAGCTAAGCAACCGTCTCGTCAGCAAGAAAGTGTTCAAAAAAGCAGTGCTCCTCAAAGTGCAGCGGGTCAACAAACACCCCAAAACAATCATCAAAGTCACTCGTATCCTTCTTCTAATAATGGTTTATCTGGATCAGGATCTCCTCAAACGCAGGGAGGGCTTTCTGGATCAGGGGCCGCTCCACCTCCTTACAGTGCCGCAGGTGGACCACCGCCGCCTTATTCAAGTGCTAATGGTTATCCAAAACAACAAGGACCAGGATTATCTGGTGCAGGCGCAGGTGCTCCTCCACCATATAGTGCCAGCGGCGGTAATTATGGTGGTAACTACCATCACCCAGCGCCTCCTCCAGCATATTCGCCGAATGCGGGTTACGGTGGTCACGGTGGTTATGGCGGATATGGCGGCGGCCAAGGAGGTTATGGGGGTCACGGAGGCTATGGGGGTCACGGAGGCTATGGATATAACCCTTCTTACACACCACAAATGCCTGGCTATTTTGGAAATTATGGTAACAAAGGATTCGGAGGTGTTAGTCGCTCTGGTAGCATTCTCACTGGGGTTGGCATTGCTGGCGCAGGTGTTGGCACAATCCTCACCGGTCTAGCCCTGTGGAATCTTGCTCGTTCAACGGGGCAACATCGTCACACTGTTATCTATGACAACAGAGGCCAACCTGTAGCTGTCGCACCCAACAACAGCACTGAGCCTGCAGTCGATCCTATTTTGGGAGATCTGGTTAACTGTACGTTAACAGTTAGCAGTGATAATGCGACAGAAGTCCTGCAGATTCCTTGCGCTATCGCAACTTCTTTTACTCCTGACGCTGATGTTAAAGACCCAAGTCTCAATAATAATCCAAATGACAATACTAAGTGCACAGTTACAGTGGTTACCAAGGCGGGTCGTGAGTTTATGACCACTATACCTTGTTCTACTCTTCTCAACACAGCAGCTGAAAATAACGTGACTGAACCTCCATTAATCAATAATGGGACGGATAATATTAACGGTAGCATGGTGCCGGTTCCTGATCCTAATATGAATCCACCACCAGAAGTCCCAGTACCAAATGCACCGGCACTCATGGCAGCTCTTCCTCTATCTGAAGGTTTAAAAGACAAACATGTAAATTGCCCCGTGGAGCCTGGTGAAATCAGAGATCCAATAAACCCTTGCTTTGCGGTTCACTCCAATTTAACAGTGATTCCTTTGCAGACGACTGAGGATACTGTGCCCTTAACGACTCCAGCGAGTGCTTAAGGTTTTAAATTTTAATTAATTTAGTTTCAGTTAAGTGTGATGTTTTAGTAGAGTTTCGAGATAAGTAACTTCTTTTGGATTTCCCCTACATAAGCGATAAGAAATATTAGTACAGGTAATACAATATTATTGTGATGTTGTTAGATTAGATAAGATCATTTATTCCAACACTATCAATTTTATAATTTACTATGAATATCAAAAATGTCAGAGAATAATGTTTTCTTCAAATATAAAAATAAAATAGAAATATATATGACTATTAAAATAAAAAGTTATACTTCAGTATAAAAGCAATGTCAAGTTAGACGTACATGTTTCAGTTTTATAAAGCCTAAGGTGAAAAATCTTTGTTTGGTTTATTTTGGTAGTAAGAAATACTAAAGATATAAGTAATATATACACTTTGTGAATTTAATGCACGTCTGTATTTTTTTAAGTTTATGCTCAGTGTGTTTAACAATAGAATTTTTATCTCAAAACACGAAAGTATAAAGATGATGAAGTTATACTTATCAGGTATTTAAAAATGTAATTATTAAGTCATGTTACTTGTGTATACTGTGTACTATTTAAATATGGTTTTATGTTTGTTTTAAAGTGAAAAAGGCAATTGTTTTGTACATGTAATAGATTTTTTTTATTTAATAAACATTTAATAAATATTTATTTATTTTATTTAGTCGTTTTGTTTATTAGCAATTTACACGATAAGTTAAAAGAACTATATTCTATAGATGTATGTTCTTCTAAAATCATCCGAAATTTTAAAAATTCAAGTGGTTATTTAGGTACACGATGCTCTGCCATCCCCAATAGGGAATAAGGCGTGTGTTTTTTATCTCTTTTTATCCTATGATTACGTATTTTGTGTCCTTGTTTCACGTGTACGTAAATGTCAAAAAACTGGATTGAACGTAGTTAGCAGTGTTGCCAAATGAGGATTTTTGGCCGAACTAAGCAGCTTTCATGAAAAAAAAACAACGAAAACAGAAGACTATGAATAATATCGTTGTGACAATGTGAACATTTTTACATATCGATGCCGATGTGAGCAATCAATAGCGGATTTTATTTCGCCTCAACCTATATGTTGCATCATAACGCGAAGACCGTCGCGCATACCACTTTACAATACCTAGACAATGCCGCCGCCGCACATGTCTATCCTGTACATACAAAATTATTTTCACTGGAGCGGAGGTTAGTGGAGATGTCAGCCAAACGCAGTAGTTTACGAAAAATCATTAATTTGTGATAGAAGTCTGTTCCCTCAGTTAAGGATACCCAAGTTTCCTACAAAGTACTGGTGATCAAGTTCAAATTAGAATGAACTTGGCCCTTTAACTTGGGGTATTGAGTGTTCCACAGAAGGATCAACAAATTATCAAAAAAATCTTTAGGTCAATGCAGCAGAGAAAAATCCCTACACTAATATTATAAATTCGAAAGTAACTCAGTCTGTCTGTCTGTTACACTTTCACGTCTAAACTACTGAACCGATTTTGATAAAATTTGGTACAGATATAGATTAGACCTTGGGAAAGGATATAGGCTACAGTGAATCCCATTGCTGGGCACGATATACTCTGTAGTTCACGCGGGCGGGCGGGGGGAAAGCAAGTTCCTAAGAAATAAATAGTGTAGAAAAACATGATAGTTACGTAACACGTAACTTTTATCATAGTAGCCGTGGTAACACTGCTTTGAGCTGTCAATGTCAGCTCCGTACTTATCGTATCGTAATAATTATCAAATTCATGTCGTTCATATCAAATTACATCGTGAAAGTTTCGGAATAAATCTAATGGTGTGAAACAAATAAAATTACAAAGTAAATTATCTATTACAATGTCTGATCCCACGATACAGACTTTCTGCTGTCACCATTCAGGAAATAAGGAAGATCTGGCAGTCAGGATCATGAGCGAATTCAATACAGATTCTTATAACATTGTTTGTTTGGTTTCGTCTACTGTAGGTATCTTAGGGTCAGTATATCAGGTAAGTGCACAAGGGTCTTTACTATTGTTTATGAAAATGATGTAGCAAGCAATACCCTAATCTTTTTAAATTATTTTCTAGATTCTTCCAAATATATTGAAAGGACTAGATACACACTCGTTATCATCGCTCCGAGGACGCCGGATTATTATGTGGTTAGCTGTTGCAGACTTACTGGCGTCTTTTGGTAAATCATACAAAAATTATTTGCTTATTAGATTACACATACTCACAACTTTTTAACATCTTTTATGTGACCTTCATTTGATAGGACTTCTTAATAAAGACAAGTCCTCGCAATGACTTTTGAAAACAGGTTACAAAAAGACCTCATAGTTTATTTACAGTTTGCATGTATGATTAATAAAAAAAAATACTGTTTGAAGGTAAAGATATGTAATTATTTTTTCTTTTAGGTGTTTTAGTCCGTTCTTCATTGTGGTTGAGGTACAAAAACATCATGCCAATGCCTGATGATGATGTCAGTGTCTTGTTTTGCAGTATAACATCTGTAAGCATATTTTTTTTAATGTAATTTTTGACTGACTAGTTATTAGAGACTGTTGAGAAAATATTTTTTTTATAGCTACTGGACCTTTTTATCATTCGAATGGAATGGAACGGCACAACAAATTTGTATTACCATTGCCCCATGTTCCTAGTGACTTTAGGAACATATGGGGTAGTGGTAATAAAAATTTACCATGCCCGGTAATTTTGTTTCAATTATAAGAAGGCCTTTTCTTTATTGTATGCCTGATGATATTAAATATATTTTTCAGGCTTGGACTCAGTATTTTTACACAGTGACTTGGTTCTGGACATTATTTTATGCCATAGACACATGGCTTACTTTGAAGGGTCGTGACTCACATCCAGTGCTCTATCACTCTTTGGCCTGGGGCATACCAGCTGCAACAACAAGTATTGGACTTTCTATACTCTACCTACCAAATGCCACGTAAGTTATACTCACTAAAATGCCAATCTTTTATATTTTTACATTGTTTTTGTGGCTTTAAACAAAAAAATTATTTTTATAAAGTCAATACATAAATTCTTAATTACATCAAATCTATAGTTAATTATTTATCATACCTGAACAACCCCCTTAGAATTTATGGTAAATGTGGCATCAAGTGGTTCTGACCACTGATGTTCTGCCTACCCCATATGGGATAACAGGCGTGAGCATACGTATGTAAGTGTATGTACCTGAACAATCTCAAAATTTTGTTTAATCCTGCAAAGAACATATCTCTAGCGAAAATCACTACAACAGGTGCAATAAACAAGGTACTCTTAATACTTTCAGGTGTCACAATGCTACATCACTTTCAAGTGCCTTGTATAAAGTGCTTCCAAACTACTGTGCCACATATCTACCAATAGCTACAGTAATGATTGTCAACCCTATTATGTATCTGCTGGCCAGCAAAAATATAGAAATGGCTGTGGCATTGCCTTTGGCTCAGGTAAGTAGTCGCCTTAACTATTAAGGCGCAGACCCACCGCTGCGCACGCTGTGCACGGGCACGCGGTGCATTTTAGCTACGTGGATTAGATCAAAATCTAATTTGAACCTTAATATCATACTCACTGAGTAGATAATCATCTGGGCTTTGTCGTATTCGTGCGTAGTGTGTTCGTGGCAACCACGTGCCGTGTATCGTGCACAGCGTGCGCAGCGGTGGGTCTGCGCCTTGTTGGGAAATAGAACAAACTTTAACTTTTGTTGTTCAGAATATAATTAATCTTAGAAACAACTGCCTTTTTTCAGTTCACTAGCAAAGAGAGAAGAGTGGTAGATGCTTTGAAATTGAAGTTTTGTTTAATAAATGCTGTATTCTATGTATGTTGGCTGCCAAACCTACTGAATGGAATTCTGTTATGGACTATGTGGTTCAACATGCCAGTGAGAATAATTATTGTTATTTGGTACATAATGGTAAGTAAAAAAACAGTAATTATTTCACCTATTAGTTATGAGTATACTTACCGGAATTTTTAACCCCAATTATTAAGTTAAAAGATGATATTGTTTTGTATTTCTCCACAACTTAGTTTTTTAAAATTGTTTATATAGAGTTCTATTTTAATTTGAGTATATCCTAAGTCAATGATTGTTTTTATCCAAAGTCAACGATTGAAAGCATATAAGGTGGACACAAAAATAATTATATGAGTGACTGCAGAATGCTGCAAAAAAATAAATAAACTGGCAGCGAAAAAAATAAACTTGCGACTCGGCGACAACACTGCAGCTTCATATCAAAAAGCTGCTGCTAGAAAATGATAGCAGGAGGTAGCAAATATATTAAACAAGACAATCGAAATTTTGAATGGGCTGCTAAAAATGATGACTTGGCTGATAAAAATAATGATTTTTCGACTAAATTATTAACCAGGTAGCAAAAAAAAATATTTCTGGGTTCTAAAAATAATATAAACTACAAAGCGAGGAAAAAGAAATATAAAATGTGTCATAGCAAATTCTCCTTTTTGGATTCAAAAATAGGTTTCATAATTATCTCAGAAGCCCTAGATAACGTCTCCCGCTTTTATATTTGTTAAATTAATTTTAGCGCGATTTTCGTCTGCTCAACCTATTACAGCTGTATCCCATTTTCACAAATTTTAAAAGCCAAAAGTTTACTTGCTTATTTGTTGCCATCATGCCAGCTTAAAATAAGACGTTACCTAAACCTAAAACTATACACATCAACACGGTCTAGGGATATTGCAGGAATTTTCATACAAAAGAGGCCTGTTTGAGAAGCTATAATAGCATACTCGAGATACATGGAGGGCTATAATTTTCAGACGAGCAAGTGCTAAACTTGAATTTTCAATTCTAGTCAATAAATTTTGTTTTACTTGAAATTTGTGAAAACGTGACGGAAACTAAAACGAAAATGCACTTTTTGCCTGCTTTTTGTATGAAAATGGTCGAATTTACGCAACTTTTTTTTTCATTTTCGTCACGTTTTCACAAATTTCAAGTAAAACAAAATTTATTGACTAGAATTGAAAATTCAAGTTTAGCACTGACTCGTCTGAAAATTATAGCCCTCCATGTATCTCGAGTATGCTATTGTAGCTTCTCAAACATACCTCTTTTGTATGAAAAATCGTGCAATACCTCTAGACCGTGTTGATGTACGTATGTATTTTTATAAGTGCCGGTTTTTTTAAACTCTTGATACAGCCACCAATTATTTGTCGCTCAATTAAATGCGATCCTATATGAAATATTCATTTGTTCTTATTTGTTCCTTTACAGGCTGTGTTCAACCCAATGCAAGCACTTCTTAATGCCCTAGTCTACCGCAGATGGAACACCGCTGGTGGTAGTAGTTCTGCTCCTTCATTTTATAGATCTCAAAAAGACATCTTCTATGACGAGCAGTCGCCGCTACTGGGCTCTGAACCGCCACGGCTCCAACTTCACCCTATTATGCCACCGCCTAGTATCAATAACTACGCAACATTGTGATAAGACTTAGTAGGTAGTTTAATTATGAAAGGGTTTGGTATGGTATTGTTGCTTTAAACTGTTTTAAATACATATAAAATAATATGGCCTAAAACTAAAACGACCTTTACTGTATTAAGGCGACTACCGCACCTAAATTACGATTTTATGATGCGTAGATAAGCATGCATGACGCACTGCACTGAATCAAAGAAAAAAATACTACGGTAATATTCAGGACATAAACTAGATAAATAGTTTGCTGAAAACATGATTCAGCACTTTTGGTTCGATAGAAAAAGCTTACAAAGTCACCTCTAAATACCCAATATTTGTATCTTTTAAGCTGTAAAGACCTTAGTAAAATGCATACAGGAACTTGAATTTTCTATCAAAATGTTCGTTATTGAACACTCTCGATGAGTAGGTAGTTAACGCATTTTTTTATTTAAGCTGTCACCTTTCCATAAATCTCATTTTTCTAACTTTCGAACATGTTTTTACGCACGCACGCTTTCATAGTCCGTAAACTTCGTGTATCGACACTGTTCGCACTGCCGGCCCAGGCCTGTTGAGAGACGGAGATGGCACTATTCCTATGTGTGCTGCCTTTATCGGGTGCTGTAGTCGCCTTAAGGGACGCCCGTGCCTCTTGGTAGGGACGTATATGGTGTGTAAATGGGTTCATAATGGCCAGAAAAGTACATACAGAAGTAATGTGAAAATGGTGTTAGCGCTAAAGATTTTGTTATTTAAATTATAAATAATGAATGGTAATAATAGGATCACAACACTTTCTTGAATTACACATAAAGACCTAGCTTTGCTGCAAGAGGCGCCATCTTTTATCGATTTGCTGCCTTACTCAGAGGCGTCCATTAAAGTTAAGTACTATTAAACTCTGATGTTTTCTCTTTCACTCTTGGTGATATAAACAAGGATAGCGTGACATTTAATTACTTCTTAACTTTAATTGACGTCTCTGAGTACGACAGTTAATGTATTTTTAAGCACAAATAAGAAAATATTTTTTTTTTTTATTTGTAGTTAAAGATGAATCAATTAGCGAATATAAGGAGTAAGTGGCTAAATGTCTTTTTGACCTAAAACTGTCTTTTTATGTGTTAAGATTATCTCGTTTAGTATACTTTACGAATTATGTAGAATCAATGTGGAATTTGCACATGTAGACTAGTTTACGTCTATCGAAAAAAAATTTTAAGACGAATATTGTGAAAATAGTGTGTCAATGTATCTAATACCGTCACAGTAGATTTTCTCAAATATCTTTAATGGATAGATTTTTCTCTTCATGTACCGCTTTATTAAAATTACTTATAATCCCTAAGTATAATGAAAATATAAATAATAAGTTTTGATGACTCGAAGGTAACATTTGTCATCTATAGGATCTGTATGCCTTCTTTGTTTGCAATATTTTCTATGAAATGTGTTTTAAATTGGTGTGTTTGGTATTGAAACCCATGTGATTTATGTGATTTTTGATTTTCTATCGATTATATTTTTTGTATGTTTGTATTTTTAATTGTTTTATTGTGTGACCTTTAGCCCAAAAGCCTCACCATGGAAATCAGCATTCATAGAACTTTCACAATCAATATCAATGAAATAATATCAAGAAGAAATGAATACAGGTAGATACAAAAACATAATTTGAATGAAAAATAAAATAATTATTATACAACTTTATTATTAATATATTTATGTGGTATTTTTACAAGTGGTAGGTGGTTAGTTAATTTCCGAAATATACAATAATACAGAAAGGTCTAAGTGGCATCATAATTCAATTGAAAACTCATCATACCTAGGGGTGTTGGAATATATTCAGCAGGCCGAGTATGATAGTGACAACGCCGCGACAACACCGCGGTCCTATGTCAAAATGTCAACATTGACAACGCTATAGGGCGAGCAAGCCTTTGCGCGGGACCCTCGCGCAATCAAAGTTAAGTTTCAGCGTAAGCCGAGCGCGAGTTTGTCGTTATCGTGCTAGAGCTGCTGATTCCTGAATCATGTTTTTATTAATACTGAGTTGAATAACTTCAGTACCTAGTTGTTAAACCAGTTCTAAAAACATTTTTTTAACTTTTTATAATAACTTTCAAAAACAAACTCACATACTAAACTGAAAAACCTGAAGATTCTCAGGACACACATGGATAATTTTGGATACCCCTAGGTGTAAAGAATATAACTTTTTTAGGATATCACTATTATTTGGTTAGTTTAGATTAGACCGTCTGTACCTACAAGTTATGCTATCACACATGAATCATAAATCTTCGTTTTCAGGTGGGGCCATAGTTAAATCAGTTACATCCTTGATAATCATGTGAGCAATCTGCCAGGCCATTTCTTCTTTGACTTTTGAATTATTTGTTGGCACAAATTTACTAACCATTTTCTTCAAAACAGATTTATCTTTTTTATCTGGATCCGGTTCAAATTTTGATTCAAATCTGCCTAGGCTGTTTACCCTTCCAAGACTCAAGCCATCATTTTTTTTTCTCTGCCAAAGAGCATCAGCATTATAAAGTTGATTGGAGTCTATAGTCATGTCAGGTACAGAATGGTTGCGCTTTTTCTTGCGAAAAACAGGATCTCCCATTGCCAATAGAGTATTTTGTGTACTTATGCTAAATTCACTGCTACAGTCAGAGTGAGATTTATGATTAGAATACATCTGATCAACTGAGTGGATCATTTCTGAGAGATACTTATAATATATTTCAGATTCTAAAAATATCTTAACATACCTAGTTAGTGTTTTAAACACAATTTTATAAGGTAAATCAAAGCAAGTAGCTAAAGGGCCTCCTTCTCTGCAGATATCACTTTCGATTTGGGCTCTAACTTCAGTAGGAAAGCCAATTGGATTAGTAGCCTGAAGAGAGAAATACTTGTCATAGAGAACAATAGCATCAGATTGAGCTTGGTCTGGGTTGGAAGTACTGCCATTTGTAAGGTTGTCTCTGAAATGCATCACTGCCATAAGAAATTCCAATAAGATGCTACAATTCTCTTGTTCCAGGAATTCAGTAAAATAGAACAATATAGTTTCATTGTATAAAATGTCATTTAACTGAAGAGAGCCACTGGTCAATATGTCAATTTGTGCTTTTATATAATAAGGGCTATCCACAAAGTTTTGGAAGCAATTTTCTTCAATTTGATTGAACAAAACTTCCAACACTGGCTTGAAACAGTCTTCTTTTATGAGCCCTTCAGGTTGGCAAATATTTGATATAACTATTTTCCTTACACTATCTGGTAAATCTAGTTGGTATGGGGCTTCTAAAGCCACATATTTTTTAAATAAATTCACTGCTTCATCAGTAGCATTGCTGACATTTTTATTTTCACATGATTCACATTTGGGTTTGGCATGTTCAGATAAGTTCATACAAGAACTTGTTGAACCTTGACTTTTACTTAGCTTCGAGTCACCTGCAATAGACAATGAGTGTGTTTCTCTCCAACTGAGTCTTTGTGACATTTGTGGGCTACATTTACATTGAAGATCAAAGCTTCTTGCTCTGCTTAACTTGGAATGATTATCAAGTTCATTACTTGTCCTCAAATTTAACATAAACACCTTAAAATTATCCAGTTCCAACCAACATTCGATTAGTGCTTGTTTTCCCATACTTTGCATAAATTGTACAAAGTATTTTTGAGACTTCTTTTCAATTAGTATGTCATGTAAAGTTATAGATAATTTAGATTTCTTTGCAAAGGTGCATATGTCATCTGTAAAAGGAAATTTTGAATATAAAGTATACAAAATCATACTTCACTATGTTTAGGTAATATAAAGTTTTTTACCGATATTTTCGTTTTCCGTTTGCGTGTCTAACAGAGCTCCTACGTCGATACTGTTTTCACTCGGGCGTAATTCTGGTGGCCGCACTGGACATCCGGATTTACCTTTAGCTGTAAGATCAATCGTGGTGTCATGTATTAGCTGTACTATTGCAGCAAATCACTGCCTAGGTAAAATGAGACTGCGATAAGAATTAAAGAATCATTAATACCTGCACTTTTCCAAAACTTCATCATTTTTCCACGTTTTGCACGATATGAGTGTCCCACAGAGTTGGTATTAAAAACCAAAAACACACGCCACGTAAATTCTTCATAAGTTTGCTATTTAACGTATAAAGTAAACAATAATAATGAAATGAAAACAATTTCACGAAAAGGTAAAGTAGTTCGTACGTCACACACTTGATGACATTAGCTATGACATTTATTTGACATTTTTTTTTTTAAATTAGTTCTTAGCCTGGATTCTAGTCCTTTAGGCTGAAATCTTCATTTTTATTCCAATATCTTCATTTTAACGCAACTTAACCTAACCCCTAAGCTCCTCATGTCCTCCGCAAAACAACGATAGTGTATTGCTTTACGAAAAACTGGCGGCGAGTAGCACAACCGCGAGGATCTTTGTCGGTACCAAACGAGCAGAAACACTGTTATCACTTGAATTTTTTATCACTACACGAACTTTAGTCACTTTACTGCATAAAACACTATCACTTTTATACATTAAACAACTTTTTCACGTAGAAAACGAAAATTCAATCGACACAGCAACTGTCCTCGCCGAGTTCCCGCCAAAAAGTCTTTATTTGACAAATAAAGCAATGTTACCAGTGCTAAAATAAACAATTTTATGTCAAGTTCTTTAGAGTTGTACTTCTTCTTGGGAGAGTCCATTTTGTAAAGTTTAGTGATGTTCCAGGCGCTATGAGTGTGCAAGTTTTTTTAATTATTTATTTTATTTAAACGATTGTTAAATGAATTATCGAAGAGCTGTTGATTCACTAACCTAAAAGAAAAAGAAACGAGCACAATGGTTAGTTTTGTTAGTAGGTTAGAAAGACAGACACCTTATAATTTTATATTATTAGAGTTAATGTACCTACATAAAACATCAACAAAAGGAGTATATACAAGAATATAACCCTCACATAAAGACACTCATATAAATGAAACATACCTCGACATATAAATTAATAATATACCTATCCTTTTAATTAGAAGCCCGTGACATAGAGCCACGTTGTATTTCCATTGATTCATTTTTCCTAAAGATTTTCGTGACGATTTCCATACTTTTAGCCTTTAGCATCTATTTACCGAATTTCATATTCTGTTTCCTCTAGAACTATGCCTTATATAATGACTTTTTAGGGTTCTTAGAAAACCCAGTGACGATGATATCTAAGACGTAAGTTAAACTAAAACAGCGAGACCTAGACATGCGGCTATTTATTTTTTACCCAACTCTTTTCGATTTCGAACGGCACCCGCACGGTGCGGCCCGGCCGCCCGCGCTTGCTCTCCTGCGTTTGATCATGTTTGATAAAAGGCTGGTGGTGACTTGATATCCTGACTTGTTTACATTCATGAGCTCACTAGATGCTTAGTGCAATTTTTCTTACGTGTAGGTATCATACCGTACGGAATTCATGGTATAAAACCCCAAACTGTCAAACTTAATGTACTGTTGAGTATAGGTACTTATCTAATGTTTTTTTATTTACACTGTTGGAGATCCTAAACTAAATAAATAAATATTTATTTTATTTTAAGTCGTAGATTTAAAAGTAGGTATTGTATCTACTTAATAATACTTTATTTTCAGTTTTTCACGCGCTAAAACGTGCTATTACAGGTGGTGGACGTATGAAACATTGCTTTTTATTTCGAAATTCAAAAAAATTACTAGGTTTAAGTATATTGTAAAGTTAAAATTGTGTCGTAATTTTATTCTATTTCGTTAGTTGAATTTTCCACTCGATGTACAGTGCTTCTATTTTCGCAAATCGTGTCCGTCTTGCTCTTATCATTTAAAAATCAACTTACTTAATCGAAATTTGATAAAGCTAATTTGGTAGGTAGCATGTCCCATGGGAAAGGTACGAACCAAGTTCGCTTATGTAAAACTAAAATGAGGGAAAAACCTTATAGTAATTAAGATAACAGAGAAATAAGTATAAATAAATTCAGAGATTCACCCTTCAGCGAAAGTGACAGTATGAATGATATTTCAAAGTGGTATTGACGTGTCTGCAACTGGGTCTATCTGTAAGACTCATGAATCGAAAGGCTACTTTTTGCTAGTGTAAACAAGCACCTAACTTACAGATTAGAATAACTTACACTATATAAATTGTAATTTAGGTGAAAAAATTTGGGAAAAGCTGACTACACCTATCTCCTGCTTCTAGGTACATACATTAAACCACATGATGTTTTGTCCATCCCATTTTTTTAATATTAAAAATGGGTTCGCTCTTGACCACAATCTAGCTTAGGGCTGTATTCCCATTTGGGAATACAGGTGTGAATGCATGAAATAACTTTAAAATATTTTTTTGTTTTACCTAACACAGACATTCGTTTATTTTTAGGGTTCCGTACCCAAAGGGTAAAAACGGGACCCTATTACTATGACTCCGCTGTCCGTCCGTCTGTCTGTCACCAGGCTGTAGTATCTCATGAACCGTGATAGTTAGACTATTGAAATTTTCACAGATGATGTATATCTGTTGCCGCTTTAACAAATTCTTCTTCTCTTCTTCTTCCTAGCGCTTAGTCCCGTTTCTCATTCGGGGTACGCTTGACTATGATCCAGGGTTTGGCAGGTCAAGTCATTACAGTGGAGCGATTGCCATTTGACTTCCGTGACCCTGCTAACAGGGAACCTGACCGGATTGGATCATGATTACACATTCAGTCTCCTAAACGTGTAGGTTTCCTCACGATGTTTTCCCTCACCGTACGAGCATCGGCTAGTGTGCAACTAATGTATATAACTCAGAAAACGAGTTATTGGTACATGGTGGCACTGGGGATCGAACTCGGTTTCTCTCGCTTACGAGTCCGACCCTCTAGCCGTTAGACCACCGACGCCGCTTTAACAACAAATACTAAAAAACAGAATATAACAAATATTTATCAGGGGACTCCCATACAACGTGATTTTTTGCCGTTTTTATAGATAATGGTACGAAATCCTTCGTGTGCGAGTCCGACTTGCACTTGGCCGGTTTTTTCCAGCCTGGCTGATGTTGGGCAGTAAAAGTGTGTTTGTTTGTACTTTTTTTTACGTCAAAACGAAGCAAAAGAACGACGTGATTGTATACAGGGATAGTTTTAAGAAGGCTGGATAATGAAATAGGCTACTTTCGCGGAAGGAAACTAGTAAGTCACTAAGTAATCGCTCTTACAACATCACCAATAGTAGTAAATGCGTAGTGAGATTATTATAATAAATATATACCTAGGTACCAGTTCTGTGTTGAAAGTAATTTGTTCACGTATCGTCTGAGCGTTTGCCATAAACAGATTCAAGATACTTATTGTAACGGTCCATCAGGCAAATTATCCGCGGTCCTTGCGTAATCCGAGGACGCAGTGCACTAGCTGAGGCTATCGACCTTCCCACGGTTACTTGAAATAACTGTTAAGTTGGAAATAACTTGCCGGCAAGAAGCGCGCAGGGCAGCCGGCATCAGTTACTCGCGCCACACGGGACTCGATTGCGATTCCAGACCCCATACACTAGCACACAATCAGAAAATATGAGCGCAAAAATTATTGTTATACTTTTCTCTGTACTTATTGGATATGTTTTTTCAGCAACCACTTACGATCAAAGACAAACCGGAGAATTGAATGTTCAAGTGGACTTCAAGGATTTGCGTATATTAGCCATGACAAAGGGAAAGAAAGAAGAATATGTGGTGAGTTTTATATACAAGTTTTATTTTTATTTCTTTGTAATTAGTTATTTTATTTCAAAATGAGAGTTCTCCTTTCCTTCCTTCTTTTTTTATTTGTGTCAGGGTGTAATCGCTGGTAAAAGATATCTATTTTGTAGACAACAAAGAGTCATTTCAGTTTAGGCATAAAATAATCAAAAAACGGAGTAGTAATGCGGAACATGATGGACAGTGATGAAAGAGAGCTTCTGGCCGGAGGGCGTGGTGTTCCGCTACTGTTTCCGAGGGAGATTCTCGGTTGCAGACACCCCCGGAAAAATACCCGGGAAATAGTGTTAATTTAATTTTGTTCAATTATATTTCATATGTATGTTAGTCTATAAGGTATTTATCTATGGGCCTAGTTGCCTGATAATAATAAATGATTTTATTAGAACGTAATACTTAAGTAAGTGTTAAGTACTAATACAAAAAGTCAGGAAAAGTCGTTTAGTATTATTCTACAGGAATTTACAGAATACGTTGTACCTACATAAAATTGTATTAGTATACTTTCTATCCCAGTAACGATTAGTCATATAGTACCGAACTATAAGGTTGCCTGGAAGATATTGCTTTCAAGTAATAAGGCAGCGTTGTTGTACACTGTGTTGTGTCTTGTGTTGTAAAATACTGTATTTAATTTAATTACACATAAATATTGGTGCACATGTCCTGTCCTTTAGTTTGTGTCCTAAGGGACTCACGACTTAGCGATATAAAGGGATCCTAAGAGTGGGTTTTTAAGTGCGTAAAGTGATTAATAGTTTTTTACCATTCTGATTTTATTTCAGGACTATGACTATGCGTACGATTATTCAGAAATGACGATCAAGCCACAAAACGGAACTACACCGAAACCGCTGAACGGTACTAGTACTGTTTCGGATATGAAAGATAATACCACAAGCACTACGACCACAGCATCTTCAGAACAAATAACTTTGGCCATAAAAAACAACAGCACGAGTTCAGAAACTGTTGAAGCCACACCGTCTCTGATTAACGATTCTTCAACTACAATTAAAAGTTTTGAAGTCGTTACGACAGTTCCTACGCAATCTTCCGAGGTATGGATCAACACAAACGTTAATTCTACAACATCTACAATAAGGCCGACGTCACAAAACATCACAAATTGCAAGAAAGGACTCGTTGTGAATCAAAAAGGAGATTGCGAGTTGAAATTGCAAGGTGCTGGAAATGCGTGAGTAAACATAAGTAGTTGCTGTAAACATTCCACATCTGACAATGAGATGGGATGTGAACATTACATTCTATACTCTCTTGAAAGGGAAGGTACAAAGACTGATTAACTTGCGAATGATGGATGAGAATTCGTTTGTGTGGAAAGTTAGTGAGTGCCCTATCTACCCACCGAATCTATACAGTTGTTAGGCGTGAAAGCGGCACAAGCAAACAAACATACTTTTGCATTTAATGGGTGTCATTCGACCTTTAGCGAATAACATTTCCAATTAATTGACCTGATAAATTCTCATTACTTCATTTTGTTTGGTAATCTTTAAAAAGTTACATTGAAAACGGCTGATTAAACAGCTTGGTGGAGAATGGTCGCCGCAGCCGCAGACACGAATTTCTCAATCCTGATCTTTATAACACTACGGTAGGCTTCATATTGAACTAAAAGAGAAAATAAATCCCTCATTCTAGATTTCCTGGTAACCTAAGGTCGGTTGAAAGCGCATTAGGGGCCGCGGGGGGAGCACGCGCCGCAGTCATCAAATATGATAATTCTAACTTAGAAATCAAATGGAACCTGGCGAATTTGTACACTCTGCAACCGCCGAATTCATGTAATTGCTGACAGCATTGCAATTCGCGATGTAGGTAGCCTAACGCCGATTTTGGTTTGCTTATGTGTTTGCGCGAAGGATGAAAACTATTTGTACAATGATGACATCATCAGTTTTGGTGCGAGGGGCAAGAGGCCTTCTGTAAATTCGATTATTGAAACGCGTGCGCCTCCTGTGGGTGCGCCAACTGCACGTTGTCCTGAAAAGTGCATTCTGTTTTAAGTTTTTTTTGACAAATATCTTTGTCACTTAAATAAAACAAACAGCAAGTTTTAGGCCCGTATTAATAGATTTTACATGACAGCGGTTTTTTAATTTATTGGTAATGGGTTTGCTCTTGACCACAATCTAGCACAAGGGCTATGCAGAGGTCTCAAGTACATAACTACTGAAGTGACAACGTGTTGAGACAGTGTTCAAGATTGAACACTTTAATATGGGACTTAGAATGGGAAAAAATGCTTACGATTGCTGCCTTTTAAAAAGGATTAGAACTGTACTGATACTGAGGCGCGGGTAATTTAATTTACAGATTCTTAACATTGCAGATTACTAAAGCTGGTAAAATTATCCCAGAAATTGAAGTTAAGAAGAGAAAATAGAAGAAATCAAAATAACTCGGAATAAAGCTGTTTAGAAGATGCCAGTGATAGAATCATATAGATCAACAAGACTGCAAATCATCATAAGTGTTTTTTATACTGTTGTATAATAGGTACACTCAAGAGCACCTTAAGCTTGACACATTGGACCGGCCCTGCATTGTATGGCGCGCAGTATAAATCAGAGCGCCACCTGCTCTTGACTGTACCTACTATTAATGTATTATACAATATTAAATATTAACATACGAACTGTACACCTACTTAAAACTTAATGTTCAAAGACATTTTCGCAATCAGTAAAGTGTGTATTTTATTAAAGAACTTCAATCTTGTACCTAATTACTAAAATAATTAAGTAGAATAAGGGAATAATAAAAACGAAATCACAGAAAAAAAGACTATTTATTATAGCTAATAATAATCCTGTGCAAAGTCTTTAAAAGTTCATAAAGTTGTGCTTGAAAGTGAACAAGTTTAGAAAAACTAATTCTAAAGATCAGAAATAGCTTAGCATTTTTACAGTTTGTACTATTTTCTTTTGAGCTGTCAAATATTTAATATTCTTTAACAAATTTTTTCATTCAAAATCATACTTATAAAGCAAATCAACAGTCCACAATAAATTAGGAACTTAAACTTAATAATTCAATTAACACAAACACAATTTATTCAACAACTTATCAAAGCTTACAGAGGCAAAAAAGGAGAGGTATGAATGCACCAATGGTTATGAACACTGGTATAAGGACTGAACTGTCATCCATAGAATAAGGATCAGGTTGCCGAGGCCCACTGGCTCTTCGAGAGTTCTCGCTTTTTTCCTCCACTTCATCTCTTATTTCTTCAGCATCACTGTCTGGCCACACAATAGGTGGCAGTTTAGGAACTTCATCAATTGTTCCACGCATAACATACAGAGCATTTATTTTAGGATTATCCCGGTAGCCTTTGATAAATTCTACCTTTATTTTTCCTCCTCGGATGTCAGATTCTTCCTCGTTGTAAAACAGTTTACCATTTTGAATCGAATAAGGTACATACTCATCATGTGCTACGCCTCGGCCAACTTTATCATAGATATCTAAATCAGCCACTATGGTATGGTCACCATTCAGCACAACATCAAATACTTTCATATTGGGAGCACTGAAGTACACTTCACTAAACTTTAATACTAAGACGTAATCGCCATCTTTATTTGCCGGTATATCGTAACCGAACGTACTGTGATGATATCTCTCAGTTTGATACAGTATTTCATCTTTAGGGTTCACTCGTCCAATCATAACCAACTGCTTACCAAAGTCCGAGGCGGTGCCGATTCTCCCTTGCAGAGGATCTTTTTCATAATGAATGCCGTATATATCGGTATGGGATGGACCACCGGCATTTATAGCATAAATAATTTCTCCTAAACCAGTGGTAGTTTTAAGTACAGAAAATATGCACAAAATAGTAAAAAATTGTGGTCGAGACATCGCTGACGAGTCCGATATAATTATTAGTTACACTGCCGCACACACAAAATTATAATAACGTAAATATAGTTAAAACAATATAGTTACACTTGAACTAACAATGTTTATATTGAATATTATTTACAAATTCTTATAACATTTTTGTTAATTTGCCGGCGTAACCTGGCACGTAGGAACGTAGCATTTGGATGCTGTTCTACTAGCAAAGCGGTTCGAAAAAATTATGTAGTTGCGAGTGAACGAGATAGACTTATTGCTTTTTGCAGGCAGTAGCCATATGAGAGAGATCAACGCGGAATATGTTCAGAAATCACTACTGGAGCACTAGTTTGCACGTTCCAGTTATTTGACAGTAGGGTTTTTTAAAATATTTTTTAGGCTTGGCCAATGAGTTTATAATACACTACGTTTTAAAATAGGCTTGGCTTTTATAAATAAATAAAAAATATGTTTATTACTGATTGGTTTGAATCAAGTTTGAATGCAAACTTCACTTTTCGTCCGCGTCTATGCTTGCGTAGAGTAGATTGCTCAGTTAACACCCCTTTTTCATTTAAAAATCATTAGATACGTGTTTTACTATTTTATATCAGAGGCTAAATAGGTACTTACCACATTTCACTCATTTCAAATTAAAAATGTACAAATTTTCATTGAGGATGAATTGTCGAAAAATCCTTAAATAGGTAAGGTGCAGCGGGGCAATCCCAACTACGGGAAATTCCAACTAACTAACCGAAATAATTTCCATGTTTTACACGATAGGCGATAACGCTATCTATGTACAGATAGCGTACAAGATGTTTCATAACATAAGTTTTATAGCAGAGGGCGTTGAAGGGCTCAATAGTATTGACGCCACACGGCCGTTTTGTTTTTGGCAAAATTTCTGGTGTGCACGTGCGAATTAGCTTCACTCATCATGAATTGTGATAGCTAGACACTTGAAACTTTCACAGATTATGTATTTTTGATGCCGTTGCCGTTATAACAACAAATGCGAGTCGGACTGGGGCTCCCATTAGATTTATCGACTTTCATTCTTTATCACATGTCATATAGATTTATCGACCTTCATTCTTTATCACATGTCACTATTACTAAGGAAAGCAGTTGGAATTGCCCCGCCAAAATCTTTCAAGTATTCTTTTGCAGAAACAGAGCTTGTCACAAAGTGCATAAAGTATAATTTTAATATCCAAAAATGTAACTTACATCTATAAGCGACTCGTTGCTGTTCAAGTTCATTAGATAGGAATATATAATCAACAGTTGGAAATACCCCACGGAGAGGCTATTACAACTATTTCTGACTTTTTTGATAAAAATACGTTTTCGAATGCAAGCAATAAGTAAATAAGAGTATTTTGATGCGAATTTGAAAAAAATAAAGCCTTAATAACGTTTCTATAGCCAGGATTCATTATACTATCAATAATGTTACATTAAGCGGTATTTTTTTTAAATTCAAAGTCGCTCTTACTGTTTTACCAGTCGAAATTACCCCGCAGCACCTTACGTGTTTCTTTAATTGCATTGAATTTAAATATTAAACAATTAATTTTTCATAACTTTAACACCCCTTTTTACCCTTCTAGTATAGTAGAGTCAGTAAGCAGATCCACTTTTTTTTACTAGAGTAAAGCAAGCCATATGGTTGTTTCTTAGGTTAAAATAAGCCGATAAAGATCGGTAGCCCTCAAAAATATCGCCTCTGAACCGGGAGGGGGAGGGTCAAAGAGGTGCACTGCCCGGCGTAATTTAAAATAATTAAAAAGTGTTAAAAAATATTCAAATGTAGCCTATTTAATGTAGATTTATAAAAATATAATTTTAGTAGGGGTTTTCATATAGAATTATGACACAATAAAATTTAGAATCCGACGCGCCGTACGGATTATTTTCTTGACCGTTTTTCATATTTTGCTCAATAAATGTAAAGTATGTTTTAAATGTGTAAGTCCTAAGTTGGAGGTGTTTGCATTACATGGTTTTTGAAGTAGAGCAGTAACAAAAGTTGTTAATAAAATGCGATATTTTGGACGTTTGTTGTATTGGAACTTTACTGTGCGTTAGGTTTTTAATTTCATTGTTATGTTTTGCTATATTTACTATCATAATACGTATTTCCTGAAAGTTTGGACCCGCTGTCTATAATAGTGTTAAACATAGAGAGCTGCGACTGAAACACCAAATGTAGGTACATTCGTTCCCATGGGAACTCCGTGTAACCTCTTTTAAGTAAGTTTTCACAATATTTGATAATCTTTTATACAAAATTTCAAACTTACAGCTTCAATAGTTTTGATTTTGTGAGGAAATCTTTGAAAATCGATTTTTTTTACTCACTGAAAAAATCTTAAGCGGCAGTAAAAATACATCATCTATAAAAATTTCAACTGTCTAATTATCACGGTTCATGAGATACAGCCTCGGACGGACAGACTTATCTATAAAAACGGCAAAAAAATCATGTTATTTGTATCGGAGCCCCTTAGCCCCCTTAAATATTTTTTTCTTCTGCTTTTTAGTACCTATTTGTTGTTATAGCGGCAGTAGAAATACATCATCTGTGAAAATTTCAACTGTCTAACTATCACGGTTCATCATGAGATACAGCTCGGACTGACTTATCTATAAAAATGGCAAAAAAAACCACGTTTTTGAATGGGAGCCCCCTTAAATATTTATTTTATTCTGTTTTTTAGTATTTGTTTTTATTAGCGGCATTATAGCGGCAACAGAAATACTTCATCTGTGAAAATTTCAACTGTCTAACTGTCACGGTTCATGAGATACAGCCCGGTGGCAGACGGACGGACGGACGGACAGTTTTTAACCTTTGGGTACGGAACCCTAAAAATAGACCAGAAAGTAAATGAATGCTTTGGTATCATAGACCAGATTATAAAATTATTCTTTGATTTAAATAAAAAAGTTAACTTATCTCAAATAATCCGTCTATCGCATCGGATTCTACATTTTTTTGTGTCATAATTATATATAAAAACCTCTACTAAAGTTATATTTTCATAAATATACATTAAATAGGGTATTTTTTTAAAACATATATGTCTCTTAAATAAAAAAAAAATATAGGCTGCGATAGGATTCTTTTTGTGATCACTATTTTATATTTTTGCGATTATTTCAAAAACCATTGCACATACTTATTTGAAAAATAAATACAAGAAATGAATACATCGTCGTAGAATTATACGAAAACCATACCAAACTCAACATGGTCGCTACAAATGACTCATTTGAAATGATTGGTAATACCTATTTTTTAACCTCCGACGCAAAAAGAGGGGTGTTATAAGTTTGACCGCTATGTGTGTGTGTGTGTCTGTGTCTCTGTCTGTGGCACCGTAGCTCTCAAACGGGTGAACCGATTTGGATGCGTTTTTTTTTATTTACAAGCAGGTTTTTTGGCGATGGTTCTTAGATACGTTTTATCAAAATCGGTTCAGCCGTTTCAAGGTCATCAGCTCTTTTGTTAGCTGCGGTAGGGTTCTTAGACTCTTAATGTGTATTTACTTTACTTTATGCTTAATAACTATGCAGGATTATGGAACTCTTGGTCCGATGCTGCAGCCAGGATATCCAGAACACTAGCACACTCTTAAAAAAATAATAGCAGATATGTCGTGTTTGGACTCGTTTTGTTCAGTATTTGATTCTGCATACAATGCAATGGTGGCAACACGGTGAGCTGATGCTGCGGCCAGGATATCCAGAACACTAGCACATCCTTGAAAAAAATAATTTAGCATCTCTTACATAACTTCCAAACATTTTGGTTTAAAAACAAAACAACCGAACATAATTTTGATGAATGTTTTATAGACAAATCTATATCCTTTTAGATATAACTGTACTTGTCATTAATTATTTTGAAAATAAGTTAAAAATTTTGAAATAAAAATTAAATTAAAAATTTAACCCCCCCCCCCCTGCAAAAAAGTAAAGCGGACATTTAAAAAGTAAAAAATAATACCTTTCGTTGAGCCATCAAATTCATTTCAGAAATACCTATATATATTTTAATTATCGAAATCGATGGATGGCACGATAGGGTTTGCTCATTAAAATGGCGCTATAATGTCGCGTCGGGGTACCGTTTAGTGAATCAGACCCTTCATTTGATTGACTATCTATTGCTTTAAACTTAGCGCCATTTTAATGAGCAAACTCTATCGTGCCAGCCATCGATTTCGATAATTAAAATATATAAGGTCCTAATTTATTAGTCACTTTCCTTTTAACACGTTATTGTGTAGGTCAAAATATATCATTTGAGTCAAAAAACAAAAGCATAATATTAAATTTAAAAGGTCTTGAAAAATTTTGTTATGATATTTTTTCATTACTATGTTGAATAAACCCATCCATTCAAACGTAAATAATAATGGCAGTAGTAGAGCGGGCGAGCGGGGAGTGGACGGCTATAATCGAAAGAGAACCATTCCTTTATCTTTAAATGTACAATTTTTTTTTATTTTTTTACTAAATTTAATTTTCAGATAATTAATTTTTATGTTGTTTTTTGGAATACTATCAACCTATACAATAACGCCTTAGAAGGTAAGTGACTAATAAATTAGGACCTTATATATAGGTATTTCTGAAATGAATTTGATGGCTCAACGAAAGGTTTTATTTTTTACTTTTTAAATGTCCGCTTTACTTTTTTGCGGGGGGGGTTTTTTAAATTTTTAATTTAATTTTTTGAAGTAACGCCGGGCGAAGCACCTCTTTGACCCTCCCCCTTTCGGTTCAGAGGGGATATTTTTGAGGGCTACCGATCTTTATCGGCTTATTTTAAACTAAGGAACAATTATACCAAACCAAGTGGCTTGCTTTAATCCAATTTTTGAAACCCAACAAATTTTTTTTCCGCTTACTGACTCCACTAATAGCCCAATTGTCTTAGAATTCAAATCAGATTTAATTCCTACAAAAAGTTTTATTGTTTTAATAGCTTCATTTGTTGCCAAATAAGACTATCCTAAGTTTTCCCCCTCGGCGGAGGTGTGCGTAAGTGGTGGGGGGTAAAAATGTACCCAAAAGGGATATTTTTGCGATTTTTCGGTTATATCTCGTAAAGGACTTACAATATCGAAAATTGTCCTGTATAAAAGTTGGAGGGCATTTAATTCTGCGTAGGATTAATGAGATTCATATTTTTTGGATAAACTCATCAAAGTTGGATAAACGGTCAAGCAGGCTAAACGAACAAGAGTGGCCCACTAACGACGGATTTGGTCATTCTTTCAGGTGGTGTACTGGCAGGCCCTAAGAACACTCTATGCGTAATATCAGTCCTCGATCTTCTTTTGTTTTCGAGTCGAAAAATCAGGGTATCACTGAAAGTGTCATATTTTGTACACTGTTCAAGTTAAGATTAACCAAACAAAATCATGTTTAATAATAATGAAATAAACTACAAAGTGCATATTTTTAACTTGCATCCTGTCCTTAAACTTCATTATAAAAGAACGATTTTTCTTTTTTATTTAATTTTTTTAAACTTTTCGTGGAGGTACGCCTACAAAAAAAATATGCATGAGAAGCCTTTAAATTTTGTGATTAAACAAAAAGGCTATTACAAAATTTCTGATTTATCTATCAAACAAGCAGCCATATGGGAATGAACTGCTCAGCTCTAGAGTTATTTCAGAATTAGTTAAAATTTGAAAATAAGATTTGTAATACGATTAAAAAGAGCACTCTCAGAGTTTCTTGCCTGTTCTTCTCTGAGGAAGACTGCACCTTTGCCAATAGGCGTAGAGTCAGAAGGGTCAATAACGAATGCGTATGTAGGTATGTACCTATTTAAATCCTTTAATGTATTTTTTATGTATTTCATGTAATCTTGACTTGTTTTAAGTGGCATCCTGAATTTCCAAAAAATAAAGATTTTTTTCTATTCTATGTATTCTCTATTCTAAATACTTAACACGTCCACCGCTTCACCTTTTGCATAGTTTTCTTCATTCTCCGGTTGCCTGGAAGAAATTGCTCGATAGCAGTAAGGTCGCCGCATTGTACATCACAAGGTAAACGTGTTTTTGTTTTTATAATTAAGGTTTTTTGGTGTGCAATAAAAAGGTAAGAAAAGTTAAAGGAAAACAATACAAATTAACTTTAGCTTACCATGTTTGTTAGAGAGATTTTGATCCTTATGATTGAACCTATCGATTATAAATGTTTTTTTTATTACAGCCAGTTCAGTTTAAGCGTATTTCCAAAAAACTTTAAATACAGTTTTGTTTCTTTAAATTAAAAGAACCGCAACGGTTCTATTGTGTAAATCGTATCTTCTAGATAGTCTATTCCACTAATCAACAATGGCGATTGGACATCGCATGGAAATCAGTGAGTTGGTCGCTAAAAAGGCGGCTGCTAAAACCAAATTGCGGAAGTCTTCCACTGATATAGCTCAGCGCCGAAAATAATGTGATCGCACACTTGACTAGAGGAGATTTTTTTTCGTATTTCGACCTGTTTCTTGAGAAAGGATGTTCAGTTTCACGGGGTATTTTGCATTCTTAGTTTTCGCAACAAAAAAACCAGCGATGGCTTAGTTTGTCATAAGCCAGACTTGTAACCGAAAAACCGGTTGCGGGTTATTGAAGTATTATGTACTAATAGCTCAATGTTGCGGGTACAAATCCTGGTGCGTACCACTGAATTCGTCTTTTCGGGTTTATATATGGATTTTTCATTAATTATCACTTGCTCTGCGGTGAAGAAAAGCATCGTGAGCCCGTATGTCTGAGAAAATTCGACCACCATCCACACTGGGCCAGCGTGGTGGACGGCTAAGTTCCCTTCGTGTTTCAAAGGGGAGGCCCGTGCCCCGCGGTGTGGACGTACTCGTATATAAGCCATCGACCTAATATCGCTGTTCTAGTTATGTTCTGTTAAAAAAATGCGACCCGATATTTATCTACGGTTTTGTAAGGTCCATCGGTCTGAATATCTAACGGTTTAATATGGCAACGCAGTAGGTGGAACAAACATTGTTCCCAACAGTTTCCTACAGCCCTTTCATGGCCCTATTCAATCATAACTTGTACAGAAAGTTTAAATTAATAGGTACTTACTATATTTGTTGAGAAGTTTCGCCTAAGGCTGAAGGTAAGTTAACACAAACGTAAGTAACTTAAAGTTAACAAAGGATTTTAATTAACAATATCAGGTTGCAAGTCAAAAACAGCAGTTTTACCTTTCCCTTGTCTGTTTTAAATAGCTCATCACAGGAAACGAAATCAAATTAAAAGTTTGTAAATGAGTTTCCATTTAAAAAGAATGTCGAAGAAGGTAAAACACTACTCACTTAAGGTCAGATTAAGTTTAGTTAGATACTTAGTTCCATAGTGCTGTGCGTTCGATGAACTACTAATTTACTTACGGAACTACGTGACGTGAATATCGTCTTAAGATTAAGGCGACTACAGCACCTAAATTACGATTTTATGATGCCTAGATAGATAAACATGACGCACTGCATTAAATCGAAGAAAAAAAATACTACGGTAATATTCAGGACATAAACTAGATAAGTTGTTTGCTGAAAACATGATTCAGCACTTTTGGTTCGATAGAAAAAGCTCACATAGTCACCTCTAAATACCCAATATTGTGTATCTCTTAAGCTGTAAAAACGATAGTAAAATGCACACAGGAACTTGAATTTGCTATGAAAATGTTCGTGATTGAACACTCTCGATAAGTAGTTAACGCATTTTTCGATTTAAGCTTTTACCTTTCCATAAATCTCATTTTTCTAACTTTCGAACATGTTTTTACGCACGCACGCTTTCATAGTCCGTAAACTTCGTGTCTCGACACTGTACGCACTGCCAGCCCAGGCCTTTTGAGAGACGGAGATGGCGCTATTCCTATGAGTGCTGCCTTTATCGGGTGCTGTAGTCGCCTTAAATATGCCTTTGCTTTCAGGGTTGGCATCTTGATGTCGCAAAAGACACGATGCCGATTCCCGGGCGAGGATGAGACTATTAATTTTTGTTTTTTTGTTCTATGTGAACCAAGTCGCAGGTGAAAACCTGGTTCATAATAAAATGCTTCTCTGCTCAAAGCAGTTTAGACTGGAGCTGAAAACTAAGCAAAAAATAATGTACTCACGTACGTAAAATCTACGTCGTTCAATTACAATCAAACGGAAGAGCTCCCTGTTCATTTACTTTGTTTTAAGGATGAACATACCTAGCTAGGTACTTATTAAGACATTGTTATATTTAAGGATTTTCGTGAGTAGGTAAGTAGCAGATTTTTGGGCTCTTTCATCTTAAATTTTTAGGTTTCAAATTACAGGCAATTTTTTAGGCGATTTCTTTGTTCGACTCCAGAAGATGAAAAGTATTGTTATAGTTCGCTTGATCAAAGCCTCAAAGTCGAAGTCCGGAGGCGAACAAAGTTTTGTTAAACAAAATTTACGTAACATTAATTAGTGTAGTCAGGAACTTACGTAATTATTACTCACAGGAAACGGCAGTTATTATCTTTACCTAATTTTTAAACAACAGAGGGCAAGATGAGTTAACAGTGTTTTGGTTCAATTTGTGGAAATGAGACAAGTTTGAAAATTAATAACTCTTAATCGGTCGAGTAAAAGATGCACATGCCTGCACGTAACGGCTTCATCGGCAGGTCCTGGGTTATCCCCAGTCGGGGCAAACATTTGTGTAAAAAGCTGATGATTGCTCTCGGGTCACGGGTGTTTGTGTTTGTCTTTATGTGTGTTCCAAGGGACCCAAGACACAAGGGAAAACCTTAGTGTGGGCCTTTGAGTGTGTAGCATAAAAAAATTATACAATATAAACCTTCCTCTTGAATCACTCCGTTTATTGGTGAAAACCATATAAAAATCGATTCAGTAGTTTTTAAGTTTATCGCATACACACGCGGCGGCTTTATTTTATGCTAAAATGTAATCTATCTTATCAGCCCATATACGTCCCCACCGAGGGGCACGGGCCTCCCTTCGAAACACGAAGGGGGGATTTAGGCCATAGTCCACCACGCTGGCCCAATGCGGGTTGGTGGATCGCTCGTCTTTCGATAATGTATTTTCTTGGACGGGCAGGTTTCATCACGATGTTTTTCCTTCACCGTGATTTCAAGTTCAAATGTAATAAATATATATTTTCCAATCAGTGATTTAATTTCACTTTACAATCCTATAAACAGGCCTTTTTTATGTAGTGATTATGTTTAAAATTTTTATTATCCCATAAAGACTCATTCCAGTTCTGGGCACACGTTTTCCCAATTTTTCTCCACTTAATCATTACTATTTACTAAGAAGATAAATGTTTTGATAGACCACACTTCACATTTCTTTCATTGTAACTTAAACATTTCAGTTAAATAAGGGATGTGTACTTATTTACATTTTCATCACGAAGAAAGCATTTCTGTGTTTTTCTTGTAAAGTAGCCTTAAAGGAGCAGAGTATTCAGTGTGTTATGTTATAGGATATAGGACAGCCTTCAACAAGAGACTACTATGTCTTTCAGGGAGAACATAGAGTGATTACACTCATCCGTCTCACGGAGAATATATTACGCTAGAGACTGCTACAATTCGTTGTGGTTCACTTTATATCACTCTTTTTGCAAGCCGCAAGATCCTCATAAATTTATTAAGACTGACTGTACCTCGACTGGCTAATTCAAATGCAAATAGAAAGATATGGCTAATAGAGTTTACTAAGATGACTTAGATAAAAAAATAGGTCTGTTTATGGGATTGTGAAGTGAAGTGAAATCACTAATTGGAAAATTTATAAGTATTACATTTTAGCTTAAAAATATTATAAAAACATCTTGAATTCTTTGAAACCCTGTACACACCACAAAAATATAATCATTTTATAATTGTCTCTCTTTCAATTCTTAGTGACTACCTCAATTTGTGTAGGTATTGTATAAGATGTTTACAACTAAGTTGGGCAGTTTGGGCAGTTTTCAGGCTCAGGGGCTGCAATTGTGAAGCCGCTTTGTTTTTTTTCCCTGTGGCAAAAAAGAGTCGGTGGTTTTTGTCATCCTTCACAATCTTATACAGAGCCAACAGAATTAATAAATTCCCGGAGCTTTTCTTTCCTTAGATTAAAAAACACCAACCATTTTAGTGTAGCTTATCTAAGTTTATTTATAACACCTTCAATTATTCAACATAGCAAATTGTAAGCACCTATACTTCAGATACCTACTCTGCATGTTCAAGGCGTCTTGTGACAAAAAATGACTTTTTCGTCTTTGAGCCTTACTGTGAAAACTAGCAAAGTTGTCCACGAATCTTTTAGATGTTTAATTACTGAACTTTTAATTGATCAGACGATCAGACTTAATAGCACAAAAAGGCTTTCTGCATGAGAAATAATTCTGTTAGTTTACAATCCACATACGACCGATACTTGTATAGTGCAACAGAGAGATGTACTGACATCTCTGAAGAACATCGTAGACTTACATAATAGGTACCCAATTTTGTGACAAAGATTAGATAATTTTAAATACAAGGTCAGATCGTGTGATATATAGCTTAGCTATAGACGCATCTTTGTTTTCGATGCACCAGCACATTGTTATATCGATAAAGTGCTCGCTCAGTTATTTTTAAATTACGTATACATAAACACAGACAGATTCTTTGCATATGTTTATTAAACCAAGGCCAAACTTTTTACAAAAAAAATAGGTAGGCTGTTGCACCTCACGGTCTTTGCGTGGAGTAAACATCAACTGGAAGCTTTTCAGTTTAATTTTACTTCTGTACTTACCTTATTTTAAATCAATCACGGATATGGGATGTATTTAATTAAATTGGTTAGCGAATCTTTAGAACTGATTCTATCCATGAAACTGAACAATTTTCCCAAAGGAACTTATATGAAATTCTGAAAATAAAATTTCGACTGCTACACAAAGGCTGATCGCACAAGTTGTATGCATAAGCAACATTTTTCCATCATATTCCTAATTATGTTTCATCTCGTGATCGAAACGAAGCCACGAGATGAAAGAAGTAGTAAGCTGAAGTACGAAAAAGTTTGTGAAATAACAATAACCAATGTTGACGTCTTTTCTTACATAAATTTTAGTAAGAACGTCTAGAGTTATAGACTTTCAGGCATGTTGAATTTATGAAACAGCGAATTGCTTGTAAATAAAGGTGAAAATTTTAGTCCTTGTAGTATTCTGTTCTACTTATCGATGGGATTTCCCTGGCGGCTTTCTGACGACGACTGTTTATTACGGCCACAGCCACAGCCCAGCGAAACGCTCGGTGTCCCTCAGTGGATGTTGTTTAATTTACTAAGAAATATAGATGGCATCATTTGAAAGAGAAAGTAATTTTCGTAGCGGATTGGAGCTTGTTTTGTATGAAATTTTTCAAGTTTTCGGTTTTACGTGCAGATTCACGTGTAACATTTTTATTAAACAAATTTAAATCAAACAGTACTCATTGGCTAAAAGCGAGTTCTTGTCATTCTCAGTAATTCTAAATAAAATATAGTCCACAAACATCAACTGAAAAGGTTCAATACCCTTTTAAACTACTTAAATCGTTGCCTTTTAGATTGATTGAAGTTTGGCGTGAATTATTCAGCTTAACTATAATTTAATGTAACAAATCCAAAATATGTACTTTAACAGAATGCTTGCAGTTTGTTTATTTAATTTAAATACCTATACATTCATTCGAAATATTGACAACACTACCGAAGAATGCACTTAATGGCGTGTCGTCATCTGAAAGTATTAACAGGTACTTACTTATCCAATTTGTATCGGCCTATCTCAGCTTACTGAAAAATGAGAAAAATCGAGATTTTTACTATACATTAAACCTAGATTTATCTCTAAACTCAACTTTACTTTGCTATTTTTCAATCGAGTTTTAAGCTAAATCGATGGCGTGCAAGACGTTTAATCGCATTTATGGGAAAACCTAGTTTAAATCTCACTTAATTGAGATTTTAAAAATGCTGTAAATCGTACTAAGTAAAAGATTTCTAGAACATAATAAATTATTTAAAAAAATAAAAAAACTCGACTGCGTCATAAAAACTGAAAAGAATAAAAAAGTAAGTCCAGTGGGTAGTCGAGACTTTTGTTATTGAATATTATTGAATAACATGACGATTTTAACAATCGGGACCCATTATTAGGAAGCCGGATTTATGATGGGTCCCGACTGTTAAAAGAGAGAGAGAGGGAGAGAGAGAGATAGAGAGAAATACATTTATTCATGACACGGTACATGTAACATACAACATAACACAAGACAAAAATTAACGAAAACAAGTACAATAAGTAAATATGTAGGTACATGTACTGTGTCGGTGAATGGGCTTTGGCTCAGCTTAATGTTGTGACAGTGCCACAACGCTGTTAATTCTGCCAACACCCAGTTCTCCGGAACGCGTCCCTTATAAAATGTATGAATAGTAATACTGTAAAAAATAAAAATATTGTAAAAAAATAATAAATAAAATATTAATGTGAAAGTATACGAATCAAAATAAAATAAAAAATGGAATAAATTTAGAACAATTTTAATAAAACAAGACTAAACTGAAATACCGCACAAAATTGAGCTTCACCTTGGTCCGGTCCAGACATTAGAATTTGTTTGTTCATTAAACTAACTTTAAGTTAATTTTGAACGTCTTTAAGGACTTTATGATACGTAAAGGAGGAGGGATATCATTCCAGCATTTTGCAGGTCTATACCGGAAACTTCCGCGAAATGCTGCAGTTCTGTGCTGAGGTAAAATTATTAGTGGGATGGAGCGAAGTCTTACAGGACAGTTGGGTCTATGTATACGCCAAGTGAGTTTTGTATACAGATAAGCCGGCTTTTTGGTCATAAGTATCCCAAACAACATGCAGGCAAGGTAAAGTTTCTGCCGTTGTATATTTAAGTGAAAATCGTTACTAACCAACTTTAAATCGTTATAGATACTAAACGCTAATTCTAATTGAAAAACTATATGAGAAACCTAAAAATGATTTTTAAACCTATTTATTTTTAAAAATATTTTAAAAATGATTCTTACCTATTCAACGATACCCCACTTGATATAGTTCGTCGATTTTCATTTTTTTTCACATTATGGCGTTCAAAATCGGCCATTTTGATTTTTCCAAATTTTTATACTTTTTATGACATTCGCGCCGTCATGAGGAATCCAACAACGTATCTTTTATCAAAATCGGCCCACGCGTTTGGTCTAAATAGTACCACAAAGGTACAAACCCACATACTCGTACACTCAAAAGCACGTCAAGCTTGACACTTTGGACTTTGGACCGGCCCTGCTTTGTATGGCGCGCAGTATAAATCAGAGCTCAGCTTAAACTGGTAGTGTAAAGCGTGACCTATGCTCTTGACTGTACAATTGTACATACATACAAACATAGGCTGATAAACCCATTACCCTCCTTTGCGTCGCGCAGTTGGGTAAAAATACGTCAAAACTGTTTAAAAATGTCGCACACTTTAAAAATGATGAACAAAATCTTCAAGGTGTCATTTTCAACAAAGAAAATATACCTATAGAAACGTTATCTTGTTACTCTTGTCCTTAGCGAGAAAATCAGTTTCCCCAGTAACAAATGAGTGTAGGTTTCCTTATTTAATTCTTGAACATAGTAATAGGAAGTTTAAATTTCCAGACCACGCTCTCCGCTAACTATATACTTAGCCGATGCCGGTTACGGCTCGCGTAGGGATGTGAATGTTTCATGATGCGGTGCTGACTGCAATTCACAACTGCAATACCCAATTTATGAATAATTCAATCCAGTTAGGTACCATTACCTATTTACTCACCAGTTAATCAGCAGCTCTAGCACGGTAACGACAAACTCGCGGTCGGCTCACGCTGAAACTTTACTTTGATTGCGCGAGGGTCCCGCGCAAAGGCTTGCTCGCCCTATGGCGTTGTCAATGTTGACATTTTGGACCGTGGTGTTGTTGCGGCGCTGTCACTATAGTACTCTGCCTGCTGTTACAGCATGTTGTTATAGTATAGGAAAAGTTACAAAAGGTTAAAAAAGTTGCGCAAATAACCCGGTTTGAGGTTCTGTCAAAACAACACTTTATGTAGAGCTTCCAATCAACATCCATTAAACATGAGCCACGACCAGTCGATCACTCGGCTCACTACTTTCTTCCATCTTTATTTCACTTCGGTAGGTTGTGGCAATCTTGGCTTCCATCTACATTGATCATTCTTAGGCTTCTCGTATAAACCACAATTGCTATAATATATTTCAAACATATTGCAAGCTTTTTTATTTTGGCTCGACCCTGTCAACATCCTATAGCAGCCATTACACGCCCCTAACTATATAGATGCTGATAGTTTTGCGAGAACTTTAAAATGTACTCGTACTTTGTTTATTTTTAGTTCTTTTAGTTTAGCACTGTCTATGCTTCGATAAACCTTGTACATTACTTGTTCTAGTTTTAGTCATACCCAAATATATTTTGCTTTGTGATTTATTGGTAGAACACTATGCCTGGAACTTCGTTCCCGTAGGAATTATACAAAATTTTTCTTTATTCCTTGCCTGCATTATAAAAGGAACCTTAGGGCAAAATATCAACTTGCTAGATTCAAGGGTTTATGCTGGGCGTTGATATATAAGTCAGTGAGTCAGGACCTACTATTGCAAACGTTTAGAGAAGATTTTTTGTATGATATTTATGCATCTATTGCACTTTAGCCACAATGTACAGTTGTAACTACATGAAGTTGTGGATTTTGTATAAATGAGGAGTGGAAGAAAAATGACAGTACTTTAGATACTTTAAAGGAAAGCCAATTTACGCGAAAGTTTAAAGGGATGTGGGAGGCTATCGGGAGAATATTGAGGAGTATATTTCACTCCTTACTCCGCCGTGCTTGGACATTTTTCACCTGACTGATCCCGTTCTAAGATTAATCTCGAGTGGAATCAATGTCTTGTGGAAAATTTTAACGGCTGTATCTATAAATTGCAGTTGAATAAGCAAGACAATGTATCATTTTAACGTTAATTAATAACAATGTAAAATTATGACCGGTTTCGATTAGCTCATATTCAGGTCCTGATTTGATCCAGAGTTAGTAAAAAATATTGATGCAAGTTTTATTATCATGTATAGGAAAATAAGTACCTAGGGATGTGGCAAACATGCGAACCACGTTTGGCTTTGTGACTGACAGACTGAATGATGGATCAACGCACAGCCTAAATCGCTGGTCGTAGAGACGTGAAATACGTATAATGTGTACTTTGATTTTGTACTTTCCAGTAACTGCCAAATAGACCACATAGTCCAGCGAGCTATACACTACATATAGACACGGTTTCTAATTCCGATCTTGAATTTTTCTGTATTTTTTTCTGTGAAATCGCGGGCGGAATACTCAAAAATGTGGGGGCTCTGACACACTGTTTCTTCGACACTTAGCACAAACCCTCTACCTAGAAAGATTAGAATTTTGTACAAAAGATTGTGTAGACTATGAATAAGAAAGAATTTTATGCAATTTTCACAGGAGCGAAGATCCGGATATCCACTAGTGGAACTTATGTTTTTAATTTAAAAGTTTTTATTACTTATTCGAACGGCGTCTGAAAGCTAGTATTAAATATTTTACTGAATCATATTTTAAACAACAAGTTTACATTAGTATTTTGCTTAAAGTCTTAAACATTTTGAAGGTTTTTGAATCTTTGCGAAATATTCAAGTTATCAACTGAATTAATATTTGAATGAGTGAGCAAATAAGCGAGATGGTATCTAAGAGGCTGTAATCTGAATAATTTGTTTCAAAGATTACGCCGGAATTTCCGACCCACTGGTTAACTGGCCAACATAATTCTAAAATTCCAATTCTTTCAATGTCTAAACAATACATTTTTCTCCTCAATTTATATATTAATTACCAAAGTTGGTCAATATTCAGAAACAGGGCGAACAAGATTAGTAATAATTAGTCATTACTCATTACTGATTTGATTACTGACGAGCACTAAAAATATTATTTTAGTGCCTATTCCTGACTAATTAGTCAAAGATTGTCTTCTCCTGTGTCAGTGCTTGGAGGTAATGAAGATAGATATACTTAAACATTCCTACCTAGTGGAATTAGAAAACTCAAATCAATGGTACAAAACTTTTACTTACTCGTATTTACCAAAAGGACCAGTATAGAAATTGTGATCCGTTGGAAGTCAAACTTAGATAAAATTATAACTGAATTGATTCAATTTCTTCGTTAATAACTTGAGTAAACTACTTGTAGACTAAAGGGAAGAAGACTATGAAGTCTAAAGTTACTTCGACAGAATTATTTTAACAAATTAAGTCTCTCGTTTACATTGCGACGACGACGGCGCGAGAAACCAATATTATTACCTCTATATTATAACTTTTTGCCGCAATTATTTATCCAGGGCCACGTGGGTGAGAAGATTCGAACAGTCTTTTTGCCAACTAACGCATATCCTGAAGTTTTTCACGTAGTATAAATAAATGTGAAATAAAAAGTATTAAGTTTTGTGCATTTCACTTTATTATGGGTTACTACAACCGACAGGAGTCAACATCGATGCGGGTCAAAAATAAACCTTCTACACAATTATCTTCGAGATGGATTCTTCGAGTCGTTTCATTAGATTATCTATAAACCGCAAGGCTTTCAGTTAGTTTATATTGTTACCGACTTCATAAAAAAGGAGGTTTAATATATGCCTATATGATTTAAAACATAGAAGTTTTTTTGTGTAATTCACATATCTTTTATGTCACAAAGACGGAAATCAGTTAGATATTTATGAAATAATCTTTTATGTTTTAAAACGTCGATAAATAAATGAAGTATGGTTTTCTGATACCCAACGCAGCGGGTCTTATTTACATGAAGGGTTCCTTTTAGGACAGAACCCTAAAAACGCGAGGGCTAAGGATTATGAAAACAAAATAAACATAATAGCCGTACGGCGTACGCGTACGCCGGAGTCGTATGTAACTAAGATTTCGTTAATACAAGAATTTCATACAAAAATGGATAGAATGCTTTTCTCAGGCATGTCTTTTGTGAAACCTTGTCTTTTGTACAAATAAGCAAGATTCATTGAGTCATTTAGTCAAGTCGCGTGCCTCCTTTTTTGTTGTTATACGGTATCTGTGAACAAAATGGAAAAACTGGAATTATTCCTTTGGAATGTCTGTAACTAACGTTATTACATTACGGTTACTCTTCAAGGCATTGAGGCGAACATTTTGTGCGATAGTGGTTAATTTTAAATCTATAGGCAAAAAAAGCTGTATGATGAACATGCAAAACAGCGTTGCCTACTTTTATTTAATTATTTTTATTGGATATTCATAGAGTAAGTAACATGTTCAGTGAATTTACCTACTATTCCAAACCCAGATATTTAAATGACTTACACTTTATTTTTTCGAGCCTGAAAATAAAAAAAAGCTTATATATAATTCGACGTTTATAAACGTATTTACCTACATTCATCATGTGCGTCAGATAATATTGATAAAAAGCTAATTATGACTGAATAGAACACCGCTGGCCGCCATATCTGTGCAATATTTTATATCAAATCCGTTATTTGATCATGGTCATACCATAAATTATGAAAAGGAATTTTTTTTGTAATATTGTAGATAAATAAATTACATTTTGTAGGGACTGAATTGTATACGTAGAAAAGGACTCGAGTGCGTAAATGTCATGTGAAAGGCCGACAATCTATCACCACACACGACTATATTATGGGGTGACTATATAAGATCAATTTCCCGACCGGTTTGGGCAAGTGGTAGTGACGCCACTGCCTCTTGATCGACGGGTCCAATATTTGTGTAGAAAGATGTTTGTCGTCGGGTCATGGGTGGTCGTGTCTGTCTTTAAGTACGTTCTAAGAGACCCACAACACAAGGGAAAACCTTAGAGTATGTAGCGTTTTTAGGATTCCTTTATAAAATTTAACTTTGCTGAAAAACACTGTTATACAAATTGACAACTTGACAAACTTTTGTGCTACACTCAACTATTAATACGTAATATCATACCTACACACATAACTCACATATTTATCCTCTGTTATACATATTATACATTATATTGTACATTCTCTTTTTTTAGTGTTTATCTTCGCTGCTGAGCACTCGTGACTGACGTTAATGAGGTTATAGCAGAATACCAGTGTTTTGTCCTTTGGACAAAGCTTATGCTGAGCTATGGCCTTTTCGTTGCATTCTGACACACACACAACACTAGAATAACTCTGTAACCTTTAATGTGTATTTGTACTTCTGACTGTTTTGAATGTTGTGTGTGTGTTTTAAAGCAATGAATAAATTCTTTGTCTGTCTGTCTGTCTGTCTGATTACGCTAACAAAACGGTAAAACCCTTTGCGCGGTGCACTCGCGCAATCAAAGTGTAGTTTTACCGACACCAGAGTATCATGTGTGAGTTTGTCGCGGGCCGTGCTAGTAATGCTGGAACGACTCAACAGCCCACAGTCCGCAATAAATGTTGTGTCGTCGGCGGAAAATCAAAAAAGTTACTTTAACAAATTGGCAAAATTTTTTTTATAAAAACATAAGCGTACTAAAAATTAAAACCCAGTAAGGTTATATTGTCCGTGTCGTATTCTCAAGAAAAAGAGCTTTTTGTTTAATTTTTTGAAAGAACTAAGTAATTAGTTTTGCGTTAACAGTGTCAAAGGCAGACAAAGTTATAATGGCAGCGTCTGTTTTCGCTTGTCAAGCGCACCTGATATTTTATATTCATTAAAATTATAATTTGAAGCGTTCAACGTGACATTTTGCTGCAAATTTTAGCTTTTTACAAGTTAAAAATGGTTGTAGCCAAGTTGATTTTTAATTGAACAGCTTTTCCAACCAGTTAAAACAAAGATAAACAAATTGATAAGTAATCAAATAGTTTAAAAATTCTTTTTAACTCGTTGCGCGCTTGTTTACGCGCCGTGCGATACAAATCTTGCACACGCGGGTGTGCATAAATCGCGCGAGGGTTTGAACTGACTGCAGAGTAGGGAAAGTTTTAGTCAGTTTAGGTGTGATTTTTTATCATAAACATAAATGTAAGATCCCTGAATCGACTTTATCCATTAACATTTCACTCCAAATCCACCATAAACATAAATGTAAGATCCCTGAATCGACTTTATCCATTAACATTTCACTCCAAATCCACCATAAACATAAATGTAAGATCCCTGAATCGACTTTATCCATTAACATTTCACGGTTCTATGGAGACAAAATGCTTTGTAGATATGAATCTTATTTGCGTACCTGTGCAAACGGACCGCTTTCCACACAAACGAAGTCGCGGGCCCAAAGCTACCAAGTATTGATTGTAGGTACATTTACCTCCAGAGATGGTCAGGTGAAAACCTTAGGGAGCACGATGACGTATGACAACAAGTATTAATTAATGTGGGCCCTGGTTGTTTACCCCTGCTTATTAGACTCAATTATGTTCCGTGTTGGACTATTTACACGCAACAGGTTTGGAATAACATGGCTGCTCTTAAAACAATAGGTATAGTTTCCTTAGAGACAACATGAGAGATGAGAGCTTTAGAGGCCACAAGAGAATTTCTCATATTTCATCATTAAATAAAAGGCTTAAACAAAGCAATAAAAAAACACAATAGGTAGGTATGATATGAAAAATACTTCTCATAAAAGCTTTTCTGCTATGAGTAAGTTCCATGGAAATAAAATTATTCCTAAATACTCTTGAGGCTTTACCGGAAATTTGTAAAAGCTATTTTCAATTTCCATTGTATTTCGAAAAAAAAGAATAACATTTATCAAAAAAGTAAACAACAGACAGGTGTTCACGAAGAGGATTTTATGGATATTCTATTTTCGTGTTTAATTAAAATCTATGATAATTCCAGCCTTCGAATGAAAACAAGCGCAGAAAACGGAATTGGGTGCCGATTGGGATTAAAGCGATGTATGTGGAGGAAATAGAACCAGTAGAACTATGTATCAAATGTTTACATTTTCATCTATTTATTTGGAAGTATACCATTTTGCTTCGGAAGTTTTCAGCCATTTTGCTTAGTATCATTCTATCTGAAACGTGCCTTCCCTGTGGTGAGAAACATTAAGTTTAACATACATAGAAAATATGTTTCATACTTTGTTTATTTTATAAGTCGTTGTAAGTACTCAAAGCACAGTCTTTTTTTATTTCTACTTATTTTTTGGGCCTAGATATAAGATCAGCAGGCCGAGTACGATAATGTAAGCGCCGCGACAACACCGCGGTCCTATGTCAAAATGTCAACATTGACAACGCCATAGGGCGAGCAAGCCTTTTCGCGGGACCCTCGCGGAATCAAAGTGAAGTTTCAGCGTGAGCCGAGCGCGAGTTTGTCGTTATCGTGCTAGAGCTGCAGTTCAATGAAATTACAATGTAGTTTAAGTATATCAAACAAAGTCGTGTACTTAAAGTTTTCTATCGAGGGGAATAAAGTGAGTATGTAGGACTCAAGTATTAAGTACTTAATAACTTCCCTCAATATCAAAGTGAGGCATTGGATAGGCTGCAAGTTGTCCGTTATACGGGAGAGAGTTGAGGAGTTGGGAAGTTTAGCGTATTAGGAAGTTGTTGGTCGGTAGGTACGGCAAGCTGTAGATAATATAAGCTATATAAGCGGATCCAACCTGGTAAGGAAGCTTCATACAATTTGTGGGTTCAAAGCTTAGAAAAGGTAAGTTGAGCTTTGGTTGAGTGTACCAGAAATAGTCGTGTGGGTGGGAAATAGCGATCCTGCGGCGGCTGAAGCGGCGCGGAGCGGTCCACCGCGTGTATTTAGCCGCGCTCTGCGTCTGACAGTCGGCTGCTGCTACTCAGCACAGTCACCACGAGGACGGCCGTGCCGAGACACGCGCGCGTCCTGTCACTCTGAAACGCGTAAATATTCCAACCACGAGACTTCAGTCCGTCATAAAATAATGAACTATTATTCTCATGTATATCCAACTTTATCTCACTGACTTTCTCGGCGTTCGCTGTCTCTTGCTGTTCAAAACGAAAGTCGAAATAAACTTTTAATTACAATCAAATTTAATGTTTTGTGATGTGATAACGAGTAAGTACATAAGTGAAGTTCAAGAGTTTTCGCAGATACATTTTTACACTTGTAAAGTAAGTAATTGTGCATTTCCAGTAGACCTAATATAGATAATAAGTTTCATAGTTTCTCATGTTTCTACGAACTTTAAAGCTGTAACACTTTTATACATATTATACATATTTTAGTGACAGTGTCATGAGGACTTTGTTAAAAATAGATTGAAAAAAAAGTACCGTATTTGGTCTCGCATCCACGCTCTTCATGAGTTTTCCGCAAGTTCAAATGTTACCCTTTGGATTAGAATACTTCTATATTTAGTCATACTAAAAGAAAACTAATTTAGAAATATAGCTCAAATCACTACAAAAGAAATAAACAATAACAATAATGAAGCGGTGATAGCCCAGTTGGTAATGAGCCAGACTTGTAATCCGAAGGTCGCTGGTTCAAATCCTGGTGCGGGCCTGTACCTCTAAATTCGTCTTTTCGGATTTATGTATGGATTTCTAATTATCACTTGCTCAACGGTGAAGGAAAACATCGTGATGGAACCCGCCCGTCCCAGAAAATTCATTTTCGAAAGACGAGCGGTCCACCAACCCGCATTGGGCCAGTGTGGTGGACTATGGCCTAAATCCCCTCCGTATTTCGAAGGGAGGCCCGTGCCCCTCGGTGGGGACGTATATGGGCTGGTAAGAAGAATAAGTTATATTTTAGTATTATAATCTAATAAAGTCAACAATATTAAGTAATTATAATAGTTTTAAGCTTAAAAAGAAACAATCTTTTCATTTTACTCATAAAAAACGAAGTTATCAGTAAAATGGGCACCTATTTCGATGCACATAATATCTTCAATTTAATATATTGATAAGACCATAATAATTATGTCCTCGATTAATAGCACTTTGTCAAACTATTATTTTCAGTGCTAGCTGTGTTGCCCGTGGTTCTATGATTATTAATACTTCCTTAAAAAAAAGTTTTTGATAAAGAAGTATTTTATTCTATTTGAATACGTGCTGATAAACCTAGGTATGTAGATTAATGTAATGATAATGTAGAATAATAATTATCCTAAAGCAAAATAATCTGTCAGAACAGAGGGTTATTTAAATTTCTGGAAAGCGACGATTTGGGACACTTAAGCAATGTAACGTTTAAGTAAACCGACTATTGAATAAAAAAACAATGTTAGCCGTATCTTGAGCTTATCACGTTAAGCTGGAAGCCTTTTATGAACATACCATTTCGCGCGGTCCCCTATTAAGCATGTATTGCAATCATTCGCCGCCGATCATCAGATTACCCAAATAGTTCACTTACATTAGCGGAATCATGACATCAAATCCCCATTAGAATAAATGGATCTTTTAACGGTGTCTATCGTTAAACCAAGTTAGAGGCCATTTTGTGGTATGCAAACTCTAACACCAGCAGCTCGAGTACAATGGTGATAGCGCGCGTGATGCGTCGCGGCCCTATGTCAAAATGTCAACATTGACAACGCCAGAGGGCCAGCAAGCCTTTGTGCGTAGCCCTGGCGCAATAAAAGTGAAGTTTCAGCGTCAGCCGAGTGGCTCTCCGCGCGAGTTTGTCGCCATATCGTGCTCGACTCGAGGTGCAGTCAAGTTCGACACACTTATGACTATACATATCTACACGATAAGAAGAAGAACGGTGTCTAATGATACCCAATATATAAAAGTGTTAGCAGATTTTGAAAAGAAAGAGAGAAAATAATAATTTATAACTAAGCGGTCACGTCGTCGTCGGGTCGATAGTTCCTACATATTGTTTATTAGTAAAAATAAAGAAAATGATATTATGGTAGTGCAATTATCTATTCCAAAATTATTTTGCGTCTTCTAATTTATACATATGTTTTAGTCTCAAAAGATGAAGTTGAGATAAACAAATTGACGCTTAAATAGAAAATTCGTCTAATTTTTCTTTGCATCGTCGCGTCGACCCAGCCCTCTTGGTTGCCTTGTCAAAGATTGAGGTCATTTGATAAAAAAAGAAAATGCAATCCAGAGATTAATGCTGAAGGAAAGCCAATTACTTAGTATAGAACACAATTATACAATATACAATACAATGTTTTAGTAACAAGTACATATTGGGTGACTTTAAATTAATTAGTGAATATTAAGGATATGAATCAGGCTACGAAACTAAACAATTTTCCCCAAGGAAAGCCCTTTAGAGAGCCTACCACACCGCATGGGATCACAGGACGACACCTCGAATTCAAAACAAATTGAGGTGTCGTTGCCTGAAATGTATTAATATTAATAGAAGGCAGGTCTCAATTGTGTTTTCTTAGTCGCTGCTTAAGACATCCATGGAAACAGATTGAGTTGTGTTATTCTTAACCGAGAGAAAATGTTAATTTATAATGATCAAGTAGAATAATTTGAATCAAGTTGATTTGAACAATTATGCTCTTTTCTTCATCTAAATGAAAATTGAATGTAGTGGATATAATTGTTTAATACTAATAAAGTAAAGACAGATAGACATCACAGACCGTTTGAGGGAAACAACATCAAAACAGCAATTACAACTGGAAATTGAGTTACGAGTACCCTGTTTTGACTCATTTTGAGATGTTTACACTCTCAAGACTGAAAGCCTTTTAGAGTCTTCAAACAACAATATTTGCTATCCTTTTCATCACAACCAAAAGTTAATAAATTTTATAGCAAATTGCAATAAAGTTACATTCATAATTAACTCCATTTGTGAAACTACTTTTTCTCATTGCATCGTCCGAGGCTAACTATATTAGTGCATTGTCTATGGTCTTGTACTGAAGACAAATGAAATTGGTTTTTCAACCGACTTCAAAAAAGGAGGAGGTTCTCAATTCGACGGTATTTTTTTTTTTTTTTTTGTATATTTGTTACGCGATTACTCCGGCAACTGTTGTCCGATTTTCGAAATTCTTTATTTGTTCGAAAGAGTATACTCCTGAAGAGGTCCCATATAAATTTTATCGAAAATGATTCAGCGCTTTTAAAAAATCAACAAAAACAAAATATACTACAAACTAGAACATCATCTAAATAAATGAATGACATTTCTGTTTGTAGTTATTTGCTAATAGGCATTGTAGTCCGCAAAAAACTAGATATCTACTTTGTGCGAACTGTTGTTGGGATTGAAGTCGGTGACTCATACGTTTTTAACGTGGAAAATTATTTCATAAATTAATTGTGTTTTAGTTACACGCCAACAATTTTTCATAACCTAAGTACTCAAAAAAACGGATGCCATTTGGAAAATGAATGCCATGATTTTAAACTTAAATATTTTTGACTTTTCATATTAAAAAAAAACTTAAAATATGAATGAACATTTTAAATTTTGCAACCTATCACCATTAGTCTAGTAATAAAAAAAATTCATTTTATCGGTTGATTTTTCCTCGTTTCTTTAGTAGTTTATATTTTCGTGGAAGTAAATTATAAAATAACATCATGTAGTTTAATTACAAGCCGTTTTTATTTACACAAGACAGCTCTTTTAATAGCAGGTAGAGACCACAGGAAGAGAAAATATGTCATCTCATCTCCCGTATCTCAGGGTTTCGAAAACTGGGGTTTATTCTTAAATTCCAAACCTCATTATGTAACTGAATATATCTGTAGAGTATAGGTATTATAGAATTCACTGATTACAGCCATGATATCTGTTTTTAATTTCCGCCTTTCCTGTCTCTGCATTTATAAAAATATATTTACCTTAAAATATGTTAGAGACTGCATGAAACGCTCGCCTACTAGTAGGGAGGAAAGGACTTTTTCCCACTTTCTGTTACTAGGGGAGATTCGGGATGCGAGGCTACAGAAAGGTTAAGAAACACTGCTGTATCGCGACTCAATATAATTAATGTACATAATTGACGGTCAGTATCATGACATGACGTTATTAACAATGATTTGTACTTCATACTTGCAATGTCAGTACGTTAGAGAATATTTTTCTTTTTAGGAAAGGAAATCTTAAAAAAATATTAAATAATTAAGGGAACGACGACTTATTTTGCAAAAACCTGACGGTACTACTTTAGACAATAGAAATAAAGAATTTTTCTCTTTTGTTCAAAATGTAGTATTTTTAGAAAACTGTGATTCCTAAAAATACAACAATTGAAAATTTGATACTGATAAGAGGAATGAAAAAAAAAATTCACAGATTCCAATGCCTCACACGACTATAGAGCACATTGGAAATGAATCTACGGGATAAGGAAATGTGAAAAATGTCGTTCTGACTTTTTTTTTTTTTTCAAAAAGGTTAGGTTACAGGACAAACCCGATCGTCTTTATTTAAGGTTCAAATTGTAGCTGATTAAATTGTCCAGAGGAGTTTTATATCGAGCGCCAAAATCAAAAATTTGGAAATAAATTGTTTTTTTTTCTTTTTTGACTTTCTCGAATAAATCTCTTTGTACCTTACAGCTTTTGTACCTTACAGCTCGTACGCGTCTTTTGAGCATTTAAAAAAATATAATATCATCACAATTCTCCGAGATATAAGGGGATCGCACTTTTTCATGAAATCGCCTACACTGGAGCGAACGAAAAGACATTTCCAATGTCAAAACTACAAGAAACTTGTCAAACATTTGACGGGCGCCCGGTCAACTGAAGGAAGGCAGTGAACCCGAATTTAGATAGAATTATGGAAACTTTGTACTCTGTCATAAGCTCCTCGTAACCTAGTTGTGCTCATATTGTACTAGTTTCCAAAAACATAAATGGATATTCTGAGATAGCCCTCTGAGATTATATCAATCTTTGAGGATTGAGTAATCAAAATGTTTACATACCTCTGCTGATTTAGGTATATTAAAAATATAATACATGTTAATTGTAAATATAATACATGTAAATTGTTAGCTAACGTTTAATACACGACTTATAGATCTAAAATAGGCATGGCTTATAGATCTAAATCTTGAAAACGCGAAATTTATTGCCATTTTGCAAAAAAAAAATTGCAAAATAAAAGTGGTGAAGTTTCATCCCCTAATCACCCATACATAAATGCCTCATTAAATTAATTTTCGGAAATTCTACGTCAATATTACCTTTACAAAAAAGCACTTCTATAATTTTTTATTGGCAATCGGAATATGTTATTAATTCAATGTTACGTTCTAAGATTGTTCAAAGGAGGTATAATATAAATAATAATTTTCTATATTATTTTCTATAGTTACTATACATCTGGCTAGAACTTATTGTTCAAAGTTATACACTAGATTTAACTTCCTTAGAATTTAATTTGACATTAATATTTTTGGTCATCGATGTAAATCGTGATAAAGTTTCTATATTATTTTCTGAGTCGCGTTCGGTAATAAGGACCTATAAGACGGCATTATATTTAAAAAAAGCTTTAATGAATGTTTTTTCTTTATTCGGGCTGAAACGAATACAGGTTTGCGACGAATCGGTTACAAATTTTATCACAGCTAGTTATCAAAACTTGTCTTCTTGTCTACACGGGATGCAGCCATGTGGCTAATGCCTTGTGATTCGCTTTTTGATAGGATTTAGATATACCAATTTTCGGAGCTCGGAGCGTAGGTAAACCTGTCGGTTTGCATCAAAAACAATTCAATTCTCACAAAATATCGATCTCCCATCTGGTAAAATTTTTATCCCAACTTTTGTGGAAGCGAAGAAAATGTACGTTACTTCAGTAGTTATACCTTTGAAATATCAGCGAACGATTTTAAACTTTGCACTCGAAATGCTTTCAGATGTAGTTGTTTATTTGTTGAACGATGTCCGTCGGTGTCAAGCGTAGAATTGTGGAAAATAGAAATATTTGCAGAAATAACGTGTGTTGACGGTCAAATATATTGTTATTTATATTGCAAAAAAGTCATTGCACGATGCAACGTAGTAGTTCGTCATTTAGAGCATTTCTTTTTAAACGACTCTGAAAAAGGAGGAGGTTCTATGTTCGACTGCATGTATGTTTTTAGGGTACCCAAAGTGAAAAAACGGGTCACTATTGCTAAGGCCCCGCTGTCCGTCTGTCCGTCCGTCCGTCTGTCACCATGCTGTATCTCATGAACCGTGATAGTAAGACAGTTGAAATTTCCACAGATGATTTATTTCTATTGTTCCTATAATAACAAATATTAAAAAAACAGAATAAAATAAATATTTTAAGGGGCTCCCATACAAAAAACGTGTTTTTTTTTGCTCGTTTTTATAGTTAAGTCTGTCCGAGGCTGTATCTCATGAACCGTAATAGTGAGACAGTTGAAATTTTCACAGATTATGTATTTCGGTTTCTGCTATAACAAAAAATACTAAAAAGTAGAATAATTAAATATTTTACAATGCAGTTGCTCGGAAATGGCCCCGTAACATGGCCTCGACGAGTACGTTTACGTACCCCATAAAACACGTCATGTTATGTTAATTTGAAATGAAAAAAAAAAGATTTTGAAAAGAAAAAAATATATTTAAACTAATGAGCAAATAACCCATTTTTAATATAGGTACCAAAATTCAACTTCGGTGTCTATTCTGTGATCCAGTGAAGTTATTGATGGATAAAAAGTAAGCAAAAATTGAATAAAATACTGACAAAAATGTATGATGCAATAAAGAGTAGCTGATTTGATATGATCAGTGACCCTTTTGACAAGTGAGAGTATTACCTTTTTCATAAAGCTTCATACTGGCTGTATAGAATGACGCAAATAGTTTTTTATGCGAAATCTTGATTTTCAGTGAAATAAAATATATAAGTACATTATTGATTTTACTTTTTCAATAAAACAAATTTGATTTTTAGCAAATAATTGAACTGTTTAATAATTTCTGTAGGCGCAATTGGCATTTTATTTACTTAGCCTACGCCTCATAATTATAGTGGAAAAAGATTTTGCTCGCCATTGTTTTGTCCGCCATTTGAAATTATTTGTTCAACAAAATCATTTTTGTGTTATAAAAATGTTAATTCCTTAATGTTTTGTGTTTTATCGTAAAATATTAGTGCACATTGTTCAATTGTAACACGTTTTCAGTGAATGTTGAATGGAAATACTATCTTTTAAGAACCTTGGATGTACCTATACTATGTAAGTTTTTGTATTATTTTTTTAGTTTGGTTTCCTCGGCTACTGCATTGTAAAACATTGAACGATATACGTGCCTTAGGTAATTGTGTAACTGGAGCCCTATAAAACACTCGCTTCGCTCGTGTTTCAAATGGGCTCACGTTACACATTACCTACGACACTAGTATCGTTATAACTATAAGGGGGCTCCCATACAACAAACATGATTTTTTGCCGTTTATATAGAGATAATGGTTTTTATAGAGTCCGACTCGCACTTGGCCGGTTTTATAGGTAATGGTACGGAACCTTTCGTGCGCGAGTCCGACTCGCACTTGCCCGTTTTATTTTATGTATGTTGACTGATTTCTCCGCCAGTTTTTGTTCAAAGAAAAGGTCCTCCCATGGTCACCAATTCAAGATCTGATTATGGGAATCCTAGAGAAATCGAGGATAACCGACGAATTTGATAGGCACTTACAATGTTTCTCATTTACTTTTTACTATTTACACTAAAAATAGAAAAATAAATGAACTTTTTAGAAAATTTTATGTGCTACGTACGTAGTACCAACTGATCTGTTTGAAGTCATTATCGAGCCAAGTAAGTTTGATAGGCTGTCTTCGCGCCAACTTCAACAAATCAATAGGCACTACGAAGCACTTAAATGATGTTGTCTTTATTTTTCGCTTTTTTTAAGTCAGTTTATTTTTTTTCTTAAAATATAATTTTTCCAGTTCAGGTAAACGAGCTGTGTACCATTAATGATTCCGTATCTCTATTTCAAGTCAACGTTATAGTAACACGCTCTCTAACTCAGTTGAAAAATGAGAAAATGTCAAGCTTTGGGCCCATCTTGTTTGTTTTCCTACTTTCCCATTATATAATATAATTTATTATATAAATTATATTATATATCATGGGGCTCATGGGGCGGTCTGATTACTTACACAAAACAACATTACGGGACGCAGTGAGCCAATTTAGATCGCTGAATAAAATAACACACTAATTTCAGCTAATTGCACTCTCCGACCTCATTAATAATGAATAATGGTGATTAATTGCAGAAGTAGTACTGAAACCATTGACTAATTTGACAAAATTTTTCACTGTAATACTAACTTTGAGAGACAGTACTTCTAACGACTATAATTTTTACATCAAACTCAAAGAAAACGGTTTTGAGCACATCGTGATTGACAATTGATGTAACATTATTCTAATGCCATACAGAAAAGCAAAGTTATATGACTTTAAACTACATGTTTATAACTGCACATTTCCATGCAAACGTAGACCTTTGTAGACTCGTTTTTGGAGGTCAGGTTTTTGTTTTGCAAAATAAATGACAGGTTGCATCATAAAGGTCGGATTTTAAGGTATTCAAAGCAACAACAGGTATAAAAATAAATGATATTCATCTAATTGAATCTAAAAGTAACGTTACTGACTGTAAACAAGTTATTTTAAGTTTTTATGCGGAAAGTTTCAGATAGCTATTCACTTTACATTTGAACCTTTGTATGAAATTTCATGGGCTACCTACTTAACACAAAGGTTTTTTCCACGTGAACGAAGTCGCATTTGGAGCTAGTGCAGAAATAAAAACTTTTTCTGCCTATGTTATAATACGGTGTCAGTTACCTACTTAGTCTCGTGAAATTCAATAAATTATGAATCTCAAGTAGCGGTGATTTACGTCTCTGTTAGCGTTACATTTAGGGAACATTTAATATTAATTTCCGAGTCTAGTGAATTAAGAAGCTTCTTGTTTTTAATCAGTTTGCTCCAACCCTTCCATTGTTCCTCGAATTCTGTATTCCGAAAAGGCTTTGTGAAATTTAGGAAAAAATGTTGTATGATAAAAATTTTTGCTTTTACGCAAAAATATGTCCGAAGGGCTTTCTGATTTATATTGTCACGGCGAAAGTAAGAAATATTGGAATACGGTTGGAATGACTAACTTGCTTGTGTACAGATTGGATTGTGTTAGATGATACCTACAGCACTGTTCTTTTTAAAGAGAAATCCGTGAGTGAAAAAAAGTAACTATATGGCTACTAGTTTTTTGTATCTGCAAAATGCGTGTATTTTGTAGGTGCATGACATTTTAATTATTGCAATGGTTCAAATTATTAATTTTATCACAGTTTCATTAAGATCGGAGCATGGTATTTTCTTTTTTTCTATGAAGTGGTTCATAGCGTGGAAACAAGTCCTTTGGGCAAAAGCTTTACTTCTTTTTTATGTTGTGGTGGTTATTCCCAGCGTTTTCCGACATTTACTTACCTTTGATAAAAGCCAATTCATTAACAAACATCAAAAGTAAAACATTTTCTCAAATAACTCAATGTGGGCGGGGCGCTCTGAGAGTTCTTGAAAATACGATTCATAATAATATTTCTAAAACGATTGGCTTTTTACATTTTTATATTTTCAGTAAAAACATTTACGTGTGGAATGTCACAGATAGTAGGCCCTGTCATATATTCGTATTTTAAAGCAGGTTGAAAGTAGTTTTAAACGGCTATATAGTAAGTTTAGAAACGTTCGTAGCCTAGTGGCGCTGGTCGAACTGAACTGATAAGTAATGTTAAACAAAGTATGTACACAGGGGGGCAGGTAACCTGATGGGTGCCGAAAGTGGCAATTTAGCACTATTGTTTCCGTGATTCGAAGGGCACGGTCCCGGCTACTGTCGATTGACTATAGCAAGTCATTTGGCCATTTGGCGGTTTGAAAACTTTCAGACCCGTGTTAGTCAAGTTCGTCACAAACTTGTTTACACGGTAAAGAAGGAAAATACGTTCTATGACGTGGATTAGGTACATAATCAGAGACATTCAGTCATCTTATTTTTCACTATATGTTTACCCATCCGTATTTAAACGCGACGAAATCTGCTTAACCTTGCTTATTGATTCCTATCAGAAGAATAATCGGACCATAGTAAAAAAAACAAGTGAAAAAAGTTTTATATCAAAGTCACACCAATAGTTTCATGCACATCGTAGAGTTATAAAGCGAGATAAAGTAAAAGTTTTATATTGAAGTTATAGTTTCTAGTTACTTTGTAGAGAACGCGGATAATGTGTGAAGTAGTTCTCAACGTTAAATAGAGTCGTAAAAGTTCTAAGTGACTATAAAGTAGAAAGGTTTTATATTATTCATGCATCAATTGAGAAACACACAAGAGCATTATCTATATCTATCCATCCATATCTATACCTACATCTTTTATACATATAATTACTGTAAAGAATCACGTAACGCAAACGAAGTAGCAGGCATCAGCTAGTGCAGAAATATATTACCCGTGTTTATTAAATAAAAGAATTTTCGTAACATATAAATCCTTAATATTTATGTGGGAGGAGTGAAATAATGCCACTCAGAAGAAAAAATAAGATCGCACGAAAGAGAATGGAGTTGGTACTTGATGTATAATATTCTTCGCTTTTTTAGTGTGTTGTCGTGTCTTAGTATTTAGTTAGGGGAGATTGCAGGCTGTTGCCGGATAGGCGTGACAGTCTGTTTGCCTCGCCTCGCCTCGTGATCTGAATACATAAAGGTCTTGTCCGAGCTAGAAGAGTTACGAAGCCCTGGCTCTACTTAATGCAGCCCTCACACGAGCAAATCGACTTACGTTGTAACAATTGCTCTCTGAATTCAAGTATGTGTTGTTTACCTATACCGAATCGGCATCCATTGAAAACTTCAGGTTCTATTAACTGGTAAGTTCCAAGAATGGATTAGTACTTACGTGAGTTCGAAGATCGCGGGTGACCTCTTGATCTTTGACAAGGTAATCGACTGGCAATAAGGGGCTGTAACGTTTTATTATTTTATTAGGTACTCAATATTACAAAGTAAGTTTAGGGGCTATATACTCGTATAGCTCGGTTGGTTTTATATGATCTTCTGCTTTATTAAACAATTATTTATAATACTTCTTATAGAGTACTTTATAAAATAGCAAAATCACTAGGAGATATTTGAAAAAGTCTATCTAGTTATAAAAATAAGAATAAATTCTCTACGAGTAATAAAGAGATGAGACCTCTAAAGAAAAGTAATTTAATGTTATTATTTAATCAATTTAATTTTTAATCAATTCAATTTTAATAATTTAATGTGATTACATGTATGTATGTATATGTATGTATTAAACTTGTGTGATTATTTCATCAACCATTGGGTGAAATGGTCCCAAATAAGAGGACCGATCATGCCTGTGCCTGGCGGACCCTCTATAGATAGATGGATAAATATGTTATCAACTCAACATTTTGAGCCATAATGTAGGCAAAAAACCTATACGTAAATCGTATTATGTATGAAATCAATATGAAACTGTCGTCACAACATTGATTGTAGCTACTATTAGACCTCTAAAGACTTTGACATTCAGGTTCCCACGAGACATGATGACTTCGTGAGTCGAGACGACATTATCCACATCAAGTAGGCGACATGAATATCGAGCCATTCATCAAAGTTCACAGCCCGCCTTATGGGAAATTAGTTTGATATCTAGGTACTCGTATCAGTGAAATACACTTAAGAACGGGTTCAGAACATCGTCAAGGGAATGCAAGATTCTAAGTACTAATAATATCCACAATATCTGGTTACACGGTAACATATCTATTAGATCATCGCTCTCGTGACTGTTATATTAACACGTGTTATAGAAATCGTATGGTAAGTCATATCTGAGGAAAGTATTAAATGAGTTTAGCGAATGAAAATTGAACATAAGGCCGCTTGTTATACATTTTGTTTGCTTTAATCTAGTCTTGTATAAGTATTTTGCGTCTGTTGGGTTGCAATTCATTAATTAAAAATGACTTCCCTTATTTTACTCATGTTGATTTATAAATACAGTTGGGCAGGCATATCGAGTTTACGGAAACGGGATTCCCTATTCAAAATTTGAGTGAATACATATTTCACAGCCATGTTGAAAAATTATTCCAATTTACCGATACGTGAATGTGAATACATTCTCGGAAATATGGTCCAGCCAGATCCCTCCTATTTAACTTCGTACCCTTTCAGTAAGTGTACTTTTATGATTAGGTTAAGAAGCGTCTTTTTTACGAGGCAAACTTTAGGGCTTAATTCACTTCTTGTTTGAGGTCACATAAATCTTCATATATAAGTCTAGCAGTATCTCAAATCGCTAGCAACCAAAATATTAAACTCATAAATCAAGACTGATTAGTGATTACTTTTTGTGTTACCTTCACAACATTTCGGAATGCAGCGTGCGAGGTATGGGTGGGTCTATTTTAATATAGCACAGACGTGTCTAGTTTCTGGATTTTCGCAAACATTTGGAAACCGCTGCTGAAATTTGTCAAAACCACAATATCACAAGTGAGCGGAGATATGAAAAGATAGCGCAGCATCATGAGATATATTACGTCGTGACACGACATATTCCCGAAATGAGGAAATGCCACCACTTCGGGAAGTTAGTAGGAATGGAATTAGATACTATAAAGGTTGTGGTCGGCATCTACCAAGTTCAATACCCTCAGCTATTTCTCAGTAAGTTTTTAGTTGCAAGTTTCTTATTGCTAGCTTGGAAATTGCAAATCAACTCCTCTATTAAGTGTCGTTTCATTTAAGTAGAAAGGAGTTGCTTGTTTTTTCTTGCTAGTTGAGAAACGAAGTCAAAGTGGAAATTGTTGTTCTGACCTTTTTTATTTCAAGAATCTGTACCTACCTAAGTTGTGAAATACTTTGAATTTCGTTTGATATAGACAATATTATGTTTCATTTGTTGATAAAAGAATTACTTTGTATTATATTATATCGGATAATTAGGTAGAGTCAAATTTTCCCCAATTATCTGAAAGAGCTTTTGTGTTTATCTCCCCGCTAGGTTTTTCCGAAAACAGTATCAGATTTGGGCTCTGATAAAACCGACATTTTTGTGGATTTAACAAATGTAAATCATTAAAATAACTTTGGGATAATAGCTCTAGTATCCTGAGCCCAACCTGTGAGTCACTTGACTATGCGATTCACGTTTGGATCACCGTCATTTTTGAAGTGTCACTGTCATCTGCCGCAGTCCGAGTTAGTAAGACCACGTCATTAGTTTGGTTCTGAACCAATTAGGTGAATTTTAAAAGTGTTAACGAATTAATAAACAGTTAAAAGAACGAGATGGAATTAGCCAATTAAATGCAGTTAACCCACGCGTTTTCTGATGAGGTCAGCACGCCCACGTGCTAGGTTATTTTTTCTAACAGACACTAGTTCAAACCCAATGCTTACTCTATAACAACAAATTACTTCACATTGCTAGCTTTGCATGTTTGTTTAGGTTCGCCTATATAAACATTGTTATTTACTACCAAGTATTTTTGTTAGTTTGGTAGAGTTTGGTTTACTAATCGTTAGTTAAATTAGACTTTCTGGAAACGATAGGAAATTTCCACCAAATCTTAGGTAATAGGCATTGTTACAACTTTTGTATAACTTTGGTGTTTCTGAACCAGCTTACTTGGTATTTTGCTGCTGAAATATAAACCTCAATAGATTATTTAATATACAAACGCTTGTATGTATTGGCTAGATACAATTCCGTGTGACCAAATCGCTAAGGTACTGTACGTACCTACTACCTACCTGCTTTTGATTTCTTGTTGTGTTTTGACAATCATTGATTTTCTGATGATTGTACTCGTAAATGTCTGTGATCAACTTTTCTCTGTGTACACGAATTATCTGGGAATTAGGTATTAGATTTATCGCCTACAATAATTTGAAGTCAGAATTCTTTACTGTTTTTTCGTTTAAGTTTTCATATCTATTACTTACTAGCTTTCCGCCCACGGCTCCGCCCGCGTCCTAATTTTTTTAAAATAAAAAGTATCCTATAAACCTCACGGAGCCCGAGACCTTCCCAACGAATGCAAAACCGTGGAAATCGGTTCGTGCGTTCTGGAGTTATAGCGTCAGGAAGGAAAACCCGACTTATTTTTGTATAGTAGATTAGATATTTTATCGTCGACAATAATTTGCTTTGCCGGAAATGTATGGACAACTGGTGGCTTTTTATTTTTTTATGGCACACTTACGCCACCTTGTTAGGTGTATAGAGTACTTCCAAAGAAACAATAGTTACTATTGCAACTCAGATCTAAAGTACATCCGTCTCGAGTTATACGCACTTATCTATAACGCGTATTTAATAGGATAACTGAAAATATGAGCTACTTTTAACGGTCCTGTACCTACTATTTATTTCATGCTATTGACGCCAACGTGACATAACTTGAGTCTAATAGAGATTGTATAAAATAAATAGTACAGGACCGTTAAAAGTAGCTCATACTTTCAGTTTTTCTATTACATACGCATTATAGATAGTGGCGTATAACTTGAGACGGATGTGTTTTAGAGCTGATCTGCAATAGTAACTATTGTTTGTATGGAAGTACTCTACACACCTAACAAGGTGGGGTTAGTGTGACATAAAAAAGGCACCAAAACTAGGCATAGCCCTTTCAAATTACATACTTCATTGTTGTTTTCTTATAAAAGTAAGAAATAGGAGCGATGTGTGTTTGTTTGTTTATCAAAATTTTAACAGCCAATGAAATAATCTTGAAAAATGGAACATTCCGAGAATAAGTATAAACCTAGATTGCAAGTAGGAAATGAGATTGCGGTGTAGTAAAAGCTTTTCGGTTAAGATCCATTTTACGAGATATGGGTATCTCCCAGTGTATTTTGCAGAATTCATAATTCTAAAATGTATTAAGTACAACACGATACAGCTTTGGATCCAAGCTTGTGCGAGCACATCTGTTTATTCGTGCTCACAGGTCTGGAAGAAGAGGATAAAAGTTCCGGCGACCGACGTTCAGTACTATTCAATACTCAGAGATGTTTCCTGTGCTCCAATTTCTTCCAGGTTTTAAAATAAAATTAATACCCGTATAGTACTGAATACAAATACCTAAGCAAGCTAGTTACTGTGAAGCTTTTGAAAGCTATACCAATTTCAGAATTCAATTCAGTTAGTGAGTTTCATTAGCAGTGATTAATAACCTATAGAGTTTAGGCACAATAATGGTTAGAGTACAAGCACGAATGGTTGGCATTGTGTTTGACGAATTGACACAATGACGTAGTATTGTAGGGTGTCTATTGTAGGTGTCTATTACTGTTTCTCGGTGACCTTTCTACCATTGTAAAGTCGAACTTTATTTCCCTTTGTCAATAGAAATAAAAACAACTTTTGCGCCATTATGTAAATTAAGTTGAATAAGCTAGTAAAAATAATGCTGTTTGAGTAATAAATCTTTCACGACGCTGCTGGCAATCGTGTTGTGTAACTTGCAAAAGCTAATTAAAGGAATATTTTCATTTCTTTGTCCATAAGTTTTAATGGAGCTAAAAGCGCTTAAGCTTATGGTTTTAAAAACTTTGCTATCCTAAGCTCTTTTATTATTTTTGGCTTTACTGAGTTTACTCAAGAGAATTAAAAGAGAATAGCATTATAATTTCGATACAATTTATGGATTATAACCTAAAATTAAAAATTTTGTATAACTTCCGACATTCATTGCTTATTACTCTGAAACGGCTAAACTAACTTTTGATCAAATATAGCTAAAAACCGAATTCGTTAGCGTTCGTTTAGAAGCTGCGATACCAAAGACAGACACACAGATACACTCGTCAAATTTATAACACCTCTCTTTTTTTGTCGGGGGCTAAAATGTAGGCAGTCTAATTGTGAGTCCGGTATCTTTGATTAAAAATCAATTGAGAGTGGTTCAGCTGGGCAGCGAGTGTTTGGTTCCGGATATGCGACACTGTTTAAACTGCCAAACCCCTCGTACAAAAAATGTGAAAGGATTTGGGTCCGCTAGGCGGTGGCTAGGCGCTTATTGCTCTGATAAAATGTCGGTTTCTCGAGGGTATCTTGACTTCCGAGGCGTGCGGTGAACCTAAAGATTAATAAATGTTGCTACACTCGACAACAGGTCTATTTATCAGACGTTTACCTTCATTCTTTAGGTTTGTCCACAAAGGCAATAAAAGTGTTGTCGGGAAGAAATTGATTTCCGATGCGGGGATTGTTTGTTTTCATAGCTAGCGTAGTTTGTACTACGTTACTTATACGTGTTCCATTCCTTTATTTAATTTTTGACAGATGCCTTAGAACGTAACCGAACACTTTTTCGTGAAAGTAAACTTTAAAATGCGTGTTAAAATAAATATGCAAACTACTTAACCATATTCATCCATCCTATTTATCACCCATTAAAGCCTTCATAAAGCCGTACGTGTCGCGGTTTTAAAAAAATAAATGGACATTCCTATGCGTAATAAAAACTTTTTTTTTTTTTTTAAACCATGACACGTAAGGCTTTATAAAGGCTTTAATAGGTGGTAAATAGGATGGATCAATATGATTAAGTAGTTTATATATTTATTTTAACACTCATTTTAAAGTTTACTTTTACGAAAAAGTGTTCAGTTACGTTCTAAGGCATCTGTCAAAAATTAAATAAAGGAATGGAACACGTTTAAGTTACTTTCGAACGTTATTGTCATTATATTGGGTGACTTTAAATTAGTTAGCGAAACTTTAGAGGGTGATTCTCCCCTTGAGATGAACAAGGAACATATTTTTTCTTCTCTCCATACAACTCATCCATCAGCTGATTGCGAAATCAAAATTTCGCGAAATCAAAATTTTATACGCGAAATCAAAAAATTTTTGACATTGGAAGTGTCTTTTCATTCGCTCCGTACAGGCTCCGATTTCACGAAAAAGTGCGATTCCTTTATATCTAGGAGAGTTGTAAATATATGATATTTAAAAAAAGGCTAAAAAGTTGTAGCAGGAATAGTGAAAAAAAAAACAAAAAAAAATGTTTTCCCAATCATTGATTTCGGCGCTTGATATTTTGGAAAAGAAGAACGGTATCAAAAATTTGAGCAATATATCTGGAAAATTTAGTCAGCTACAATTTGAGCCTGAAACAAAGACGATCGGGTTAAGGGTTTGCCCTGTAGCCTAACCTTTTTGAAAAAAGTCAAAAAGTCAGAACGACATTTTTTCGAATTCTGTACATTCATTTCCAATGTGCTTGATAGTCGTGTGAGGCACGAAGTCTGTGATTTTTTTTTTAGAATTTCGTATGGGTTCCTTGGGGAAAATTGTATAGGTCTATGGGGCAAACCACCCCTTGAAGTTTTACTAAGTAATTTAAAGTCACCTCATACGAGTATACTTTAGATTTTTTAGTTCTTAAAATAAATATATCAGTTATTTTTATTCTTAAGCCTTGCCGTTAGGTTTTTGAACTATACACGGACTTCTTAGGATCAGGTAAAAGAAATCAGATGTCTACCGTGGACATGAAGGGCCAACGTATGTTTAAAAAATCGCGTGTCGAGGCTATTCAAACCACATCTTCTTAATCTGTACATTACATTACATACACTCACAATCTATACATCACTATAAAATACATAGAGTTCCTTTTTCATGTAAATTTTGTCAAGTAAGTACAGGGACAACGGCACATCATGCTATCCAAAACTGTCAAATTTCTTCAATCGATTTTCAATTTTATCTCCAAGCATTAGAGTTTACTATCCATTGGGGAAATTTGACAGTTTGTGGTAACCTGATGTGCCGTTGACTACATAATCGGTTTTATTATGTATTAAATCTAAATATATAAAACAGTCGTGTTAGTTACACCACTTATAACTCAAGATCGGCTGGACTGATTTTGATCAAATTTGGTATGGAAGTAGCTGATACCCTGGATTAACACATAGGCTACATAATTTTCCAAAATTCCCACGGGAACGAAGTCCCGGGCGTAAAGCTAGTACTTACTAAACGAATAACTGTTTTTAAGCTGAACCTTACATTAATCCACTTATTGCGGATTACTCGCTCTATTTAACGTATAATCTATTAAAATGTCAGCTACGAATCATTAAGCGAATACAGCGAATATCAACAATTAATTAATTAATTTTGCTTGACATATCATTTACAAAAAGCGTATCTACTGTATTAAAAACATTTTATCTACACTAATATTATAAAGAGGAAAGATTTAATTGTTTATTTGTTTGCATTGAATAGGCTCCAAAACTATTGGGCCGATTTGAAAAATTCATTCACCATTAGAATTCTATATTATCCGTGAGTAACACAGACAACATAATTTTTCCGAATTTTTACAGGAACGAAGAATTTTTACGGGAATGCTACTTGTCTTAATACACCGTCAAATCACTCCAAAGAAATGAAGATAACATTTAGAAATTTCCATGATTAAGATAAATTAATTCGGTTAAAACATCAATGTTCATAAAAAAATGTCGTTAAAGTGCTTGCAATTGTGTTTAAGTAAGTAGTAAAACAAAAATCAATATTTTTTATTGCGGTGAAAATTAGAAATATGATAGCGAAGGCTCTACGTAAAAGTTGTGAGCAAAAAGCAAGTTACTTACACAGCTCGGTGGTTAAAGTAAGTTGCTTACATGACAGAACGTCCTAATATTTTTATTCGAAGAAATACTGCTGTCATTTCTTTCCCTGCCATTTCCGAGTCAAATCACTTCAAATGTGATGTTGTAAATTCGAAGCATTTTTAGCATACGTGGTGTCGTTACGCTCATCTTAACATCATGTAGGAAACGACTGGGTTTTTATCGCTTCTCTTTTCTCAATATTCCGTATGGTTATATTTTCCTCCTTTGTTCTGTATATCAAAATCAAGAGGTATATCACAGGTATTTTTGTTTGTAAGGTAGAATATATTTTTTTGGCAGCCATAGGGAGTATCAGTTTGCATCGCGCGTTTCAGGAAAAAGAAGTTGAGATGTCTATTTTAGTTTTGTGTGAAATGTTTAGGAGTTATCTAACCTACTAGCTTTTGAGTATTTCTTGCTTGTTCAGTAAAAGATTTGTTTGGAACTATTTGCAATATGATGATGATTTTAAAGGCCTTTTTATTTTTTAGGGTTCTTTACGGAAAAAAACGGAACCCTTATAGGATCACCTTGTTGTCCGTCTGTCCGTCCATCTGCCTTTTTTCTCAGGAACGCGTCAAGGTATCAAGCTGGAATGTATATCAAATACTCAAATTTACTGTCCCTTGGAGCTGTGAAAAAATCAAACTGCTTAGACCAAGGTAATCAAAAGATACAGCCGTTTATTTCGCAAATTTCCGCAAATTTCTACACTCTCAAGGGAATCAAAACCTACAGGGTACTTCCCGTGAACTCAGAATCTTGAAATTTGGTACGAAGCAACATTTAGCACAGATAAAGGAAAAATTGCGAAAACCGTAAATTTTTAGTTACATCATATAATAAAAATATGTTTAATAATTTTACACCTACAGGTTTGAACGGAACCCTCGGTGCGTGACTTGGCCGGTTTTTCATTTTAATCTTCTTCTTCTTCTTATCGTGTAGGTATAGTCAAGTGTGAGGCGCACTGGTGTGGTGTGGTGGTGGTTTTTTATTTACGAGCCATTTTTATTCGGATTCGTACAGTAAGTAGATAATAAAAAAGAAATCACAGCATAATGTTAATAAAATAAAATAAACCATTTAGTTTTTATTTCGTTGAGTGGAACACCCTTTGGCCCGAGGACAACGTTCTGCATATTGGCTTAACCACCTGTTCCGAAAGTGTTTTTACAACCGACCGGCCACGTATGCTCAGTAAAATTTTCATTTTTGTTCTGAAGCTTAAAATAAAGTCTGTATATTTTTTAGAATTTTGTTACCAGGACATTTTGTTAATCGAGATTCGAGGCATTTCAAAGGTAGTGGATTGAGGATTGTGATAATTTTATCCGTGACGACCCTACCTAAAATGAAAACCACTGTTTCATTAAATGACAGCCACCTTGACTTGAGCAACACCACCGCCAACTGAATGTCAAGTTCACAACATAACATTCAGTTGGCGATGGCGCTGCTAGTCAAGGCAGCTGTTATCAAACGTATGTTTTTAAATTAGTTCTTAATTTGCACATCTGAACGAATAAAACGGTCACCATCGTCACTCCACTGCCACTAAATGGATCATTAATCCTTGGATTTAATGCCATTAAATCCAAGGGACCATGTTGTTACTATTCCAAAGTAAATTGCCTAAGTCTTACCTCACATCGCTCTAAATTGTGCAGTTTAATGATATTAATACAATACCTTGAACCGTCGATTACAATTTTGATCTTAAACCATGAAATGCAATAAAAACGCTATTAGGTCACTACAAAACTAAAAGACTAACAGTATCTTTGTTATTTTCCCAATTTTGGTGTTGATAGATGATTAGGTATGCTGGAAATATGTCATGTTTTTTTAAGATACCTTATTACTGCATGAAAATATTAGGCTTAAGTACCTATAAGGTATATTATCAGTTTTTGTGACATTGAAATTAAATAAGATGTTATTTCATAAACATGTAAAATAAGGTAAAAATCTCACTAGTTTTGAAACTGCAATTTTATATTTAGTAGAATTTTTAGTGAATCTCTATACTTTTCAGTGACACAGATGCTTTTGAATACCAAATTTAAAAATAAACTAGGATGTTCTTTTCGTGAGGGTAATTACTTTTCATGCAAAGGGTTATAATTATACAGTAGCAAATAAAATATGTGCGGGTGTAGATTATATCAGAAGGTCTGAGTGCTTTACTTTGTACTCGCGTTCATCCTTGTTTCAACTAAAAGCGCACTCGAAACTAGTTTAGAATCTCCTTTGAGATTACACAATAGGCAAACTTCACTAAGTCTTTTAGGAAAACTTTTGCATGGAGTGATCCGTCTTTACTGATCCATCGGATATGCCTTTTCATATTTAATATCTTCAGCAGTATCAATCATAAATGGCCCAACTTTCCTTATTGATAAACACGTAGTTAATCTCACTAAATGCACGCAGAAACGAATATTTGCAGTAGTAACAACATTATCTGGAAACAAATTTCGGGATTCAATACATATTTGAAAAGTTTCTGTTTATCGTGCATAAACAAGATAACAACTTTTTCAATTCGATAAATATCACTCAAAATATTTTGCTAAGACGAGTATTGTGTTCAGTGTTCGGCGGAGATATGTAAATGCACACACAGCATATTCTAATTTGTTTGTAAATTCCACTTTGTCGTGTTGTGTATATTTAGAGTTACAAAGTGAGTGGCAGAGAGATCTGCGGGGTGTCTCCCGCTACAACCTGTTAGGGAGTTCTCACGCAAACAACATGCGGAGATTTTCCCAACTTGTAATCTGACAAGAGAAAATACGAGTAGTATACCTTGTCATCTCCGTACTCGCATAATCTCAAGGAGTTTGCTTTTTTATTTATGGTTATCATGTTTTTAGTATCACAAATAGGTAAACAAATGAGAAAAAGGTGTTGACACATCATTAATAAATAGCTTTAACACGTTGCGTTAAAGCCATTCGCAAAAAACCGACGGCTAATTGAAATGTATGTGTTTTTATTCCTGTTCTTGTCATTCCCGCCATTAACAATTTATCAAATTATGTCCAACATAAATGCCTGTGAATTAGAATTGAAAGTAATGCAACTATTTTTTTGTTTCAGAATACCAACCATGTCCAGTCTGGTGGGAGGTTTGAATCGAATCGCTGAAATTTGAAGAGAGGGGATGAATATGTCGAATCAAACAATAAGTGGCGAAGAGGCGGTGGTGGAGGAGACGGTACTGGCGTACTGCGTGCCGGGTGGTCCGGAGTTCCAGCGCGTGTACATGCACGTGCACGGCTACATCGCGCTGCTCATCTGTCTGCTCGGCTGCGCTGCCAACTCCGTCAACATCGCCGTCCTCAGCCGCAAGGAAATGACTTCCTCCACCAACTCCATCCTCACCGGTCTCGCTGTCGCAGATCTACTCGTTATGATCGACTACATCCCTTTTGCACTCCATATCTATGTAAAGATCGGTTCAGAGATCAACAAAAATTCCTACGGATGGGCAGTATTCGTTTATTTTCACTCAATATTTAGCCAGACCTTCCATACGATATCCATTTGGCTAACGATCACGCTTGCCGTCTGGAGATTCATCGCTATCAAATTTCCTCAGAAAAACAGGACGTTGTGTAATAAACAGAACACTAACATCGCTATTGCAGTAGCTTACGCTGTGTGTCCAATACTGTGTCTGCCGATTTATTTCGCCATGAACATTCAAGAAATTCCTCTGAAAAATGGCAATGTAAATTTGACATGGAATGAAACAGATGTTGTAAATACAACCACGAACAGTGAACCCGTATATCAGTTGTCTATGACGGATAATAAACATTTGTTAACAGCTATATTTTGGATCTACAGTGTATTTATAAAACTTATACCTTGTGTAGTGCTGTCTATTTTAAGTGTGCTTCTAATATTAAAAATGAAGTCGAGCGATAGGAGAAGACAGAAATTGCTGAAGAAGTCTGCTATAAATGCAACTGAGGTAAAGTTTATGTATATTGGTTTGAATAGATTAACATGCAATCCAATCCAGAACGTGTTTCTCTGGGAATGTGCTGGTTCACGCCTGGTTCATTCTCAATTCAGTATTGATCCTACTAGCTAGTTGGTAGACCATTGGCGAGATTGGGATTTCAGATGTGCCACAAAGCATCCACTGTTATACAGACATATTGAACTGTATTGTAATCATATTATGAAAGGGTTGGATTAATTTTGAATGCTTTATCATAATCAGTTTTCGGTTAGCTTTCAGGCATTTATTTAGTTAAGTCCAAAAGTTGACGTCTTTTATCTAGTCTCTATTGACTATCTCTATTCTTCCAAGTTACAAATAAGTTGGGATTGGTCTTATACATACAAATGAGCACTTTGTTTTGCAAATGAGAACAACAGTCGATCTTTGAGCTATTGGCGCTAAATAAATCTACTTCATTGAAATATGAGCTTTGGCAGCTTCTATTAGATGGGAAGAACATTGATTCTTACAGTTGGGGTTTCAGTGAGTTGTATGATTGACAGGGTGAGAAGACGCGGCTGAACGAAGATGGGGCCAAAAGGGGAGGGGGAGGAGGGGGGCGCACTGACCGGACTACTAGAATGTTGGTGGCGTTGCTTGGACTATTTCTGGCCACGGAACTTCCACAAGCTCTATTCGGACTTTTGACAGCAATAGCGCCGCAACTCTTTGGAGTCTGCTACTATTCTTTTGGTAAGTTTCGAGGATGCAGTTACCTAAATGTACCCTAGCTGTAACTTAAGGCGACTACAGCACCTAAATTATGACTTTATGATGCGAAGATAAGCATGACACACTGCATTAAATCGAAGAAAAAAATACTACGGTAATATTCAGGACATAAACTAGATAAGTAGTTTGCTGAAAACATGATTCAGCACTTTTGGTTCGATAGAAAAAGCTCACAAAGTCACATTTAAATACCCAATATTGTGTATCTTTTAAGCTGTAAAAACGATAGTAAAATGCACACCGGAACTTGAATTTACTATCAAAATGTTCGTGATTGAACACTCTCGATAAGTAGTTAACGCATTTTTCGATTTAAGCTTTTACCTTTCCATAAATCTCATTTTTCTAACTTTCGAACATGTTTTAACGCACACACGCTTTCATAGTCCGTAAACTTCGTGTATCGACACTGTTCGCACTGCCGGCCCAGGCCTGTTGAGAGACGGAGATGGCACTATTCCTATGTGTGCTGCCTTTATCGGGTGCTGTAATCGCCTTAACATCGATGTTTTCGAATGAGTTCAATAAGACATATTTTTCTTACAAATTATGAAAATTAAGATTATCGTAAAGATTATCGTAATATCTATCAAACGAATACGATATTCAGCATTAATATTTAAACACTTTTTGCATCGTTTTTCATATACCGCACTGTCAAACAGTCCAACTTCTGTATTAATTCATAATATAATTTTTAGAAAATGTCAAAATTCTGTATTTTAAAGAAACAAAGTACCAAACTTAAAGTAGATTTATGATAACTTGCTTTCATAGTGGGACGCGATTTGAAAAACTAATAATAACAAAATCGGTGGACACTGCTTTGTGTTACAGCTACATATCTGATATACACACATCAACGCTGTCTAGGGATATTGCACGATTTTTCATACAAAAGAGGTCTGTTTGAGAAGCTATAAGAGCATACTCGAGATACATGGAGGGCTATAACTTTCAGACGAGCAAGTGCTAAACCTGAATTTTCAATTCTAATCAATAAATTTTGTTTTACTTGAAATTTGTGAAAACGTGACGGAAACGAAAACGAAAATGCACTTTTTGCCTGCTTTTTGTATGAAAATAGTCGAATTTACGCAAAAAAAAAAATCATTTTCCTCACGTTTTCACAAATTTCAAGTAAAACAGAATTTATTGATTAGAATTTAAAATTCAGGTTTAGCACTTGATCGACTTAAAATTATAGCACTCCCATCTATCTGGAGTATGCTTTTATAGCTTCTCAAACAGACCTCGTTTGTATGAAAAATCGTGCAATATCCCTAGACCGCGTTGATGTGTATTGCAAGGTGTATTTTAGGGGGCAGTAATAAAACAGCTTGCTTCTTCGTGTTATTTAGTTATAATTAACAACAGCTTCTTCGTAATCACAATCTTTTACTTCATTTACAAAAATCACAATTGTAACACAGATACTTTTTATTTTTAAATAGTGCTATTGCACGCCTATCATCGCATACAATTTTATCGCGGGCTAAGATTATTAATCCGCAAGGAACAAATATTCAATCCGCCACGATCAAACAATGAATAAAGAAATGGCGCAAGACCAGATCTTCAATCATTTCGAATCTTGACATCGAATACCATTTCAAACCTTTGAAATTGATATTCGAATTATCTTCTTCGAAATGATCGAATGAGAAAGAAGTTGCGTTATGCCCGATCCTCTGTGAAGATCTGCATACCACAACTACCTTCCCCCCATTGAAAAATTTTCGATCGGTCGAAAATTTTTTTCAACAGGCCTACCTAACTTCCTATACGATGGCCCTAAGTTTTTTAATCCATCGGGGTGGCCTTGAAGTAGCATCTCTCTGGGCTGCATTTGATCAGGTGGTCGGGTCGGTCTTCTTTCTTCCATCAGGATAAAGATCTTCTTTGTTCGGATGATGGGAAAATAAGACCGAATATTAATAGCTCCTATCAAACCCGCACCTGTCCCTAACTAAAAAATTAAAAGGAGTAAACAAGTGTTAGCTCGACGCTGCACACCCGGGTACTGCCTTTATGAACATGAAGCCGAAGGTCACCAGGTGGTGGTGGACCCTGACCCCAAGTCAAAGACGCGGACTTAAAAAATTTCAAAACCGCACTTTAACACACGCGCCTAACATCGAAGCTACGGGTGTCTTCAGCGTCGTTGCTCGAAGTCCATATGACATGAAAAACAAATAAAACAGATCAGAACACAATAACAAAAATCTGAAAACAGAGCAATAGTGAAACTGGAATAATATTTATATGCATGTGCATGTCCTTACATTGCACCTATACTTGCATTCCCATAATGCCCCATATTACCATAATGTCTCCATATATTACCATAACGTCCCCTATTACCAAAACGTCCTTGTACCATAATGCCCTTATCACAGTATGCCCAAAAGATATAACATGTGAGTGCACAAAATTGCATGGACCTCACCCTCACATGCATTTTTTGTCGGAGTGCCCATGTTATGGCCTCAGGGGCGGAGGACCACTGAGTATGAGGGCCAACATAAACCCTCCTCCCCTCCTTAATTGGAAAAAGGGAGTTTTTCCCATGCGGACCTCGCTGAAAAGAAAAATTAATGAAAAGAGGCCAATAACAAAGGAGGGCCATTGAGAGGGGACATAAACCATGTCACTCTCCCCTTTCCATGGTCCTTCTATTGAAACTCCTGCACCTGATATGTAGCACTCCGTACAAATAAGGGCTTGAAACTCGCGGCGTAGCACCTGCGTCTTGATACGGCTTATAACTTGCTGCTGCACGGCGCGGGCCTCAGCTAACGATGGAAGAGGTTGGGATGCTCAGCTTCGGACGCCCATCATATTCGCCAACATAAGCGAAGGCAGAACCGAGCCGGAGACTTCCCGCATTCTTCCATTCACAATCCATGGTTGTCCTCATTTCACTACGAACAGAACACACAAACTTATTAACACATTTAAAAAAAAACTAACTAACAGCCCAGGGATGTTTTTTACTAACATTACCTGCTAAAAAAGATAAAAATTTAGAAAAAATTATACAAAGAAAATTTTTGCTATGACATGACAGTGACATGACTGACGTATAGAATGCCATCAACAAATAACCATTTTTTTTTTAATTTAGGCAAAGGTAAATTAATTGGCATTGGCGTACACCGCCCCTTTTATGCCAGAAAGATTGATGAATGAATCAATCACAAACCCCAATGAAAAAAGAAAAACATTACCATAAACCGAAATATGGAGTCTGTGACATCTTTCTTTATCACAACAAACCTACGTCATAATATTAATCAAGATCTGAAACATAAAAGAATATTAACACGATATTAAGGGAAAATATTCTACACAACGCAGAACAAAAACATGAAGAAAAAACATGCGTCATTGTCTCAAGACCAATCGTTTCATACGATTAGGATGGACCACAAATTGAAGTGCCGATGAGAATCTCTTCACCACATAAGAATATCTTGAAATTCTTCTGACGACACGAAAAGGACCCTGGAAGAACCGCATTAATTTGACAGATCTTCCTGTAACTCTCCTTGGTACAAAAATTAATACTTTGTCCCCTTCATTAAATAAAATTGGTTTAATCCTTTTATTGTAGTTCCTTATTTGCCTCACTTGTGCCTTCTTTATATTATTTACAGCTTTACGAATAAGCATCTTAGAGAATTCTTGCCTTTGAGACATATTTCCCAACAATCCAGTGCAATTTATATTCAAAGTTCTTTCTTCTTGCGTAGAATCTTCTCTTGCATGTAATAAGAGATAGGGTGACATGCCAGTGGAACTCTGCTTGCTCGTATTGCATCATTGTCGACACATCCATATTAAAATAGGTTACTTTTCAATTAATAAAATAAAAATTTTGGGTTTACTTAGCTTGTAATCCTGGGATCATTAAGCGCCTGACACCACTTGCAAGGTGTATTTTAGGGGGCAGTAATAAAACAGCTTGCTTCTTCGTGTTATTTAGTTATAATTAACAACAGCTTCTTCGTAATCACAATCTTTTACTTCATTTACAAAAATCACAATTGTAACACAGATACTTTTTATTTTTAAATAGTGCTATTGCACGCCTATCATCGCATACAATTTTATCGCGGGCTAAGATTATTAATCCGCAAGGAACAAATATTCAATCCGCCACGATCAAACAATGAATAAAGAAATGGCGCAAGACCAGATCTTCAATCATTTCGAATCTTGACATCGAATACCATTTCAAACCTTTGAAATTGATATTCGAATTATCTTCTTCGAAATGATCGAATGAGAAAGAAGTTGCGTTATGCCCGATCCTCTGTGAAGATCTGCATACCACAGTATGTATCCAAAATTTAATGATACCACTTGATAGCTGAAGAATCAAAGAATTGGTTACCTACGTTGTTTGAGAACTATGACGCATACACAGCCCACAGCCGTACCCCGATTTTCTATAGGCATTTGTGGTGGGCGTTTGTTGTGCTTAGTTAATATTCAATGGTTCAGTTTTTTGCACTGAAAAAATAAGACAAAAAACCGTCATTCTTGTTAACATAACAAAATAATCATTGTTGTTAAAAATCATAATATTAGTTATTAAAAACTTAACACTGAGTAAACAAAAAATCAATTATTTTGTTGCAATGTAAAACACGGACGGTTTGCAAGTCATTCATTAAAAAGTTAATTGGTATCGTTAATTAAGCAGTTTATTCAGTGTGACTATGTTGCGGGATCAGTGCGGAAAGGATCGCATTCATCTAACCACAAAACCCAACTGTCTTATAGCTACACAGCCTTTGCTCAGCAATGGCTTAGCCCAACGATATGTTCTATGGCTCGTATGTTATTTCGTTTATTTTTTAGTGGTCAGTGATCACTACTCACAAGTTAAGAGAACATCTACATTCATCCTAAGCAAATAAGATAAAATATTTTCTTCTGAGCATCATTGAAGTAGGTTTTCAACGTTTTCAAGTAATAACTTATGTAGTCGACTTCGTGACTTATCCGAAAAGGACTTATACAAAATTGGCTCCTTTGGAACGAAAATCCTTTAATAAAGGGAAGAAGGGTGAATAGCTGCCATGCCGTAGCCATCTAAAATTCCACTACGTGCTAGTGCTATTATGAGTGTGGGAGTGATTCTTAAGTTTCTAGATAAAGTAACCTTTTCCGGAATAAAAACATTATAAAAAAAAAATTGTTCTAGGTATATGATGACCAGATAGGGTTCTCAATTAGAATAATCTGAGACTTTATTTCGAAATAGTTTTTTTAATCGACTGTGTCAACTGCACTTGCGGAAATACGTGGGACACTCGATTAATTTTGCAAAACTGAATCAACATGTTCTAAGCTTACATTTTTTATCAATATATCTTTTTAAAGTACTATTTACCAGCGTCTGTACAAAGTTTCATGCGTCTAAACATTTTTTCCGCTTTTCCACTTTTTACAGCTTGTTCGAAATTAAGCTGGTAGTACATCTACATTTTTTATTTTGAGGAACAAATAGAAGTCACACGGTGCTAGATCATGGCTGTACGAAGGGTGACCTACGAGTAATGTTTGGCCGGTGTGCTAATCAGAAAGTCCCTAGTTTTGAGCGCGACTGACGCTTTGTTTCAGGTTCGTATCGATAAATCCAAGATTTATTACCTGTCGCAATATCGTAAATTCACCTAGAGGAGCTTTATTCAAATTTAGATACCACGGCACCATTCCACACGCGCCTGCTTCCGAGTCTTAGTGAGATTGCAAGTGAAACTATCCTCCTTACGTGGAGATGCTCGTGTAAAATTTCATAAACGCTTCTTAAACTAATCTGCAGTGTGTTGAACCTTTTCATATCTAATTCTCTGCAATAAGATTTTTCACTTTTCTTTAGCAATAAGGTTTTCTTCAGTAACAGCCGTCACAGAGTGACCACTTCTTTTTTCATCTCTTAAAATCCATCTACCACGTCTAAATTCGTTATACCAGCGAGGCACAGTTGCCTTAGATGGTCCTTTATTTTTAAACGCCATTTGAATTTTTTCAAACGATTTGCTGGTGTCAGACAACATTTGAAATTTTATCATAAAAAGTCATCGTGCGAAAATGTTCCCGACGCAGATCCATTTTCAATGAGACTGAGTAGTTTAATTTAAGCCTTCGCACGCCAAATGCACGCATGGTGTGCGAGTTTACTATCGCAAGCGGCATAAACAATAGCGCGACGGGTTAATTCGTAAAAAAATGTAGAGGGAAATTTTAAAATGGAACATTCTTATTTTCACTTTCAAAAATCAAATTTTCAAATTAAATTGTAACTGGCCAGTGTCTCATAAAAAAACATCGTAGTCGCAAAATTTCTACTTCCTTCATGTTGTTATGATTTATACCAACATTTCACTTTTTTTTATTTTGTCATTTTATATTTATTTGTCCGACACCATAGTCTAACTTTGCATGTTATCAGTTATCATATAATAATAATTGAGGTGAAACAATAAGCGAAAATGTATTGCTTTTAAATTAAAAGCACTTAGCTCGCAAATGTTGTGTACACCTGTAATTGGTCATGTATCAGATGAATAACTTTTGACTGAAATATTGCGGCCACCAATGAAGTCGATAAGTAACTAAATTTATTACAAACAAAACAATAATAAAGTGTCACGCATATGAGATGCAAACTAAGAAGAATAATTTTGAAAATCAGTCCACAAATGGCGAAGAAATCGGTAAACATAGATAATTTAAAAAAAACATGCAGTCGAACATAGACCTCTTCCTTTTTTGAAGTCGGTTAAAAAGTTATGTTATTCAACGATATGGTAAAATACGGAAATGAAATAAAAACAAAAATATTATTCTTCTTCCAAACCGTTCAGACGTTATATAAAATTTAGGTTAACTTCAGTGGATTTTATGAGACTTTAAACAGGCAGTATAAATATTCAGTGTTTTACAAATATAATAAATTACTCAAAATATGTTCATACGTACGAAAAATTTATCGTTTTTCAAGAGCATGTGCTTTTATTAATTGTTTTTTTATGAATTTTATGAGGTTAATCTTAAATTAGGTATGTATTTATAATCTAAATCCTATGGAAGTTGTATTTTATGATTTTAGCAACTGAGAGTAATGTCTACAGTAGGTAGGTACATACAGCAGCACGTCAGGTTACACATTTGCACTACGAAAGCCGGCGCTATTACGAGCGAGATAAGAGCTACGTCAAGGTCAATATGTATAGCCTGATTTGCTGCCGTGAGTACAATCTGATTTACTCGATAGGTTTCGTACCGAAAGTAAAGGAATGTTGGTCGGTATTTTTGGTCTGACGACGGTATAGAGAACACGTATTACAAGTATGTTCGTTTTAAACGAGTTTTTCGATATTTTATTTGTATGCATTCCTGAAACAATTTTTTCTCAGGGTTTTTTCATTTTTTTTGATACTGGCGATCACTACACTCATAACTCGCACAGCTGCAGAGTTTCAGACGTAGAAAACACAATATCTTAAAAAATCCAAAAGTTTTAGCAACAATTTTATTGTTTTGTATCGTACAACTCAAAATAATGATCTTGTCAAATACCAATTTTATAGGTTCTTACTAGCTTTCCGCCCAGGGCTTCGTTCCCGTGGGAATTTGGGAAAATTATGTGGCCTATGTATTAATCCAGGGTGTCATCTACCTCCATACCTATCAAAATTGTTCCAGCTGTTTGAGCGTGAAAGAGTAACAAACATCCATACATCCTCATAAACTTTCGCATTTATAACATTAGTAGGATTAAATCGTTTTTTTTACGTTATAACGGTTTTGAAAAAACATCGAAAATTTTGATGTCATTTTATTTGTACTTTTATTGTAGCCAATACTTGTAATACCTTTCCATAATGAGATTTATGGAAAGGTAACAGCTTAAATCGAAAAATGCGTTAACTACTTATCGAGAGTGTTCATCACGAACATTTTGATAGCAAATTCAAGTTCCTGTGTGCATTTTAATATCGTTTTTACAGCTTAAATGATACACAATATTGGTATTTAGAGGTGACTTTGTGAGCTTTTTCTATCGAACCAAAAGTGCTGAATCATGTTTTCAGCAAACTACTTATCTAGTTTATGTCCTGAATATTACCGTATTTTTTTTCTTCGATTTAATGCAGCGCGTCATGCTTATCTACGCATCATAAAATCGTAATTTAGGTGCTGTAGTCGCCTTAAAGAAATAACGTTTGTTTGTTGAACAACAATATTGAGAAAAGTAATAAAGGAATTACATTTAAATAGCTTTACTCTGGCACGAAAATTTTAAATAGAAAGATCAGTTTAAAACAACAATAAAGCTTTAAACTGAATAAAAAGAGGTATTTCAAAACTCTTAAACATCCCTTAATACAAACATAAAACTTATCATTTGTGCGAGAAATTAGGCTACCACTAAGTAATTGAGATTACCTCTAGTCTCATGAAAACGGTTTTCCTGAAGCTGGATGTTTATTCGGAGCAACATACGATCTCAATTAACTACGGACACCTCATATTCTGGGATGAGACTGTGTTTTATGTCCTGCTATAACTCACCTCTGATGGTACAGTCAACGGCACATCAGGTTACCACAAACTGTCAAATTTCCCCAATGGATTGTGAACTCTAATACTTAGAGATAAAATTGATAATCGATTGAAGAAATTTGACAGTTTTGGATAGCATGATGTGCTTTTGTCCCTGTAGTTTAGTTGACTACACTTTAGCATCTTAGTAAAGTATACCAACAGGATGCGTACTATGCTTCGATCAACTATAAGTACTATGTAAATGTTAACGATTTGAAAAATATTTATTGCATATTTTTTCCGGTTTTGATTAGGGAATTGTAGAACTTTCATCACCAAATATTTTACTAGAAACTGAGGTTGAAGTGCATTTGGGGGGCTGGCTGGCAATTGCCACCCCTTTAGTAGACTCTGTCGAATAAAGACTGATTCTGGTGTTTCGAGGATCCTGCCATTCGAAATAGATCCTCTCACTAGGTGTCGTTGTCACTTGTTCCTAAAATGACCCTTGACTATTTTCAAAACTTTGACAGCTGACATTGGACTTCATTAATCTGAGGGTGACATATTCATAACAGTATCAAAATATTCCAATATCTAGAAAATCTATGGCAAGATCGTTTATGTAAGCTTAACTATTCAATTAGGAAAACTTTACAACGAGTCATTACTTAATTACAGATGTTTTAACTATAAAACATTTGCTTTACCTAATCCGTCGGCAAAGGCTTATACCCTCATTATTCATCCATTAGCGAATGAAATTTGAATAACCTTTTCAGCCCGAGCCTTCTGGGAATGGTTTAGTTTGAAACTGCAGTTTGAGGTTTCTCTGTCCTCCTAACGCGAGCTTCAAGCTCAAAGCTTTGAGTGTCGCTTGAGATAATGTTCATTAGGCAACTAGTTTAGTTTTGATCATTTTCTATTCATCTGCAATTTAGATCTGTGTAAAAATCTTTATCTGTAGAACGATAATCGTTAATAGAATATATTTTTCCAAATATTCAATGAGATACACAGTGGGCCAATAATTACATTAGCTTTTTATTATATTACTTTGTGACATATAATTTTTATATAGGTACTCCATAAAAAAAAATGTGTTGAAAAGTTTGTATGAAAGAAAACAAGGTTCTAAAGTCGGTGAGGATATTAGAACTTATAATAAGTGACGTATTCCCGCGTTTTATATTTATACCGAACGGTATTTGGAGGTTGGCGATGTTATTCGCAAAGTAAACAACATTTCAGTTTGATAAGCCAGTGATTCGCTAAATAACATAATCCGAACGTTATTAAACCTACTTAATGAGAAAATGATGAAAGGAAGAAGGTATTAGGGTTACAAGTGTCAGTAACAATATTAAGTCAACAGCAGGATGAATTGATTACATAACAGAGACCATCTTCCAAATAAGAACCAAAATCCCCTTATCTTTTTATATATTAAAGTGCTTTATATGTTACGGCTAAAGGTAGGTATGAGCGTAAACTTAAGATTACCCGGCTAAACTTAGATTAGGTTAAGTTAAGCCGACTAATTTTAAGTTTTTAGTCGGCTAAAACTCGCACTTTGGGTGTTAGCAGTAACATATACGTGAAACAAGAAAATAGACAAAGAACAATAATATTTTTATAAGTGTGTAAACATAATGGATCCATCTGTTTTACGTAAAGAATAGGTACAGACGTAAGACCAAAATGTGGCAAATGTAATAGTATAAATTGAGGCAATAAGTCACCAACCAAAATGTGAGACATATGGAGAATTCTCTCGGATCTCGCTGAAGTATGTGGCCAATAATAAGTAGATTTGCCATCCCTTGCTCAACTTGAAAAATGTGTATGTCTGTCTAACGCGTATGGAATAACAGTCGTTGTCGCAGACACAGGCTGTGTCTCGAGAAACATTTTATTTATTTTTCCCCTGATGTCGTAAGGTTGTATAAAACCGCGAAAAACCTGTGCCTCTATATTGAATTTGTACATTTTGCGAGTATTTGCCCTCATACACATCGTGCCATTAACGCGCACATATTCTGCTACTAGTAGTGTACAAATAGGTAGAGAAAGAGCTGCGATTAGGTTTTCGAAGGTATCCATTAGCATCTATTATGGTTATAGAAGTTTCTCATACTTAATAGTACTTTATTTTATTACAATGATCTTGATTGTTGCCTAGGTAACTATATTAGGAGAACAAAAAAGCAAAATAAACATTCAAATTGAGCTGAGTTTTCAGCATAATTACAAAATGATAAAAAATGAATAGCTTCGGAAGTCAGCCATTAAATTCAGTTTAAAGGTCGAACGTCGTCGTTGTTACATTTTCTATAACACTAAAATTAAACAAAATTAATCACCCCGACACTTTTAAACGGCTGAACAGATTTCATGAAACATGGCTAAGAACACTCGGGGTAAAAAAAACTAAACGAAAATCGATTCATCCGTTTGGGAGCTACGATACAAAGACGTTAAACTTCTAACACCCCTCTCTTTTTGCGTCGGGGGTTAAAAACGTCTTTTACGATTTTAATGAAATTTACAGGTTAGGAGTAGTATGGGTAAATAAGTCGATATTCATACTTTTCTATCATACTAAAAAAAAATTTATCCAAGATGACGTTAAATGTCTAGATAATATGTCTGTGGAAGAGGAAGATTGTTAAATAAGCAACATTTAATATCAATGAGAGAAAATGACTACAAATTTTAATCAAATATTGTAACAATAAGTAGATTGGATATGGTTAGAATTAATAAAGAACACTATAAAGTTTCTTTTTAAGTAACTGAAGAACATGATAGGAGTTGTGATTTGAGAAACTTCGTTAGGTTAATAAGTTGATATATGATTAGATTTCACTTGTTTTATTGACGAAGTCGTTATCTTGCTAGTTTTTGTTACTAACTTGTACTTCTTTTTCCAATTTATGTTATTGATCTGATGAAAAAGTCACAAATTCGGACCATCACCAAAACCATATATTTAACCAAACATTACTTGATTTTCGATAGAGACGCTAGAAACTTAAATTTTCCATCCAGTTTATTCGACTGACTTAGGAAAGCACTTCACCGCATCCCTCACGGGAATGAAGTCGTCATCGGTTTCTTCTCGGCAAATTTTCATGAAATTTTACTGATGCAATTTTCATGAAATTTTTCGTCAAAATAAATATGTTTTGTTAATAAAAGTATATATTTCTCCGCCTTTTATGTTTATGTGGCAAACTGTTAACGCACATTATTTAAAAGACTAAAAACTGAAATGGGCCAAAACGACTTTTGATGTGTTTACAAATAGCTTCAAACAGTAACTGTTTCTACAAAGCCGCAAACACAGAACTTATTCAATTTTGAAATATACTGTTGAGGCAGTGGAGGTGTATTGCCTTGATATCTATCTACACCTTCCTTTGACACGCTCACTTTGATGCTTTACCTGAGGCAGACAGCTGGCTTATTGAATCTCTTTCCAATCTCCACATGACACGTTAGAGATGGCAAATTGCCCTATTTGTGATGACATGTTTTGTATAATCTTGGTTTGTAAATCAATTTACTTTGTTACCAGATGCTTTTCCGTTCTATGATAGGTCAGCAAGTCTGAATATGTTGTGTTCTATAATATGTAGAGGTAGGTATATCTATAAAGATAAAAATCATGGTTGGAACTAACTTTTGCAATTAAGAACAAATTTCTCCAAGCCCACGCTGCCGGTCATTTATCAATAAACGCTGACAAGGACAACCTCTGCCTTGTATCGAGGTGGAATGATGTTTTACATAATTTGATTTACATTGCCTTTTCCTTCAGAAGATGTTTCATTAATTTATCAAATATAATGACAGCAGTCACGAGGTCTAGTCCTATCTTGTCCAAACGTTTCAAATTAAGTACGATTGTTTGTTTTCTTTGAAAATGAACAGTGAATGGTGAAAATATTGTGTTCCCTTTGACTTTTTAAGTCGGTCCCGATGACAGCTCTGTGATTGATATCTTTTGGGGACCGTCCAGATTTAAGGTGACAGAGAAAAAGTAACTCGGACAGGGTATTTCTATTCTACATTGTTGTTTGAAGAAGAAACCCTCATATTTCTGACAGCACAAATATCATTCATCATGTGCGTGAAGAAAACAATTGTATATGTAGGTACAGTACAGAGTAGCTCTGAAGTTTTTCGTTGGAAAAGCTGCCGTGTGCCTAGGGACTGTCTTTAAAGGGGTTATGAAGGATAAATAATCCTTACCAAAGCACTGACATAAAAAAAAGTAGCTCATCAAACATTACAACATTTTTTCATAACAAAAATGCTCTCGACGGCGGCGTTTAAAATAAATTAGATTGTGCACTGAGGATCTTTTTAAGGTTAAATGATCTCAGGAATTTTTTACTATATTCTTATGCGTTTGAAACGATACTATTCAAAAAGATACACTGATGATTAGTAGTAGAGACATCAATTAAGTTCAATTAGAATGCCATCATATTTTAACAGGGGTGTGGGATGGAGACGAGAAGATTATGTTTAACAGTTACTGTTCCACTTTAACAACTTTTCCCGTTTCTAACTATTTTTTCTAACATACGAATCCATTTAGCGGTTTAACAGACTGAAATTTCAGTCTTATTGTGATTTATGTTATGACCGATTTATTTTAAAATTAAGTTGAGATACTTAAGGATTGGCGGGTACAAAATAAACACTTTGAAAAAGACGTTTGAAAAACGTGTGGAGATCATAAAACTTAACCTATCACATTGACCAGGTAGCTGTTTTTGTCTTAATTGAGTTTCTAATGAATAAATTTAGACTTCCATTCATACTGGATAAGATGTCAGTAGCCAGTAGCTCCACACATATAAAACAAATCTAATTTATCTGTTTTGTATATTTTAAGAGTTCTATTTCTGTTCGTAACACAAAAATAGTCTTATTAGTGAAGGTCATTTTCTTCAAAGTATCGGCTAGAGATGATTACGAGTAGATCTTACAAGAGCTCTGCTAGTTTGAAAGGAGTGGAACTATTTTTAATATCAAACAAGCCAACTAACTTGAGCCATTTATCTTTAGTTTGTCCGCTAAAGTTTGGAAGTGAGTTCCTCTAGAATGATTTTATAGAGATGGGTGCTGTTATCAACCCATTCTCATGTAAATTTTAATATGAAACTGAAGAAAACACTTCTATGCGGGCGTGTGGAAATTGGTCAGATGACCTAAAGAAGATAGCGGGTAGTGGCAGATGGTCAGATGACCTAAAGAAGATAGCGGGTAGTGGCTGGATGAAAACAACGGAGGATCGTGCAAAGTGGCGCACCTTGGGGGAGGCCTATGTTCAGCAGTGGACTGCAATAGGCTGATATGAATGAATGAATGAATGTGTGGAAATTGTATACGGAATGAAATAATGCTAAACCGCTTATTCCACTGACTTCTATATGGGTCTCGTTCATTGAAGTTAAAGTTACAAGTACTGTATGGTAATGTAATGAAGTGTTATAGTTAAACAATGAAATGAGTAGAAATATTAAGAATAATAAAACGTGTTCAATTGTTCATGCATGATGGAGGCCTGAATACTTCTTCATTAAGATGTCTCTTACGACAAAAACTTATTCTTAAGAGCTAATACCTAGTTGGTGAAAATTAAGGATGTGAATCAGCTCACGAAACTGAACAAGTTTTCCCAAGGAACATGGGTCGAAATATGAAAAATCTTGTTTAATTCTCATACAAGTTGTACACTCAAGAGCACGTCAAGCTTGACACTTTGGACTTTGGACCGACCCTGCATTGTATGGCGCGCAGTATAAATCAGAGTTCAGCTTAAACTGGTTGTGCAAAGCGTGACCTGCTCTTGTCTGTACGATCAGCTGATTTGGCTTTGTATAGAAATTCGATTTTTTTAAAAGAAATTTTATATAGGGTGAAAAAAACCTCCTACCTATATTCAAAATCCTGAACCAGTATCACTTACAGAACATTTTTTATTTTCGGTGGGAATTTTTTTTGTATTCCTAAACGTAGACACCACTCGGGTGCACCCCTCGAGCGCTACTCGCACCCCTCGCTTGCCTGGTGTAGGAGTAATGTCTACGTTTAGGCAAAAAATGAACTATTCCCATTGAAAAAATATAAGGTCCTAATTTATTAGTGACTTTCCTTTTAACACGTTATTGTGTAGGTCAAAATATATCATTTGAGTCAAGAAACAAAGGCATAATATTAAATTGAAAAGGTCTTGAAAAATTTTGTAATGATATTTTTTCATTACTATGATGAATAAACCCATCCATTCAAACGTAAATAATAATGGCAGTAGTAGAGCGGGCGAGTGGGGAGTGGCCGGCTTCAAGTGATAGAGAACCATTCCTTTATCTTTAAATGGAAATTTTTTTTTTATTTTTTTTGCTAAATTTTATTTTAAGATAATTAAATTTTATGTTGTTTTTTGGAATACTATTAACCTATGCAATAACGTCTTTGAAGGAAAGTCACTAATAAATTAGGACCTTATATATTAAAAAAAATCATAAATGTGTTCTTTGAGTGATACAGGTTCAGGATTTTGAATATAGCTAGGAGGTTTTTTATCACCGTGTATAGGTTTCTGGGGGAAAGTTGTTCAGTTTCATAAGGAGGATCACCCTCTAATCTCTAAACGTCTAAATCTACGCAACAATAACATTCTTGTTATTTCTTTCGTTTCTACCAATTATCGGCAGAACGCGTTTCTTTGGCGAGCTAGCAATAAATTTAATAAGCAATGCAATGTTTTTAACTTCGACCTTTTCAATACTAGTTTTGTTTCGGCGAGACAAGCTTTGACTCAAAATTTTTTCAAAAATTGATTTTGTGTTATGCCAGAAAAAAAAAAATTATGTTAAGGTAGTTTCACTGGCAATTTTTCTTGTTACTAAAGTGTCAACTTAAAACTAGTTGTTTATTAGGATTAAACACCTCCGCGATACCTGTTTCTACCTGTGAGGATCTGTAATTGGCTTCTTGTTTTTAAAATGTTGAACACTGTGTTTATTATAAGCTGTTGAACCTCTATTTAAATAAATAAATAAATAAATAATTATTCGCTGGCTAATTTAAAGTCCCCATAACCCATACTCGGAACTAAGTTGTGTCTTTATTCGCAGGCGAAGTGATGGATCTGATGGCGCTGGTGGGATCGGCTGTGAACTTCGTGTTGTATTGCAGCATGAGTCGGCAGTTCCGCTCCACGTTCACGCGGCTCGCGCGCAAGGTGTTGCCGCTGCCAGCGCAAGCGCAGCCGCAGCCCGAGCTCACCGTTACCACAAAGACGTAGCGAAAGCGAAACGCAGCGTCAGACGCTGCGAATCTCTGACTCAAGTGATATGCTTGTTTTTGTGAAAAACCTTTAAATATGAATAACAGTGAATTTAAAAACCAAATTGAGTGACAGATATAGAAAAAAAACTATGCCAAACTATAGTTGATGATATAGGACTTTAGGTGAATGTTATATTTGTAGAGTGTAATTTTAAGAAATATTTTTTAAAATTTGGATCTGAGAGGGGAAATTGAGCATTGTAAATATTATTAGGTATACCTAATGTGTAGTAAATTATCTAAAGACTTTCACACAGTCAGACGCGGGCCAAGTAATAGTGTAATAGTATATCATACAATTTGCCACAATTACATGTAACTGCAAATGTGATGGTCGTAATTTCCTCCATTTAATTTTGGTCTCATAATTATAGACTTCTATTTGTGCTGTACATATAGAGTAGAATGGTATATGTTAATTCCTGTCATTATCATCATTGCCTCTCATTTGTGCAACATTGTCTGACATATTAGGGTCTACATTTGTTATGTGTAGACTCTTAGCGGGATGTGTTCTTCAAAACTATTGTCAAACGGCATGACACGAACATTTAACGGTTGGACGAGTTTGTAAGAGGTATTGTTGTAATGTTATGTAACAGATGTTCTAAAGGCAGCCAAGTTTGTTTCTTTAACAGCTGTTGATACAAGTAAGATAAAAGAATTTCTGAGTAAACAAGTCGAGGTTGACTTATTAAAACATAAAAAATATTTACGCGTCACGTCATGTGGAAATCGTGGTTGCTATGTAAACTCTCTGTATAAACACAATTATGGAGCACATGCTTCTATGTTGATTTGACAAGCTTGAAGGTGATTACTTTTCGGTTAAGCGACGGCGGCGTCAAAACACCATTTTACAGCGAGAGTTACGGCGTGCATACAAATGAACTTGTTTTCCAAAGCATTACAATATTTAGGCATACAGCTGAGTTTAATAACCAGATACAGAAATAAAGAAACATCAACAACCTATACATATTTTTTAAGACCCGATGAGAAAGATTCATAAACTTTGCAATATTGAAATACACCATTTCAATGTTTATTTTGGTCGAGCAAAGATTTATCAAAACAATCGAGTATTTGTTGGAAAAGTTTTGAAAAGAAATAAACAAGTGAACATTCCAACTTTTGGTAAGCTGTTTGAACTCAAACGGAGCGGAATATTATGGGAATTAAACAAACTTTCATTATTTAGGTTGGAAAGATGAAGGATTGAGGGTTAATTCGTGATGAGATTCAATACGTGACAGGAACTAAGATTAAACCTAAAATGTTGATATTAAATATGAATCCATGTCACGAACACGGTTAACAGGAGAAGATAAAGTAATTTAGCTTGTTAATTGAGATATATAACTAATATTGAAAGTTCCGTCACTTTCCAGCTACTCTGAATTTACTTCAGCTGAACAACCAGTTTAACGTGAACTGTAACACTTTGTCAGTCTACACCGCACTCCAAATCACATGCACGTCGTATTAAGTCAAAACAGAATAGGCTAGAAGAAGCGAGGAGAGGGGTCTCTACGGAAGATTAAGTGTAGTTGGAAAGTGTGACAAACTAGCAAGAGAGACGACGACATACTCTGGAGGAGGGACCGACGCGACGTGAGGACTGAATGATTCAATTAGTAAAGTTTGTTATCAGCGGGAACGTGTTCGGGTGATTTTGGACAAGTACATTATGTGGACCCGAAAGAAAAAGCTTAAAGTATGATACCGTTTTACCCGACAAAGTGGCTCTTGTAACTTTGTAATAAGATCTAGTAGTCCCGAACGAACCACGCAAGTCCTTTACAATTTAGACGTATATCGTCGCTACGCCACATAACAAGTGCCAGCAGGTGTTATTTTATCAGAGAAAGTTAGGTCAAAGTAAAATAATATTAGGGTGCGGTAATAGCAATTGACGTACGTACTTTATGAAGAAAATGTACGTTAACGTGACGAGGAACGTAGCAAAAAAATTGTTAATTTAAAATTTGTCGGTGCTAAAATTACAAAGTAGTACTTTGATATTTTTAAATGTCTGTATTTTTTAAACTTTAAAGGTATATATACTAATATTATAAAGAGGAGAGATTGTTTGTTTGTTTGCATTGAATAGGCTCCGAAACTACAGGACCGATTAAAAAATTATTTCACCATTGGAATCCTACATTATCTGTGATGGACATAGGCTACATGATTTTCCCGAATTCCGACGGGAACGAAGTCCCGGGTGGAATGCTATTACTGAGAATTTCAGTTAAGTGTTTTTTCGTGTGAGTTTTTCCTCTGTAAGTTAATTGACTACTTAAAACTAGTCAGTTTAACTATCTAAGGTCCGTATCGCTTTACAGAACGCCATTGAGACTATACGATACTTGAGTAGCAGTCGTCTTTGTCATTTTGATAGTAAGACAAATGAGATCATCCTTTAATGTTTGTTTGTATGTATTTCATGTAATCTTGACTTGTTTTAAGTGGCATCCTGAATGTCCTATAAAATAAATATTTTTTTAATTTTTTTATTATAAGATTGGTTAACTCTTGACCTCAATCTTGACCAAGATTTTTTCTATTCTATTCTATTCTATTATATTCAAGACTTGAGTCTTCTTCTGTAATACGGGCCTAAGATTCAGTTATGGTTATGTAAACTATTGATTATGTGAATTTTATTATGTGGTCTCATAATTATGAATGTTAGAAATTTAACTGTTCCTTTTTTATCTTTGAAATGTTATTTTATGTCATCTACACTAATATTATAAAGATAAAAGATTTGATTGTTTGTTTGTTTGTTTGCATTTAATAGGCTCCGAAACTACTGGACCGATTTGAAAAGTTCTTTCAGCATTAGAAAGCTACATTATCTCCGATGGCCATAGGCTAGATAATTTTCACGAATTCCCACGGGAACGAAGTCCCGGGCAGAATGATAGTTACAAATAATCAAAAAATACAAATACAAAACATAACATAGCATGAAACGTTAGTTCTCATTATATTCTTTACACAGTAATAATACGGTCTCTACAGTTTCAGTTCTATTGATCGTCGTACCTAATTAAAAACAAATAAATGGACTTGGGAATATAATTTCTGACACAATTCAACAGAAACTCACGAACGGGGATGTTATTTCTTAATTGCTTAACCTAATTGCACAGAGGCAGGTATCAAATTACATTACCTTCTAAAACGACATCAAATTATCCCTAATTCAATAAATTTAACGTTACCGTTTTCAAATATTCTGTTTTACTGATTGATTGTGATATTTAAATGAAATTCAGACGTAAAAGAGAAATTGAGCTTTATATTGTGAAATTGTTGGGACCCTTAAGGAATTAATATTCATAACTGGATTTGTCTGACAGAATATGAATCAGGATAATCATTGAGTATTGTGGGCGAGGCGAGACGGCTGTTATTCTGGGTAGTATACACATTTTCGTAAATTGTAACCAAATGAACTCGGCTTGACTGCTCTTTATGTGTCACTGTAGAATTAATGATTTACACAAGAACAGCAGCTCGAGCACGATGTGCTCGCGCGCGTAATGCGCCGCGGTCCTATGTCAACATCGACAACGCCAAAGGGCGAGCAAGCCTTTGCGCGGGGCCCTCGCGCAATCAAAGTGAAGTTACACCGAGTGGTGTGTGGCGAGCCGCGCGAGTTTGTCGCGAATCATGCTCGAGCTGCAGATGAACTTATAAAACCTTAATTTGCAGTTCTTTATGTAATATTGCCAGCAATGTACTTGTACTGTAAATAGACGTTCCGTAGAGAACTTCTATTGCTGTTCATACAAGCCAGTGAACGAGCTGAGAACGAACCTGCGTTTTATGTTGCACAGCCAGCTTGAAACATTTACAACCTAAAGGAGTAGGGTTGTTTTGACATTGGAAATGTTTTTTCGTTCGCTCCAGTGTATAGGCTCCGATTTCACGAAAAAGTGCGATCCCTTTATATTTATGAGACTTGTAAAGATATTATATTTAAAAAAGACTCAAAAGACGCGTATTTACGAGAGGTGTAAGGTGCAAAAAGAATTATTCCAGAAAGTCGAAACAAAAAAGTTATGGCCGAAATACTGAAGAAAAATTCAGTTTTTTCCAAATTTTTGATTTCGGCGCTCGATATTTTGGAATCGAAGAATGATATCAAAAATTTGTGAAATGTTCCTCTGGACAATTTAGTCAGCTACAATTTGGGCCTAAAACAAAGACGAACGGGTTAAGGGTTTGCCCTGTAGCCTAACCTTTTTGAAAAAAGTCAGAACGACATTTTTTCGAATTTCGTAGCTCCATTTCCAATGTGCTCGATTAGTCAGTCGTGCGAGGCACGAAATCTGTGAAGTTTTTACCTACCTTGGCGTTTTTCTGACTCTAGTAATTAAGAATCTTGAATTTTTTGTATGTACATATCTGCCTGAGAGACGCATAGTGAAATGTCTTAGGTTGTACAGATAGTTATTGTACAGATTTGTAGATAGACAATTGTGTTACATAACCGAAGCAGACATCATAAAAGGTGACATTTAATTGAATTTAACAATTGTTAAGTGCATGTATGTGTTTTTGTAAACTAAAGTAAAAAAAATTAAACACTTGGTGTTTTTTATTTATTTTAGTAGAAACAAATTAAAAAAAAAAGTTATAAGCCCAGACAATCCATCGCCTATAACTTTTAAGCGATTGAACCAATTTTTATTAAATATACCTAAAACCACCGCGATTACGTCATATTTTAAACAAAAAAACCGCATCGAAATCGATCCATGCGTTTAGGAGCTACGATGCCACAGACAGAGACACAGATACACAGATAACCCAGATACCCAGACACACAGACTATACACAAACACAGAGACATTCAGACACACGTCAAATAACACTCCTCTTTTTTTGTCGGGGGTTAAAATATTGTCAGAGTTTTCTTTCTGAACTTGAAAGAAAATGGGCACAAGCAAGTCAAGACCCAAAGAGAAATGAATTCATTTGAATAAGGACGGGATTCCTTTTCTTCTCGTGATTAATTACTCTGAAAAGAGTTTACATAGGCTGCAGAATATGCAAATTTATAGCTGTGTAAGCAATTCATGTGTTTATTCTAAAAGGTCTGGGAAAATCCCGTATATACGGGGCGAATACCGAGTAGGTAGTTCAAGTAAGGAGCTCAGTGTCGTCCTTAATAATTTATTCTTGCTATTATTTCCTGGTTTATTTGTTGGGTCTATTCCTTCCTTTGTCTCTCGCCTTTAAGACTTGTACTTACTAATATGGCTTTCAGCCGCCCTTGATTATTTCAAAGCCCATTCTTTGATCCCATTATACCCATTGCGATGTAATGAGATCAAGGACCGCTGAAACAAAACACTCTGAAGGAGCGGTCGAAGACTATTTGTTTATAGCGCGGAATGAGTTGGGAAATTTTCCACAAAAATGTAAACGTTTTCTTGTCTTCTTATTTCAAGAAAATGTAATCCTCAGAAACAATTTCAATCTGGCCATAAAGTTTGCTTGGAAACTTTTGTAAATTATTATGCCTTGTCTCAATCCCCGGAGATTCCTTATTCACAATTGAAAAGGAATTTCAACGTTTTAAAAGTATTTTTGGTTTCAGTTCATACATAGTCAAATGACAAAAACTATAATCGTAGTTTTTATTTTATTTCGTGGTTCTCCTCGTGTCAGTATTATAAAATCACTTCATAAAAATTGAGCGATTCCTATTTATTCCGTGTCATCGCAACCTACGTTCGTGTTACCAAAAATACTAACTTGTTTTTAGTGGGTGGGCGTAGAATATTTGATACGCTTATCTCTATAAATACTCGTAAGTCGCTAATAGTGGGTTTTTGTCTAGTTTAGCTAGAAGTACCTATTTATCACAAAATTGTACATAATAATTTATAATGGAGGTAAGGAAGATTGTGTTCATGTTTAGATTTTAATGGTAAAATCTAAACATGACCACAAGATCAGCTACCAGTTAATTTTTTCGGATATGTGAAGTTAAGGAGTTTCGTTATTTACCTACTTTAGCGCTACAAGAAACCGCGTGCAACGCGCACCCTCTCCGCTCCGCGCTGCTATCAGAATGCGATGTAAATTGCTGGTTCTTGTGTTTTATAAGCCTGTGCCGCTTGCAATAGTAGGCAAATTTTTATGCCTAAAGTTAACTTTTGTTAGGGAGTGAGACTTCTGTACGTTAGTACTATTATTTATTCTGTGCCTGAAGTTAGGTATCCAATTTTCGCTAAGCTGTAGATAGTCCTGAATTCAGGTTTTTACTTTTTATTATCAGTGTATAATAATATTTTAAAATTTTGTACACATATCCAATGTTAGGAAACAAAACAACGATGTTCTTTTTAATTTTAGTGTATTGTCTGCTTGTATGTAGAGTACGTTTTTTTGTATTTGTAGCTGCATAGCACGGCCTGCGACAAAACAAATTCGCGCGTCACGTCACTCAGATGACGGTAAAACTTCACTTTGATTGTGCGAGGGCACCGCGCAAAGGCTTACTCGCCCTCTGACTTTTTCATTTCGACCCTTTATGACATTTGACCGCGTTGTTGTCACGTTGTGCATGATCTTTTTTGAATTACTATATAAACCAACTTGCCAGCAGATGCACGCTGCTCTTGTGACGTGATCTAAAAACAATGTCGCTTTTGTGATAGGTTGAAGAAGTTAAAGACTCACAGAGTTTGCACTTATAATGGTGAAATGGCTTTTTAATTATCAATCTAGTTCCAAATAGAACCTAATAAAATCTAATTAAAATCTAATTTCAATTTTGAAAAAAATTTCAAAATTGTTTTATTTAATTAAAAACGATTCGATAAACTTAATCATATTATTTAATGTCAAGTAATCAAAAATTTTAAATATCTAAATGCATCTACAATCTGATGGTAGACCATTGAAGGCCTACAACGTGGACATGGTCACTTAGGGCTGTAATTAAGTTACGCTGGTGTAGTGCATTAGCGCTTAGTGATGCGTAATACATTTCTGACCGTACCCTGTTGTCAGCATATACCAAGGCCCTTCATAATGTGCCGTGATTGGTACTTACTGGTAAAATACCTCCCAGAAAACAACGAATATTATACGCTACGTCCGAACATAGATTTAGATTTTTTTTCACTGTCTTAAAAATAAATATAATTCTTAGTAAGTAACCAGTTGATAAGTTTGTCAATTTTAGTGCTGTTTGCAAAGTATTTGTCAAGCTTTGTAGCTTACATCCCACCAAAAACATTTTCATGTTAAATGTTGCCAAGACGATACTATATGGCCAGCATTGTCAAAAAGTTATCAAATCTCATGTAAAGCCAAGCTTCTAACTCTACACGCCCTAACTCTACAAGCTTTAACTTCACAAATTGTACATCTTAGTCAAAATATGTGATTATTTACTCCTAGATCAAGGACAAAACTTTCTATTGAAGATCAAAGCGCACGGTGTGAGGGTGCACGCACATGCACATTGATTAGAATAATTTCATACATAGAATATTTTGAACTGCGCCACGCTGCTGCCCTGACGTAGCGATTAAGTGCATTAGTTTATTGGTGTTTTTCCTATTTTTATATCAAACTAGCAGCGAAACCTGGCGTTGCTCGGGTTAAAATACATCGTATGTTTAATGGTATAAAAATATGTATTTAAGGATCTATTTTTTAACATAGATATTGTAGATTTCTATCTTCGATATTGAGAGACTTATTTGACCATTAAACATACGGTGTATATAGAGTATATTAAATTAACTAATTGAAATAATTACAATTGATCTTTATTCAAGTATAAACACGATTAAACTGACGACAAGTCATTGAATTTCGATTTATATACCATAATACATCGAAATTTCTAATACCAGAACATTCAAGATTATTCCCAACAATGACAGCTTATCCAAATTTTTTTAAAGAATTTCTAAATCATTTTAAATATTTTCGATTTTTTTTTGAAATTTTAAAGAACATTCTAGAAATTTCAAAATTATTCCCCATAATGACAGATCACCCTGTACCTTTATAGTTGTTTTTAATAATAGTAGATCGTTCTAGACTATTCTAGAATATTACGGCAAAATCTAGAAAATTCTAGAAATCCTTGATAGTTAATTGATTTCATTTTTTAGAACGTTCTAGAACATTTCAGATTGATCATAACAATTGCAGACATTTTGAATCTTTCTAGATCATTCCAGAATTTTTTAGGACTTTCTGGAACATTCCATACCGATCTTAGCAGTTGCAGACATTTTGAATCTTTCTTGATCATTCCAGAAATTTCTACAACCTTCTAAAACATTTCAGATTGATCATAACAGTTGCACACAATTTGGAACTTTCTAGATCATTCCAGACATTTCTAGAACTTTCTGGAATATTTCATATCGATTTTAACAGTTGCACACAATTTGGAACTTTCTAGATCATTCCAGATATTTCTAGAACTTTCTAGAACATTCCATACCGATGCAGACATTTTGAACCTTTCTAGATCATTCAAGAATTTTTTAGAACTTTATAAAACATTTTGGATCGATTTTGACAGTTGCAGACATTTTGGAACTTTCTTGACCATTCCAGATATTTCTAGAACTTTCTAGAACATTCCATACCGATGCAAACATTTTGAATCTTTCTAGATCATTCAAGAAATTTGAACCTTCTAGAACATTCTAGATCGATTGTTACAGTTGTACACATTCTGGAGTTTTCTAGATTAGTCCAGAAATTTTTAGAACATTCCAGAAGTTCTCATAAGTTAGAAAAGGACAGATATATATTTTTTCATATTTTTGCCACCCATAACCACCCACTTTCACCCACCGCGACCAAACTCTCTTATTCCCACCGGGAGACCAAGGGGTATTTACCACCCCAACAGGAAGTTGATTGGAATTGGTGGTGATAGAGAAAACTCTGTCTTTACGTAGGCACATTAGCATTTTATATATATATTAAGATTATGTTACTATCCATGGACCATTGATATCTTGCATATACAGACATACGTAGAGCCAATAAATTTGAACAGACATAATGTTTTTGTTTCAAACCAAAAGGTTTGCATGAGGCCCCTCATTTGCTTATTAAACAAGCATGTCCTTGTCTCTTCCCCATTCGATATGGTTGGCTGATTCGGGTACGATAGTAACTGTACCACGTTTGCGTTCTTAGAAGTTATTCACACATCAAGTGGTAAAGGATTTGGTAGGCAAATTTACAATTTAAATTAGTAGGTATTTAGCTATGAGGCAGTCAGGTTAATGTAAGCAAAGTCAATTCAAGTTGTATTGAGGACATAACAATTATCCACCCAGCAGTCTACCCACCTGTTTCCATTGGAATTTTGGGGCTAAAAGTAGCCTATGTCCATTTTAAACCGGATGAGAAAAGGAAATATTATATTATACTCTATCTTTTTTATCTCATATCATTAACTCGCGTGACAACTTAAGTTCAGTCTTTTCAATACAATACTCTTTATTTTCACGATAGACGATGTAATTGTATGTCGTGAAAATAAAGAGCATATTGGGCCTTTTTATAATTCGAAAATGGCACGGCAAAATTATATTACCATTGCCTCCTACATTATAGTAAATACTAGAAGCTGAGAACATAAGGGGCAATGGTAATTCAAATTTCGAAGTGCCGTGCCGTTCCGTTCGAATTATAAAATAGGCCCATTGTGAGTGTACCTGTCTGTCGTAAAAATAAATAGCATTGTATTAAAATTGCATTTTCATTACTCATACTCAGAAAGTAGGTCTGAAGTTGCCTACAGAGCGGCTTAAAAGTAATACTTTTCAAGCCTAGGGAGAATTGCTTTCAACTGACAGCTGTCAAAATAAGTATTAAAAAACATGTTCCAACTTTCTATACAATCACTCTATTACAGCGTGATGTAAAATTGAAATAACAAAACTTAAGTAGGTATTCATTAAAGAATACTTTTTTAATGACTTTATAATAATTTACTTTTAGCTATTTCTTTAAAATAACATAGATTTTGGCAAAATATTTACCATTTTTTTCAATGATAAAAATGAAAAGTAATGGCTGAAAACCTGGCCAGCCACAGAAAAAAAAAACATACTTAATAGGCGGAAAGTGGCTTTCCGATCTTCATATGTTTTTTCGAGTTGTAGAGTTTTGCAACTTTCGCCAGCAATGAGTTCAGCTTATTCATGTTTTTATTTTTACTTTCTTTGTATTCGTAATGAAAAGCACAGTGTTTACCTCGGGTGAAAGACTTATTTAGTCCCTCGAACTATTAGCTTTCACCCCTAAAGTAACAATGTACTATTCATTGTAATATTATGACATAGGCAACTACTTACCATACGAACTATTTAAAGTCGCTAGCCGCGAATGCTGGCGCATGACCTGCCTCACTCCCGGATGAAGATCCTCGTATAGGATCAAAACTGTCGGCCCGACGACGCCGACTTTCACTAACGTAAGTAAAACCGCATTTATGAATTAGTTACCAGACAATTCTACCGAAGATGTAATCAAGTATTAAGTTAGAATGTCCGAGCTGTCAATTTTTTCCAGGCAAACTGTAAAAGTCGGTATTTGGGATGCGAGGGTTTTGATTGTATATCGTGGGCGAGAGGCTGACAGCCTCTCACTACTATACATAAATCATGTACGATCTAAGCCTAAGAATTAAAGTCAAACGTGGCATCAAGTGGTTCTAGAATTCAACTGTGAAGAGAAGTACTTACACCCCTTCGTCACACGCGAAAGTGTCTTTCTGCGTGTCACCTGCCCACTGCGTTAACTCGCCTGCTACATATTCGTTTAATCCCTTCCCACGGAACGCGTCTGTCAAGAAGGTATCTTGATATACATGGAGTGGAAACAGTTACCTTCCCCTTCATAAATCGCGACGAGGTTAGCGAGGACGGCAGAATATAACACCGACCAAACGAACCGTGTTTTATGCTTATATATGTTCATTTTTGTTTACTTTGCGGTATCGTGTATTTTGATTGCTTAGTTGGAATATCTATGTGATGATAAAGCGACGAGGTGTAGCTTGAATTTTGGTAAGTATTTACAGACCATTCTAGCGTATTAAGGGATTTATGTTTTTGCAAAGGCAGGGTGTTATAAATTAATTCAGTCGAATACAAATGATCATTCTTATTTCAGTGACCAATCCTTCTCAAAAAGTTTAGTTTTTTTTACAAGCTTTCTGCATGTAACTTGGTTTATGTGCAAATTTAGAAAAAATACAACAGAGTAACACAAAATTCTGATGCCGTTTCATCTCACGCCTATAGTTTCAGAGGAAGCAGATTATTTAAAATCGGTCAAGGGACCAGGGACCAGAACGTCATAGTTAACAAATATTCTGACGCCTTTCGTGTTACTCAGCTAAAATCTTAACCTTTTACCGACTCTTATAATAGCCTAGGAAGAGTAAGCAACTGACACATCCTTATTGTTTTTCTTTCGCTCCCCGTCTAGCGTGGAAGCAGACATCTTTATTAGGACAATCGCTCAAGTCACATATTAAGTATACAGAAAAAGCAGCTGAAATACTTTCAATGCCACCGTACTCGGTGATAAAGGTGTACAAATTGCTTTTATAAGTGAAATGAGACACCTTTCATCGCGCCCGAGCTATTTTCGTTAACAGTAAAACCTGACTGAGTATTGTGTTGAATATTTTTGGGAAATTACGAGAATGATTAAATTCGTCGATGACGTACAAGTCTATTGTTAGTTTTATGAAAATAAAATTCAATAAAATTCTTACCCAGGATTCCATGAGTATTTTATATTTATAAAGCCCTATAAAATTAGGTTACTTTTATCGATAAAAATATTAAGCTTACGGTTTAAATTACGTTAAAACTGCGTTTAAATACGAAGCTCGATTTAATCAGTAGTCGTTGATAATTATAGTCGTACTATAGTGTTAAATTGTTAATCTTTAGCTCGATTACAATGTGAAACGGAAAAATTTGTTTCACACAATAATTAAAAGAAAGTGTGGTTATTTTATTTAAAAAAAAATCTGCGGTTTTTCTCACGCGAAAAATGTTAAAAAAGAAATTGCAGGCGCTCGTCGCTAGTTCAAAATGTAATAGGGTAATCCAAAGAAATATCTCCCTGAGGACTGTCCACTGACTGGTGTGGCTAAGTATATGTTACTGTTATCTGGTTCTATTTTCAACCTCAGTAGTCATGATAAAAAGGTGGCATTTCAAGTGGGGATTAGATTTTTTTTAATGAGCCCGAGGGGCACGGGCTTCCCTTCGAAACACGATACAAAATTTTAATTACTATAATTTGTTGTAAGGGACCCACGACATAAGGAAAAACCTTAGCGTGGGCCTTTGAGTGTGTAGCATTCATACATTTATTTATAAACGTTATCTTTTAAATCCTTCTGCATGCTACAAATACTGCGTTATTGTTGAGGTACAATTCACGATTTTTGCGCTTTGTAAGAGTGTTTTTATTGTTCGTTTTAGAATTGTTCGATGAATTTTGAAATTGTTGAGACGTCAATCTTAATTATGTTAGCCAGCAACTAAATACGTGATAGATGTTACGTTCACATATATACTGAATCAATAATGCAGTGAAGAAATTGAATAGTAATTAATGCCCAGGTAACATAAAACACATTTGAAAGTAGGTCTCTATATGGTCAATGGGCCTGTTTATAATTCGAAAATGGCACGGCAAAATTGTATTACCATTGCCTCCTATGTAATAAATAGTAATACTAGAAGCTGAGAACATACTGGGCACTGGTAATTCAAATTTTGAAGTGCCGTGCCGTTCGAATTATGAAAAGGCCCAATAAATTGATTTATTTTTCTATTTGTATTTTAAGTCCATATTATGGAACATGTTAAGTAAACCCTTATACCCGATTAAACATTAAACAATTCACATTTAGATTGACAGTGACGTCGGTAAAAAGAATGGGGTCATTTTATTTATCAGACAACAGTGTTATCTTAGAAATATTCAGTTACCCTAGCTTACGCAATGAGACTTCTCTCTCATGAGAGTATGTGACTTCCGAATCAACAAACAAGGAAAATTGATCCTATTGTGTGGAGTGATGTTTTCGTTTCTCTTGCGTTTGAATTTGGACATCCGTTCCTTTTCGTAATTTAAAATCATTTGTCAATGTCAATCGAATGCAAACTTCTACTCTTGTTCTACTAAGGTTATGTTTCCTTGACAATCAAATCTCACAAGGATCTGAAGTCTCATTGCGTGTGCTAGGGCGGTAATGATGGGAATTTATTTATGTAGAAACAAATTTCGCCATGTGGGCAAACACTTCACTCATCTTACCTATTGAGATAGTACTGAAGTATCTGAATCCTATAAATATCTTCTATTTGTAACAATTCTTTCAACAAAGACTTTTAAATTGAACGATAAAACTGCGAGTTGTCTCGCCTCACGCCCACGCTCTCCTCGTCACCATAGTAACAACGTTTTTTGGCTTTTCTCATCAATAATTGTGTATATTAAGAATCTGATATTTTAAGGCTTTAAAATACTGTTCTTGTATTAGTTATTCTATAATCTAAAGTCTATTTGGTTGGATCTAGATATTAACGTGACTAAACGAAAATAATAGAACCGTTTTCCCCCCGAAGGGTAGAAAACGATTATTTTAGGTCGTGCCGAGGCTTGACCTTTCGGAGATTACCTTATCATACCTACCAGTTACAGTGCCCTAGAATACATCTAAACGTGTCCAAAGTGTGTGACAATGCGCCGGGAGCGAGGCGGAGAGAGCGGGACCCCCCCCGCGCCCCGCCCGCGCGCGGCCGGCGGCGCTGCGTGCGGCGGCGGTCGGCTTCCTTAGTACCTGTCTTCGTAAAAGCCGGCAAGGCCTTGCTCCAGGTCAAGCCTCGGCACGACCTAAAATAATCGTTTTCTACCCTTCGGGGGGAAAACGGTTCTATTTTAGTTCGGTGCCTTCGGCTTGACCTTTCGGAGACGTGTTTACATTCTGCCGGCGCTATAAGTGTACTGTGAATCACAATAATTGCAGAAGTGTACTGAAAGCAACTGATACTGCAAGAATAAAAAACTGTCTTGTTCTGTAAAATTATGAACTTTAATCTACTTCTTCAATTTGCCTTACGTAATAAACATAATCAGAAACATCCAGTTTACCCGTACATTAGGCACTCACATTCATAATGATTACAAGATAATTAACATGACCGCATCATCCGCATGGGTCAAAATAAAATTTATACAAAAATAACCAAAAGAAAACAGAATATAGTAACTTATAAAGAGTACTAATCAGTCATATAACATCAAAGGATGTGCTAAGCACATTATTATTGGCCTTGATTGGCCTTTCAACTTCCTTACAATAATGTTTGAAAAAATTATTTGCTCCACGCCATTTACCTCTTTCCAAAATCTTATCCAAAGGTACGTTACATTCGAAATCATTTGACGCTACCGCAGAGCGAATGGAACCCGGGCTACATTCAATACCTAATTCGCGAAAAGTTGTCTTTAACCATCCCGCAATGACTGTTCTGGAGGCCGCTTTTACTTCACCTCGTGTAGTAATGAACAGACTATTTAGATTATCTCGTGCATTCCTTCGTTCTGCTGAACATTCGATCAAACAGCGTACCCACTTTACCATGTCTAAAGCAGAATCACCTGAGGACAAAAGCTCCCAGCCAGACTGACGACATTTATATTTATCCGTCTTGGATCCGAACGCTGGCCAAAATGTAAAGCAGTTTTCCGACGATACACAGTGATGTTCATCAATCCTCAACAATGTCAGGTCGTGCAGACGCCTTCCTGAAGCTAGCAGTAATAAAAAGGCAACATGCCTCGAAATCTGGAACAGATTGGTGGAAGAAGGAAGGTTTGATTTTAGCCACTGCACTAAGTTCTGCACATTCCAAATTTTGGGCCTTGCCACAGGTTTGGAGCATGTGCTCAAACTGATTCCTTTTAACATCGTTGTAACCAACGGATGTGAAGACAAGCGAAGTTCTTGAGAAGGGTCTGCTAATAATGCCACTACAGACTTATGAACTAAAATAGTTGCATATGACAATTTTCTCACCCTTGCTAAGTAACCTAAGTATGCAGAAAGGTCCTGTGGGCGAGGACGACTATGTATTTTCCCACTTTGTTTACACCACGAGACCCACTGTTTCCAAGCAGACCCATAGGTTTTCCAGGTAGACTCTCGCCAAGCCTTCTGTAACAGATCTACGTCACCTGGGGCCAAGTCAGCTACTATACTACTCCACCCCGTACCTTCCAGACCTCTAAACAGAGTTTCTCCACGTTCTCGGGAGGACGATTTGTCGACAGATCGATCAAGTGTTGGCAAAGCTTGTGAATCCGATGTGGAGCGTCCAACGTTCTGCGCCTCAGTGACGCTCTCCAGAACGCCTTCTCCCACCGGGGAACTACCAACAGAAATACACCCCTGGACTTGCACAGATGGTGAAGTACCTTGGGTATTAGTGGAGGAGGTGGAAACACCCAAGCAAGATTGTATTCCCAGATCCGACTGAAAGCGTTGACGAATGCAGCTGCCTGATCTTTCGCATCTATCGTTGCATAGTTTGGTACTACTCTCGATTGGTGAGACGCGAAAAGATCTATTTGTGGCGTTCCCCACTTCTGGAATACAATCTCTACCGATTTGCGACTGAGATGCCAATCTGGTAGGTCTGTGTTCCTCGACAAGCGATCTGCGATGGTGTTGTAGCGACCTGGTATGTAAAATGGAAAAAGACTGATCTGAAGAGACTCTGCCAAAACTAACACTTCCCGTACAGCCTCTAACAGAATTATCGATTTGGTGCCTCCCTGATTTCTTAAGTACGCGACGACGGTCCTGTTGTCTGACTGCACCATCACTGACTTTCCTACCAAAGCATCGCTGAAATGGGATAGAGCCATAAACACAGCAAACAATTCCTTTCTGTTTATATGCCACATCTGTTGCTCCTTCGACCAAATTCCTTTCAACTGGTAGCTGCTCATCTCTACACCCCAACCGGTATCGGAGGCATCCGTTGAAACAAAAATGTCTGGTTCGTGAAGGAAAATCTTGCCAGGATTTCGAAGATGCTGCGTCCACCATCTGCAATCCGCTAACGCCCTCTCTGTTAGAGAAAATTGATGATGTGGATTCACCTCCAGCAAGATTCGACTTGCCCTTTGCAAGTGTCGAGTAAACAGACGACCGAGTGGGGTTACAAGAGCTGCGAAACCTAACCTTCCAATCAGTGACGTTCCGGTGACCCAAGACCATCTCTGGTCTGTTGATAGTTTCTGCAAGTCTGCTGAAAGACGGGAAATCTTCGCTGACGGTAGGGACTTTTGATTTAAGGCTGTATTCCAAACAATGCCTAGAAATTCTATCTGCCTGGTTGGTTTCAGTATGGACTTCTCTATGTTCACCATCCATCCGAGATTCTGCAAAAACTTTACGGCAAACATTATTTGTGACTCGAGTATCTTTGGGTCCTGATGGGCGAACAGAAAGTCGTCCAAATAGACCAAGACCCGAATCCCTTTCATTCTCAGTGTGTTGGCTACCCAATTCGTGACTCGAGAGAAAATGTATGGAGCGCTGGATAGGCCGAACGGTAGAGACGTCATTTGATAGATTTTGCCTGCATAAGAGAAACTCAGAAATCGGCGATGGGTTTCCTTTATGGGGATGTGAAAATACGCTTGGGACAGATCTAACTTCCCTAGAAAATCTAGGGGCTGCAAAAAATTGGGAACCTGTCGCTGATTTATCAACCGAAATTTTGGTGGTTTTAGGTGCAAATTCAAGCGTCTTAGATCGAAGATCTGACGTACCTTCCCATTTTGCTTCGGAATGAGAAAAATTCGCGACAAAAACCCGGTCCTTGCCTTTGAAGGCTCTATTATGCCGCTTGACCGTAGATTCTTGATTTCGTCTGACATTAACTGGGAATCTTTTGTCGCGAATCTTCTCATCAGATTTTGGCGCAGAGGTACAAGAGGGGGAGGTTTTACGAAGGGAATGGTATAACCAGTAATCGCCTTTAGAATTGGATCTGGGGCTCCTAACTGTTGCCATTGCTCTACATGGTCTTTGAGCTGGCCCCCGCGAAAATAGTCAGTACTTCGGTTTTGGCTTACTTCGAGCCCCACCTGCTCCACTCGGTCTCGGTTTGGTGCCGCCGTTTTGAAAATTACGACCCGTGTTTCGCGGTACCGATGTGCTTCCCTGGTGAGGTTTTGACTGAACTCGACCCGATGAGCTTCTTTGTCCATGGGACGACGCTACAGCCGAATTCTTGCGGTGGAAAACCCTTTTCTTTTCAGGATAGCGGCCATATTTCGACGCGAAAATTTTTTCCACACCACCATTATCTTTCAAAAATGTCTTGAAAGACTTTTCCTCAAACAAGTGTGTCGATGAAGGCGGAATCTGCTGCAATGCAGCTGTTAAGACCTCGTGCTTGGTCTTGTATACCTTACGCCGCATCTCGATCGCTTCAGCCCTATGACCACAATTAAATTGTAAAAGGTCATCGGATAATGACTGAAAGGCCGACTCTTTCAAAATCTTCCGAATATCTTCTTTTGTCGAAGGGTGCTTCTCCGCTAGCTTTTTTAAATCCTCTACTAGGGCTCTACGTTGCAGAAGAATTCCGTGACAGTTGATCCCTAAGATGCCGTCAAGTTTGGCAAGCAACGGATATTTGTTCAAATTTAGGCTCGCGAGTTCCGTGTTAATCTCCAAAGTACTGAACACAGGAGCAGCTTGAAGCCTTTTTTCTGCATCTTTGTACCTGATTCTAGACCACTTCTGGGTTCCCAGACGTTGACATTCAATTCCTTCCGCCATCACTTCCGGAGACGGCTCTGGAACTATTGGATCAGATTCTTTCACCTTAGGCCGAAAATCTAATTCCTCAAAATGGCCATCGTCTGCACCCATATTAGAATCTAAAGGTGGAGCTTGCCATTCAGCATCATCTGACGATCTTTCGGAGAGCAACGGTTCTTCATCTTCAGATTCAAAGCGTTGAGAGGGCTCGACTGGTTTGATGAGAAAATCAACCCGCTCCATCAGTACCGAGAACATACTCTCCATTCTGTCCTCCAATATATCCATCCTGCTTTTCTTAGCTGGCTCAGACGCTAATGAAGAGCCTCGACGCTTTCTATTGGCATCTTCTAGACTAGACGCTGCACTGATTGATGTACCCCGCCGTTTTCTACTTGTGTCGACAGGTTCTGACTGCCCCGCGAGAATCGCGTCAGCCTCTCTTCGCGTATGAATAAGCGGCTTTACTGGTTCAACCGCCTCCCGAAACAGCTCCGTACGGGTAGCCGATCCTCTTATCTTGTTCGCGATGGCCGGAGGGTCAAAAATCAAGGCTCTGGTAAAAGCCCAATCAAGGAGCTTGATCCGTATCTCTCGATAACCCTTCTCTGAAAGATGGTTGGCTTCTGGGTCGAAGGCTCTTACTACTCCAACCGTGGGGAGCGCGAACATAAGCTTATTCAATGTGTTTGCTTCTATCTTCTCGCCAAACACCTCCTCCTTAGTCGACCGTGTGACCTCCCACTTTGTCCAGCCGTCGGGTAAGCTTTCTTGGGCCAAAAGCTTAAGGCGGCCAAGGATCTCGTCCTCGTCCGATGTGACACCTTGCTCGTCGAGAAGATCGGCGAGAGTGATGAAATCGTTTTGCTGCGCCATCTGAAGCCAAAATGCAGAAATTGAAATTTATTTCCCGCAACAACTTCTTTCCAGCAACATTCGAGAAGTGCCTCTCAACTTTATTTCGGAGGCGCCTTCCAAATTTTTGGGAGGCGCCGCCCGATATTCGGAGGGTGCCGCCCGATTTTTGGGAGGCGCCGCCCGACTTTTCAGTGGCGCCGCCCGACTTTCCGGAGGCGCCGCCCGACTTTTCGGAAGCGCCGCCCGACTTTTCGGAGGCGCCGCTCGTCTTTCGGGGGTGCCGCCAAATATTTTGACGGCAGGCGTACTGCATATTCCACAGATAAATCAATGCGGAAAACTATAACTGGATGTGGCTAAATGGCCGACAAACCAATAGTAAGCTGTGGTATATAAATGTGCGAGATCGGCAGCATTATACGAACGTCGCTATGAAGCGAGTGCTACAGCTTTGATATAATAATATTACGAGCGTACTTTAGCAGTGAACGCCCAAAGCTCAAACGAGCGGTAAATCGCCTAAGAGAGGCGACTTCCGAGATATTTCTCGATCTTCTTTACACACCTAAGGACACAAAATAAAAATTATATGATGAAACTTACCATATAATCGAAATTCCAACGTTACAACAACGTTTTTCATTAGCACTATCAAAACACTGTTCACTGCGTAAGTAATCAAAGTGTACTAAGGAAGCCGACCGCCGCCGCACGCAGCGCCGCCGGCCGCGCGCGGGCGGGGCGCGGGGGGGTCCCGCTCTCTCCGCCTCGCTCCCGGCGCATTGTCACACACTTTGGACACGTTTAGATGTATTCTAGGGCACTGTAACTGGTAGGTATGATAAGGTAATCTCCGAAAGGTCAAGCCGAAGGCACCGAACTAAAATAGTACGTTTATTTTACAATAAAGAGCTATTTGTGAGAGTTAAACATGATTCTACTCTACACTTTCAAAAACCTTAAAAATATAGGTCCGAAAACGGCGCACAGAAAAAAGTTAGTAACATAGTTTTTAAAATTGTAGTAACAGTAAGTCGTTTATCAAGCCTACAGAAAGTCTTTGGGTTACAAAGGTTACAAAGAAAACAAGACAAATCCTTAAAAATATAGTTCCGAAAATGGCACACATAAAAAAAAGTTAGTAACACAGTTTTTAAAATTGTAGCAACAGAAACAGTAAGTCGTTTATCTAGCCTACAAAAAGTCTTTGGGTTACAAAGGTGGTTGGTTCCGAAATCGGAGCTTAGCCCAATGGGTGTTACGTCTAGATAATTACAGCTCACCGCTTGTACGTTAAGCCGCGGCGGTTGGTGTCGTCTAAATAGGAGAGCGTAACTTGCGAAGCTTAGTAAGCACCAGCTTTATATATGACTAGCTTGCCACCCGCCACTTTGTTCGCGTAGAAAGGCAGCCTATGTCAATCTCAAGGTCTTCCTCTATCCCTATACAAAAAATCTCATTGAGGACAAACAAGCAAACACATTACATTAATGGGCAATGTCGCGGGCAGAAAGCTATTTGGGAGAATAAACACACGAGGTTGTCAATCATTACGTCATCCATTACTAACTATCCCGTAATTCAGTTGTGTCTACAGTACAACAAAGCTCCGAAGATCCACATGAATACCGGTTCTCGTACCCGCATGAATCGTGTTTGTTATACGTGAATAAACCATTGTGGTGAGAAATAATACTGTTTCGAGTTTACCTTACTGAGTATACCGGCTTCAAACACGATGTAGATTTCGGTGTGGAGTTATTGTGGACTGTAACGAGCCGTCGCGCGAGATAAATAGAGGTTAAGCTACTTTTAGCGCCTACTTTAAGTAACCAAGCTTCTAAATGAATTAGTAACAAAGCTGAACGATCGCGTGCTTTTACTCTTGAGTTCATGGTGAGAGTTTCTGAAACACTGAAGTCTGATTTAAGTGCTAAAGCTCCTTTACGAACATTTGAATTATAGTACTTATCGCACAAAGAAGAAAATTTTCAAAGGGTTGAAGGGATGATTAGAGCTCTTAATGAGAAGCAATTAGTCTTACTCTGTTACTTTAGACGCAATAAAAGTCTTAGACGGACTCCGTCAAAAGCTTAACTAGGTTTACTCAAAAACTACCTTTAAAAATGTTTTAGTGTCAAGTGGCACTGGCCGTCCGTTTTGTTAAAAAAAATGTGAGCATTAAGGTATAACAAAATTGTTACATACGCTCACGCCTGTAATCCCAGAAGGGGCAGGCAGAGCACCAGTGGTTCAGAACCACTTAATGGTACGTGTGACATTAATTCTGAGGGTTATTAGATGAAACATGATGTATGGTGGTGAGAGGTTATCAGCCTTTACTATACAGCAAAAGCCTCGCGTTTACTGACTTTTACAGTATGCGTGGGAACAGTTGGAAGCTGGTATATAAATCCTAAGTTTTTTTTTCATTCCCAGTCCAGCGTGGAAGTAACAAAATTGTTGTAATGTAAAAATATACAGTTTCTTTTAGCAAAGTAGGTTTATTTTCTAATTATAGATTTTGAAATCCTTTGAAAGAGGGGTGTTATAAGTTTGACGTGTGTATCTGTGCGTCTGTGTATTTGTATGTTGGTATATCTGTGTGTCTGTCTATGGTGTCACAGTTCTAAAAACGAATGGACCGATTTTGATGCGGTTTTTTTGTTTGAAAGCTGACGAAATCAAGATGGGTCTTGGCTGTCTGATCAAAATTTGGTCAGCCGTTTAAGGCCAGTGTTCACCAAAAACTTAACCAACGATTAGCAGATAACCAGAGATTTGACAACGTCATTTACATACATTTTTTTTGACATTTTGTCTGATTAGCTTCTAACCGCGGTTTAACCGTTGGTTATACTATTGGTGAACACGGGCCTAAAGCAATCGAATGACGTCTGGGGTAATACAAAATTTATTTGAGGTGCTAGTTGTATGTAAAGGAATATGATTGACGAGGCTTTGTTATCGTAGACGGTGAGCAGAGTTAAAAGTAGTTTACCTCGGATGCGAAAATTTTGTTTTAATTTCAGTGTTATTTACTGTAGGCCAATATTATTATTAACACGCAGTCGGTCGTACCCAAAACAAAGAAAAGGCTTCACGCGACAAAATAGGCATTGATATTTTTACTTCTTTAATCAGAATTTTTGCATTTAATAGGCCATTTGACCTGTTTGAGAAGCTATAAAAGCATAATTGAAGCATTATTGGAGGGATAAAAATTCTGATGAGCAAGTGCTAAAGTTTAGATGTGTATATGTCTTCGTCGCATTGTCAAACCCGTAATATTGGAATTTTACTTAGTTATAATTGCTCGGTACTGTGAACTGCATCATTTTTTTTCACATTGACGTACTTTTTGTAATTTTAATTCAACCTAATCTAACCGAACCTAAAAAAGCCTAACCTAACCTAACTTTTCCTAATTTTCATGCAGGCGGCCCTAAAACAAAAATGGAACACTATATTTTAATAGCTCTAAGCCAACCTCTTTCAAAATTTCACAATTTTCTGGTGACATGTACAAGGTGTTTAAAAAAAACCCAAAAAAAAGAAATTACAAAAATTTTAAAAGTGAAATAGTCGCAACTCTAGTAATCATTTGCACGGTTTGACATCTTTCAAAATGAAAGTTTCATATGATTAATATTACATACTTGTCATATTTGTAATAGAGCTGTGCAATAAGCTAAATTTTAATTAATTTTGAATTATCTTTTTTTTGGGATTTTTTGGAACACCTTGTATAAATGTAATGGTCAAGTAAAATTGACATATAATATATTTGACTGGGCCGTCACCTAGTAAAATTACAATTCCACGTAATATTACTGGGTAATGTCCCAGTAAAATTATATATGTCAATTTCACTGGACCATTACCCAGTAAAATAACAATTCTACGTAATATTACTGGGTTATGGCCCAGTGAAATTATAGATGTCAATTTTATTGGACTATGACATCTATACAGGGCTTTAGGTATCTCTCTTTCAACCTCTCGGGTGGTTAATCAGTCCATGAAACTGAACAACTTTCCCAAGGAACATAGGTCAAAATACGTAAAAAAAAATGAGTTCCCATACAAACTTCATTAGCATATAGCGCATTTTGTATGGGAACCCAAAAGTTTTTTTTGTATTTTGACTTATGTTCCTGGGGAAAGTTGTTCAGTTTCATGGTCTGATTAACCACCCGATAGGTTGAAAGAGAGATACCTAAAGCCCTGTATATGTCACCAGATGATTTCACAATTTTCTTAGAGAAATTTCAAGAGGTTGGCTTAGAGGTATTAAAATATATTGTTACATTTTTGTTTTGATGTGATGAAAGAAGGACCGTCAGCAGCACCTCACGCATTAGGTTTAAATTAGTATGATAATCTGTTCTCGGAAAAGCCCGATTCTAATCTAAAGGAGATTATAGCTCTGCTGCTAAAACATCTTTTCTGTCTCTAAGCTTCACCAACTCAAGGCGGTGGCCGGCGATCTCAAAACAATGCTGAACACAGTTCCATTAATTACCCTATTCATAATGCAATTTCGTCAATACCATAAATATTAATGAGGTTGCAGTAAAGTTAAAGTATAAAATTATTGTACTTACTATAAGTACAAAAGGGGATGGCCCCATGAATCTTAGCAATTTAAAGGAACTTTGTCAAGACTTCATCTTTAGAATAATTGTTAGTGTCTCAGTCAACTTTTAATTTATGCCTTCGCAAAGATTTTCATGTTTTAAAAATGTGTATTGACACAAAGCAAGACAAAGCTTAGCAGGAGCAGGTTTCTTTGAATAATACTTTTGAATAAAACAAAATGTATTTATGTATCAAAGCCTTTTTATACATGCATACTTTTTACGGTTCCGTAGTAGATTATGAGCCTTCTAGTTTCACCATGTCCGTCTGTCTGCGGTTTTTCTCCTAGACCCGCGGTACTATACAAGCCGAAATATGCCGATTTTATATGCCGATATATGCCGATTTTAGATGCCGAAAAATGAAATATGCCCATTTTAGAACAAGCCGATTTTATATGGTCATACATATATTGATTACGCCAACAAATCTGGAAAATAAACGTTTAAAGTGAGAAATTTTAACGTTTAAAGTGTGAAATTTTACTAAATTCAAGTGTCCCATTACAAGTGTTGTTTTTAAAAAATATGAAAAAAGTTACGGTGGTATAGTAGAGAGCCGTTAGGTTTCAACCTCGGAACCCAGTTTCACTGAATGTATTTTCGTGAACCTTTTATTATTATATTGTTGGAGGTATAAATAAAAAAGTTTATCCCTCAAAATTTGCCGATCTCAATTATACCGGTATTTAGGAATTTCCATACAAAAAAAATCATCGGATTTTTAGACCCACTTACAAAGATTTCCACGCAAAATCCAAACTATTGCAGCTGTAAGTTTTAAATTTTGCATAGATGATCTTCAGATACTGTGGAAGCTTATCTGAAAGAGATTACATGGAGTTCCCATGGGGACGAATTGTAGGGCCTCCGCTAGTTGATATGTACGTTTGGTGTTTCAGTCGCAGCCCTCTATATTTCAAACTATTATAAAAAGCATGTCAACATTTTCAGAAAATACGTATTATGACGGTACCTATCGTAAAATATAATTTAAAAAATTTAAAACTTATACCACAGCGGGGTCACCATACGACAAACGTCCTAAATATCGCATTTTTTTGACATGTTTTATATATTTAATGGCTTGTAACCATTCTGTTCTTCGCACTTCATCCTTAGGAAAACGATGTGTGCCAATATTTTTACAATATCGCACACAACACGGGCTGGCCATAATCACGCTAGTGTTTAAAGTAAAACTCAAGTAGACAAACGTCCTAAATATCGCTTTTTTAAACAACTTTTGTTACTGCTCTATTTCAAAAACTATACAATGCATCAACCTCAAATTTCGTACACATTTAAAACATACCTTACATAATTTAAAAAATATATGAAAAACAGGCAGTGAGTCGGACTCAAGTTAAACAGAAACCCTCACTCGAACTGTTTTTATGACATTCACCTGGTTATTTGTTATTAAATTACTGTCATATATAATAAAACGAAAACACATACATCTAACGCACGAATACTAAAATTTCCCGAGTCATAGTGTAAATATTAACAGTAATTCCATGACAAATAACCAGGTAAATGTCACAAATACTGTTGGAGTAAGGGTTTCTGTTTAGATATCTTTAGACTCAAGTACGACTCACTTTTGACTGTTTTTCATATATTTTTTAATTAATGTAAAATATGTTTTAAACGTGTACTTAGTTTGAGGTGTATGCATTGTATAGATTTTAAAATAGAGCAGTAACAAATGTTGTTAAATAAATACCATATTTAGGACATTTGTCGTATAGGGACCCCACTGTGATTTAAGTTTTGATTTTTTAAGTTATATTTTACGGTAGCTACTTGTACCATCATATGTAATAAGTATTTTTTTTAATTTTGACATGCTCTCTATAACATTTTGAAAGGCTGCGACTGAAACACCAAACGAACATATCAACTAGCGGACCCCCTACAATTCGTTCCCATAGGAACTCCGAGAAATCACTTTTAGGCAAGCTTCCACAACATCTGAAGATCATCGTTGCAAAATTTTGCATTGATATCTTTGTCAGTAGGTAAACAAATTAGACTCTTCTTTTGTATGGGAATTCCTAAATGCCAGATATAATTGAGATCGGGAAATTTTGAGGGGCAAACTTTATTATGAGTATCTCCAACAGTGTAATAAAAAAAGTTACATGAAAATCCATTCAGTGAAACTGGGTCCCGAGGTTTTGACGATTTTTGTTCTAACGGCCACGCCACTACGAAGATTTCTTTAGATTTTTATTCCACGATTCAATTTATGGCGCCATGACGGTTTACGAACTTTTCCCAATAAATACTACATACTCAAAGACTTTTCCTTGCTGTTTTTTACATGACGATGACAGTTACGTTTAATGCTACGCGATCTACCAGGGAATATAGAAAACACTTGTTTTTTTTGCTTTCGCCATTGAGAAAAGAGCTCAATGAGAATAGTTTTGTGAAAGAATCTTCTTTATTATGAAGTTAATTTAAAAAAAAATACAGTTCTGAACTAAAATGGTTAGTTGTTTCACGGACTCAATAAAATATCGAATGTTTGGTTTGTTTGTATCACTACAAGGCGACGACGGTTGAAAGGTTAATTGGCATCCTAGTTATTTTCCTTTTTTGTGTCAGAACTTCGCCGAGAACTAGAGTTTAAAGAAAGATTCCCCTCGGAATAGGAACGAGTTTCTTGAAAAATAAGTGGGACTTTTAAGGAAATTCCTAGAGTTTATTGCTCGAAAAAATGGATGAGTTTTCAACTCTCTGAGTGAATGTTTGGAATGTTAATAGCGTTTATATTAAAACTGAATAAGACTGAGAAAATTTGAATTTGAGTAAGTAAGTTCTGAACAGAAGAACGTCTTATTTTTAATACTGATATCTAAAAGAACTTTTTTGTTTTCTCTTCTTTTTTAAATTTTTACGCATTAAAGATACACTGTATACAAAGTAGTGATAAGGACTGAAAAATTTCATCGCACATACTTTCCAAAGTAAACAAAGCGAAGGGCAAGAAACTAGTTTCTATATACTTTTTATACTTAGCTTTTCTGAGCCACTAAAGTATCTACAGGGGACATAAAGTGCCTGTGTGCGTACCACCATGAAAGTGAAGATCCCTTTGTGCGTTAATCCAGTCAGTATTATCTCAGGGTCTCGTGGCCGAAAAGGGAATGAGTACGTATCTAATTATATATACTGGACTAGAAGTGAATTGCCACATTACATATTTCATAGACGAATTGAGAAAAGGGGAAACTTGGTTTCACAAGTGGCCAAGGCGAATAATTAATAAGTTTAAACTAGACAAATAGAAAAGTATAGCTCCAAAGGCGGTTAATTTAAAGTTACTGATGATTTTCGTTTAAGCTATTTTATTAAGGATTTTCTTCACATAAAACTGTCACATTAAGTTCAATATTTAACTACTACACAATTCGTGAGTGTTCGATTCGTGCGATTAATATTTATCTTTTATATTTGTATCACAAGAGCTTTTCACATGAGTATTCCTACACCGAATTTGTTATAAGGGTCAAAAAACAGCCGCAGGGTGTATCGTGTCATCCCCGTTATGTGTTAAAGATCGCCTTCTTGTTTTCATTCATATAGTATAGACCCATTGTTTACATATTAGTCTTTGTCTTTTTTACCCGACTTCGCGACGCAAAGGAGGGTAATGTGTTTATCAGCCTATGTATGTATGTTTGTACCTTTGCGGCACTATAATTTAGACCAAACGCATGGGCCGATTTTGATAAATGATACGTCGTTGGATTTGTCATGATGGCGCAAATGTCATAAAAAATATACAAATTTGAAAAAAACAAAATGGCCGATTTTGGACGCCATAATGTGAAAAAGAAAAAAAATTAAAATTGACGAACTATATCAAGTGGGGTATCGTTGAATAGGTATTTAAAAATCATGTTTAGGTTTCTCATATCGTTTTTCAATCAGAATTACCGTTTTTATGCAAGTGAGATATATATACAGCTAATGAGAAAAAAAAAAAAAATATATAAATATCTGGTCCTAACTAAAAAGTCTAAAATAAAATAAATGAATTTAAAAAATAAAAAATTCCGACTGCGTAATAAAAACTGAAAAGACAAAAACAAGTAAGTCCAGTAGTCAAGACTTTTGTTATTGTATATTATTGAATAACATAACAATTTTAACAGTCGGGACCCATCAAAAATCCGGCTTCCTAATAATGGGTCCCGATTGTTAAAATCGTTATGTTATTCAATAATATACAATAACAAAAGTCTCGACTACTGGACTTACTTATTTTTTTCTTTTCAGTTTTTACTACGCAGTCGTGTTTTTTTATTTTTTAAATATTTTGTTTTAAGTTAGGAGCAGATACTTATATTTTTTTATTAAATATCTCTAAGCTTTATATCAATGCACGAATATTTACGAAAATTTATATACGATTGAATTTAGGGTGGTCTAAAATGAATTTTGAGTATTTAAATACATTTGATTTAATGTGTACTAATTTTGTACGCTCGAAACACACATGGAGGATGCTCGAGAATTGTTTCCCGTGGAATTCTCGAAAGATCCAGCCATACTCCTTATCCGCATTAAAGGGAATTCGGAAGGGAAAATTCAATAGCCTCGTAAAATTTTATTATTATAGTATAAACTCGGTACAATGTTAATGTTATCACGACATGCAAAAGAGAAGGTTTTAACTGTCACTGCAACTGCTTTTATACTATCCCGAACATTCTTGATTACGCTGATTCACGACTCTTAAATAGTAGTAACTGTATATATGAATCAAAAAATAAGAAAATATTTAGATTCTGCATTAAACCTTTTAGCATTATAAAGGAAATCTCTGCACAAAAATAAACACATTTGCGCATCAGGGAATCACGATCATGACAAGACTCTTCTTTTATCAAAATACTTATAATTAAGATATTTTATGAGCTTTATGAATAATAGCTAATCTATAGCCCGCTGTTTCGGAGTCTCGGAGAACATCTGGGAAGAGAAACAGCCGGTGCTTTCTAAGCTTGTTTTTTTATTTAAATGTTTACTGCGAAACGTACTTATTTAACCAATCAATGAGTCGTTCTAACCTTTAAACTTGTACGAAATACCTGTTCGTGAATGAATTATTAATAAGTAGCATTAAGAATATTAAGATTTTGATAAAAGTTTTCAGAATTAAAACTATTTGAATCTTTTAAAAGGTTTTATTTGCTAAAAGCAACATTCCAAGTCTTGGAAAATCTTTACAAGCAATTTGTTTTCTGTTCCAACAAAGTTTCATAAGAGTTTTTACATTATTCGTTGCTCACTTGAAGAAAAGAAATTGCTCTTAGTATATTTAATTTGTTGTCCTGTTGTTTTATACCAACAATTTTTGAAAAATTATTGTTCTTCTTTCACGCAGAAATACTTCTCAACATTTTGCCAGTTTTTAAATCTCAGTTTTCGAACACTGTAACTTTCTTATAAAACAAAAGTTGTCACTTAAGATGAAGACTTTCTTTTTGGTTTGTCAGTGTAGCGACGCCACGGCACTTTCATTATCGAATTTCTTCGCTTCAGTGGCTATCAACATCCGATGTTCGAAACATGGGGGACATGCGCTCATAAAACGGGACGAAATTGAATGCCAATAAAAAAGCTTTTGATAGTTTTATTGCGGGAATAAAAATGTTTTAAGTTTTGAATGTCCTGTGTCCTTTGATGGTGTTGGAATCTACTTTCCAACACAAACTTTTTTAATTAAGTATTCTCTTTTTAAATGTTAAAAAACTAAAAATAAAATAAAAGAATGTCTTCTGGTTTCGGTGACGTTTTAAGAGAGTGTGAATTTAGCTCGTATTTTATATTTTTTCAATATACTCATTTTCAAAGTCCTTTTTCTATTTCAATTATAATGCACAAGTAATATACAGTCCACTTTTCAATATTTACAATTACATTTACATATTCGACCAATCTGGGCAGCGGAGATCTGTTCAGATTTGGTCCTTCCACGGAACTTGTGCAAAACGAAGGTTGGAAGCTGGTGATTGCAGTTCGACGTAGATTTTCTTTGTGCAGTATTGAACGCGAAAGAAAACTTACACTACGCCGTATACGCCGCCCGAGGACTACAAATACAAGTTTGAGTATTATTTCAGTTTACAAAAAATAACGCATCGATTTTGATTGGACAAGTTTGCGTAAGTTTTTCAATTACTTTATTTCATCAAGATTATAACATCGAAACGAGCATACTCCAAAAATGCATCTAAAGTGACGCCGAGGATTGGCCGATTACAGCCGAAGATATTCGAATCTAGCCGAAGTGAGCCACGAAGACTTTATGTTTGATGCTCTGTGTGTCGCTGTGTTCGACGCGACGCCCCCCCCCCCGCCAATCCCCCGATCCGCCATTTTACTTTTCTGTTTACACGAAGTTGTTTGATTTTAAGTTTTAAGTTTTTTATTTGTACAATTTACAACTTTTACATCATTTTCAATACCAATTTAGGATTTGATTTGGTTTGTGGTTTTTTAAAGTGTGTGTTTGTCTAAAAAATGGCTACAAGCAAAGATTCAACTGTTCTAATACGACAACGAGCATTAATAAAAGGTAATATAACCAAATTGTATAATTACATTCAAAGTTTGTCCGAAACAGCTGCATCTGATCTGTCCAAGGAAATTTTAAAAATAAAAGAAGAAAACCTTCGGTCGTATTTTCAACGTTACGAAGAGTTTAATTTGCAAATAATTGGCATAGATCCTAATGACAGCGAAGATGCATCTATTGTCGAAGACAGATATGCTTATACACTTAGCAAAATAATGCAATTACTTATTAAGATCTCATGTAACAGTAGTTCCAATGAAGGGTCACAGAATAACTCTCATTCCATGCCAACAAAGTTGCCACAGATTGTTATCCCACCTTTCACAGGCAAGTATTCTGAATATAGAACTTTTATAGGACTTTTTAAGTCACTTGTTGATCAAAATTCCCGTTTGGAAAAAATTCAAAAGTTCTATTATTTGAGAAACTTTTTAAAAGATGAACCGCTTGATTTGATCAAAAATTTGCCTGTGATAGCAGAGAGTTATGAAGAGAGTCTTCAGATCTTGGAACATAGATACAATAACCTTTATAAAATTAGAAATGATCACATAAATATGCTTATAGATATGCCACAAATTAACCGTTCAAATTCTCAAAATCTCAGACAAATTGTTTCTGTTGTAAAGCAACAATTGGCCGCTTTACAAAATTTAAACTGCAACGTTAATGAGTGGGACCCTATAGTTTTGTGCATAGTGTTGCGTAAACTGGATTTCTTATGCAATAAGGAGTTCCAATTAATTCGCAATGAAGAACCTAGTGTTAAGAGTCTTATTGACTTTCTAGAGAAGCGTGCACTTGCACTAGAAAATTCAGAGCGTCCACCTCAAGACAGTCACCATAGCAAGCAGTACAACAAGATGTCCTGCAGCGCTGCCACCTTGAAGGACGAGCCTTCAGCTGCCGCCGGGAAGCCGGTAGTGAAGACGTCACCACCAAAATGTAAGTCATGCTTACTATGTAAGTCTGCACATAAATTATACACTTGTGGCAAATTCAAGCTTATGTCAGTTACTGATAGGCTATCATTTGTAAATAAAAATTCTTTATGCAAACTTTGCCTCAATTTACATACAGGTGCATGTAGGTATCACTTTAAATGTGGCACCTGCAAATTGGACCACAATACATTGTTACATCAAGACAATTTACAAAGCCCTGTGACATTATTGACACACAGTGGCATTACACAAGTACTTCTGCCTACCGCTAGGGTAAAACTTATTGCAGGAAATGGGACAGAGGTACATTGCAAGGCTTTATTGGACAGTGGGTCCCAAGCCTCTTTTGTGACTGCAGAACTTGCAAATTTATTGCAGTTACAACCAAAAACCATGGAGTCAGGTATAGTAGGAATTGGCAACATGGTAAGCAATGTAAAAAAGTACATACCACTTCAGATACATTCACTTGTAAATAATTTTAGCACAAAAGTTTCATGTTTTATCCTTGATAAAATAACTTCACAGCTTCCTCAACAAAAAATTGATATGTCAAATTTCATAATGCCATCAGATATCACACTTGCCGACAAAGACTTTTTTGAGCCTAGTACAATACATATATTACTAGGAGCGGACGTACTATTTCAGGTGCTGTTACCGAGTGACCCAGCCGTCATCTTAGAGTCATCCAGATCTTCATCAGCACACAATGCTCCGACTCCTGCGCTGCTCAACACAAAGTTCGGTTACGTGGTAGCGGGTAACCTGCATTGTGTTCCCGCCAAAAAGGTTGTATCTTTATTTTGTTCTACTTGTGAAACTGATTTAGATGACAACATTGCTCAGTTTTGTAAAACTGAGAGTGTGCCCCAAATATTTCAAAAAAAAAAATCATCTGAATTTGAATCTTGTGAGAAGATTTTCAAAGAAACTGTGCAATTAAATAATAATACATTTGAAGTTGGGCTTCCATTAAAACTGCCTCTTGACCCTATAAATGAATCTTTGGGAGACTCATTATATTTAGCTTCAAAGAGATTTTGCAACTTAGAAAAAAGATTACATGGCAAGCTCATCTCGATTGGGATGAAAAGCTTAACAATGAGTTGCAATCACTTTGGCGAAAGTTTTACGAAAGCTTGGCGATTATGAAACCTATTAACCTCGTACGCTATGTCAGTCTAAATAATGCTGTCAAATTGCAGTTGGTTGGTTTTGCCTCAAGCAGCACTGCTTATGGCTGTTGTATTTATTTAAGAGTGGTTGATAAATCAGGTAATGTTCACATTACTTTGCTCTGCTCAAAATTGCGAGTTAACCCACTAATCCAAAAGCTTGCGGTGCCGGGACTTGAGCTAAATGCTGCTTTACTACTTGCCAAGTTAACAAAGAGGGTTCATCATACTCTCTCATTAAAAAAGGATATAAACGATATTATTTTATATTCAGATTCACAAATCGTTTTAGCTTGGATAAAAACGAATGCTACTAAATTAAATACATATGTGGCTAACAGGGTAAAGCAAATTTCACTCCTTACACAAAACTACACATGGGCGTATATACGCACCCATGAGAATCCAGCTGATTGTCTCAGCAGAGGTGTGCTACCACACGAGTTAGAGCATCATTCGCTCTGGTGGTCTGCACCACAATCTCTTCATAAGAGTGAGTATAAAGTTTTTTCAGTTGAACTTCCCAAATTTGAAGACCTTCCTGAGGTTAGGAAGGATGTCAAGCTTCCTTGTTCGATAGCTTGTACCGTTTCAAGCAAGACTCTGTTATGTCTTGATTTTTTAGATAAGTATTCCAATATCAATCGCATGCAAAGAGTTCTTGCATACGTTTTGCGTTTTTGTCGTAACACTCGCACAAAACTGGGTCAAATTAAACATAATTTCATTTCAAGTAATGAATTAAATACTTCTTTATCATTAATAATTAAGTATGAACAACAAAAATATATGAAAAATGAAATTCATTCTTTAGAGTCCAAAAAAATGGTCTCAAGTTCTTTAAAACCACTATTTCCATTCATTGATGACCTAGGTGTAATCAGAGTAGGAGGTAGATTGCATAATGCTAAAATACCCCTTTCTCAGAAACATCAAATAGTTTTACCTAAAGGTTCTCGAATAACTGATTTAATAATAAAAAGAGAACATGAAAAAAATTTACATGCTGGTCAAAGACTTGTTCTTGCATCTTTGAACCAAAATTTTTGGCTTGTCAATGGCATTCGTGAAATAAAGAAGGTAATTCATAAATGTATTATATGTTTTAAGTTAAAAAAGAACATGTCAGAACAACTTATGGGTTCCTTGCCACATGACAGAGTAAATGCATGTCGTCCTTTTCAGAAAGTAGGAATTGATTTTGCCGGTCCGATACAAGTCAAACAATCTTCATTGAGGCGATCAATTGAATCACCTGCTTACATTTGCGTTTTTGTCTGCTTTGTAACAAAAGCATTACATTTAGAACTTCTTTCTGACATAAAAACGGAAACTTTTCTTGCTTGCCTCAATCGATTTATTTCTCGTCGCGGATTGCCGACAGAAATTTATTGTGATAATGCATCAACTTTCAAATGTGCAAGGACTAAATTAGACGATTATTTTAAGTTCCAGAATTCCAGAGAACATCAAACACAGGTTCAAGATTATGCCTCTGCAAAAGGTATCAAGTTTCATTTTATTCCCGCTTATTCACCTGTCTTTGGTGGTCTCTGGGAGGCATCTGTAAAAAGTGTGAAATACCACTTAAAAAGAGTTGTACAAAAGGCTTTGTTAACCTACGAACAAATGAATACTGTTTTGTGCAGAATTGAGGCGGTGTTAAATAGTAGACCTTTAATTCCATTATCTAATGATATAAATGATTTTTCCTACTTGTCTCCAGGGCATTTTTTGATTGGTTCAGCTTTAAATTCTTACCCTGAACCAGATTTTTCAGAAGTTCCTGAAAACAGACTTAAATTTTGGAAACTATGTACTAATATGTACCAATCCTTTTGGAAAATATGGTACAAACATTATTTAAATACTTTGCAATCAAGACCTAAGTGGAGAGATGTAACTCCTAACATTCAAATAGGTACACTTGTAATATTACGTGAAAATAATACTCCTCCTATGTATTGGCCAATGGCAAGATTTATTAATGTATTTCCTGGGTCTGACAATATTGTGAGAGCAGTAGAAGTTAAAACTGCAAATGGGCATACTCATACTAGATCTATTACTCGTATTTGTGTATTACCAATAGAATATTGTAATAATACTAATAATTAATGTTTATTTATTTTTCTGTTGGTGAGATGCAGTACCCATGTGCTACTTTTATTCAATTATTTCTACTTACTTATGTATAGTTAGAAAACTTTGAGGTATAATTACCAATATTTTATTTTAAACAAAAGGTTGTATTTTTTCGTTTAATTATATTTTAATTAATTAATTTTCACAATTTAATTTTAATTAATTAGTTTTCACAATTTAATTTTAATTAATTAATTTTCACAATTTAATTTTAATTAATAAAAAATTTTTACAATTTGATTTTAATTAATAAATTTTCACAATTTAATTTTCATTTTACAATAATCTGTTTCAAAGCATATTAAATTACATTTTTGTTAATTTTTTAGGCCGCCAACATGTTGGAATCTACTTTCCAACACAAACTTTTTTAATTAAGTATTCTCTTTTTAAATGTTAAAAAACTAAAAATAAAATAAAAGAATGTCTTCTGGTTTCGGTGACGTTTTAAGAGAGTGTGAATTTAGCTCGTATTTTATATTTTTTCAATATACTCATTTTCAAAGTCCTTTTTCTATTTCAATTATAATGCACAAGTAATATACAGTCCACTTTTCAATATTTACAATTACATTTACATATTCGACCAATCTGGGCAGCGGAGATCTGTTCAGATGGGGATGTATATAGGGTGATAAAAAAGTTTTGAATTACTTCCAACTTCATAATATGATGGAGATATGGGGACTTTAAATTAGTTAGTTTAATTAGTTGATTCTACTCGTGAAACTGACCAACTTACCCCAAGGAACCTATTTGAAATTCTCAAAAAAAAATCTACTGCCCATACAAACTGAACTCAGCTGGTCGCACAAGTTGTATGGAGATGCGAATTTCTTTTCATATTTCGCTCTATGTTCCTTGAGGACAGTTGTTCAGGTTATTCAATTTAAAGTCACCCAATATATTCTAATATACTACTTAGTCTCCAAAGTTGGCCAGTTACTTGTTAGTACTTAAACACATAGATTTTTTTCTTTTACAAGGCTAGATAAGAGATGCATTTCATATCTGAGCTAATCATCATCTCTGTAAGACAAACCTAGTAAGTACTTAAAAGCAAATAACGTTATGATTACGTAATAAACCTTTTTTTTATTTAAGAGTATAAAGTTAAAGCTAGATAAATTAATAGGATGGGCTATGTATGACATTTTAAAAATATTTTTAATTTCGTTTGATTTATTATTGAACATAAAGGAATAAGGTCCCGTTTCTTAAAAAAATATTTAAATAATCTATCTTTTGAAATAAAAATATAATAATTAAAAGATTCTCAGTACGGTAAACTAATCCTAAGTACGGCATTATATGCAATCGTATTCCATTGCCAAACTGTCACGTCAATTAAGAAAAAAAACATAACCTGTTTCTTAGTGTATTGTCGTAGACACATTACTATTATTAATTTGTGATATTTTATTGGTTGTTTATTTCCGAATTTGGTTGGTTGTTACTTCAGGCAAGTTGGTAGAATCAGCTCTAACGAACTGAGCGGTAACCATAGTGTCAGAATCCAGTGTATTGCAAAAGTTCGAAAGTCCAGGAAGCAAAGCCAAGTCGTCAGTAAATATCAATCCAAAAAATCAAAACCACGAAACAGAAGGTAACAATAGAGTCCAGGCAGCAAAGCCAAGTCGTCCTAAACAAAAACAAACTCAACAACCAACAACTCAAAAAACACAACGGTTAGATTATGTGTCAACCAACTGTCAAACGTCTTTTTTTTACTTTGGCAAAGGAATTAAACCGTATAGAATGCTGTAGTAAGCAACAAATCGTAACCAAAATTTCAATTTGTTTTTATCTTTAATAAAAATTATTTGATATCTTTTTTATTTGAATATGGGACCTTAAATCTGCTTAAAAAAACCACATTATTTTTAAAATCTTGCACATAGCCCATTACAAACTTGACTTGATTAATACTCTGAGGATTTAGAAAGTATTCTTAGAAGAATTTTAGTTCGCCACACACTTGACTATACCTACACGATAAGAAGAAGAAGAAGTTTTTCAAATCTATTTTATTTATCTATAGTTTGTTAATTTCTGGTCTTTTTTTACTACGTTCTTGGTGATAGTTCGTGTTTTATTCGTTTTATTTTACTAAATTATTGTTCTTTTTCAGTGATTTTTCTATGCAGTTTAATCCTAGCTCAAGCACGCAGGCACAGAAAGACCACCTGGGCCCCGATTCTGTAACTTCAGTTGTAAGTCGATGAAATTGAGGCCATTTTATCTGTTCAGGTGGCGAAATTGAGAACTATTAAATTTTCATATACTTGCTGACAACCATCCCGACCAGCAGCGCCACCGCCAACCGAACGTAAAGTTGAAGCTACCTAGAACCTAAAAATTTAGTTGGTGGTGGCGCCACCAAGCAAAGCCGTCAATAGATGTATCAGCATAGTTGTCAATTTCGCCACCAGAACGGATAAAATGGCGACCATTCTATCGACACACAACTGAAGTTACCGAACGATTGAGTGATGGATCCTGTGTTCTGCATTTGTTTTGATTTCAGGAATTTTATTTGACCACTCTTGTTTCTTTTTTAATTTTATTTAATTCATGAATTTTACAAATTAATTAAAAAAGATTTTTATAAAATGAACATGTTGATAATGGAATGATAAAAGTTGGGAACCATTTACTAAGAAGATGAGTATCTGTAGATAGGAAAGTTACTCCAATTTACTACCGTTTTAGTACCCTTTATATACTTCACCTCATAAATCGGTTTATCTCAAATTGTTACACGTACTTATTACGCTCTATAAATTTTATGACTACCGATTCCAATACGTTTTATGCCAAATCAAGTTCTTGACTCCGTAAAATGAGAATGCAATTTGCTTTGAAGTAGGTATCTTACATGGTATTTTTTCTCCTCACCAGTGATAGTGGTACCTACTTGTATAGGTTGTATTGCCTCTACGATATAAACCTACGAAAGCCTTTTACTCAAGTTTCATAATCAAACTGATTAGCTGGTTTTACCTCGTTATTTGTGTTTCTGATACACTCTTTCTTGCGGCTTCGGCCGCGCGAGCTAGGTTCTCTTCAATAAATGCCTTGAAAGTGATTCTCTGACTTTTCCAAGCCTCCGTTATTCAGATCCCCCTGAGCTCATCACAGTACTTTATCTTGTGTTACTCACTAGTGATGTCTTAACAATGTCTAAACATACAAAAAATATTAATAATAAAAAAACTACAGTCGAATTCAGACCCTCCTTCTTTTTTAAAGTCGATTGAAAAGCAATTTTTACACTGTTAACTTTATGTTACGTTTACGTTTGAGAATAACTTTCAGTGTGATCGCGGTGACTCTATTTATTATAGACCAAGATCCCAGGGCCGCCAGACCTTACTTATTTTCTCATAAACCAAATGTGTGGGAAATAGTAGTGCTAGTACCTACTAGTAATCTACGAATACCAGCTAACCTGGGCCGACGGCCAATTTTCAGCAACCGGTTCTGAAGGTACTTCGAAAAGTTGCTCACTTGACTTGAAGTCTGGGTGCTATACAAAGTATTGTTATAGTTCCCTGAACATCATATACAAAAATCACTGCTCAGATTGTAGGTATAATCACATAATTTGCTTGCGAACTGTAAAGCGTCTGGCAGAAATTACAGCCGACGGAGAGTGTCTGGCGGTGTTGAACATTTTTTATATTTAATTAATTATATTCTATAAGACATCAGCAGCCAGACTTCAAGACAAGTGAGTAATTTTCGGAAGTACCTTCAGAACCTGATAGCTGAAAATTGGCCGCCGGCCCAGGTTACCTCGTATTTCTACATTACTAGTACGTACTAGCACTACTATTTCCCACACATTTGGTTTATGAGAAAATAAGTAAGGTCTGGCGGCACTGGGATCTCTATCTATTAATTTGTACTATAAGTATGTAGTCTCATATAATAGCCAATAAATATCTTAAAATATAAAACTAAGTCGGGTTTGTTCGAACGCTTACAACTCGAGACCGATTTTGATAAAATTTGGTATGGAGGTAGCTAATACCCTGGATTAACACATAGGCTACATAATTTTCCCAAATTTCCACGGGAACGCAATCCCGGGCGGAAAACTAGTAATAGAATAAAAATACTAGAGTGTGCTAACGATTTGAACTTAACCATAATACCTACTAACAATATTCTTCGTTCAACATAAACATTAAACATTGTTTTTCCATTTTAATACTGGATTATTTGGCGGAAAGATAATATAAAGAGGAAATGATGCCTTGGCCTTGGTTGTAGATGATAGAATATTGAGGGAAAGCAGAAAAAATAGATAAAGCATTTTGAAGGTAACTCATTGTGCTGAAAATTTAATAAAAAGAGAAACTTATGAAAATGTTCTTTAAGTCTCGTAATCAGTTAATCAATCATATTCATTAAAAAATTCAAGTATTACTTATGATCAGATTGAGAGAATTGCATACAGACACACTTGCAAATAAAATAGTTTGAAGTTTAAACTGTGTTATTCTACCTATTTAAAGCTATAAAAGCAAAGATAATAAAAACCGACTCAGGTGTTATTGTTATTATAGTAATAAATCAGTAAATCACCTATAAAAATTCCATAAAATAACATAATCTCGTACCATACGTATGAAAAGTAGAAAAAAATCAGATTCCCATATAGATCGGCCTTAGTAAAATTTCAAAAGTTTTAAAGAAATGACTAGTTAAAATTCTTTATTTTGTCTTAATTCAATTAATTTATAAATGTCTTCTCTAGTAAGACATTAATGTCTTCTCTAATAAGTATTTACTTATCCATAGTGAAGTTCTGTATATAAAGAAAACACCATCTCAATAAAATTAAGGCAACAAACAGCGATTATGAGCTAAAGGCTTATAGCTTAAATTCTGTTTAAATACGTTATATGAACAAATAAAAATAAAACATGAGTAAAACATGCTCAGATTTTATAATTTTATTTGACCTAAATATACGGTCAATGTAAAAAAGCGATTGTTAGATAAAAAAATTACACGTTGGAACGGACGTGTTTGGTTGAGCGTTCAGAACAATTTATGACATCCGAGCAGGAGTACGAAAAAATGTTTCGTTTTAGTCAGAGACAATCGTGATGCAATGGAATTTTGAATATCATCAATAGCCTGAGAAAATTAAAATAGTCAGACCAAATAATTCGAGTAGTTTTGAAAGTTGGTACAACTATTCCTTGAGGTTTCCAGGTGAACATTGCAAAAAGCGCCCGAGGGTGAGGGACGAGCCGGCGTTTGAGGAGGGGGATGACCCTTTTATTAGTAATTTGCCAGTATCTCGAAAACTATTGATAATATTTCTACAACCACTTTTTCATTAATAATCTACATTAAATCCTTACTAATATTATAAATGCGAATGTAACTCTGTCTGTCTGTCCGTCTTTCACGCCTAAACTACTGAACCGATTTTGATGAAATTTGGTACAAAGATAGATTAGAGACTGGAAAAGGACATAGGCTACATTTTATCCCACAGTTGGGAACGATATAACCTGTAGTACTCTTTTTATGTTGTACTCTTTTAATGTAGGACCAATACTTCAAAAAATAAAAAATAACTTTTAAAAATGCTAGACGCGTGTACCAATCAATAAAATTGTCTTTCACCTCTTATATCTTTTTAGTCAACATCGATGGGGCTCCATTGGTACATGCTCCTAACAATCTTAAATCAATTAGACATTATAAAAAACAAAAAATGTTTTATCATTTTTCTTTCCTTTTTCTTTCGCTCGAGATTCTGTAAGTAAACGAGTGCCATTCGTCAAGTCACTTATTATTATTTTTTATTATAAGATGGGTTAACTCTTAACCTCAATCTGGACCAAGGTCATAGATGAGGTTGACGATGGAGCGAGTTAACCCAGAAAATGCCTAATAAGGCACTGGTACTCCTACGCACCGACGGAACACAGCAAGCTGTTTGGCGTCGAACTTCAGTAGGAGGGTGGTTGCGAACCAGACGGCCCTTCACAGGGCCTAACACATCGCAAGAGACCATAGGACGCTACCTCAGATTCAGAACAAACTGAAGTGTCGTTGCCTGGGGTGGACCAACAGGAGGCAGGTCTCATTTATATTTCCTTAGTCGCCTCTTACGACACCCACGGAAAGAAATAGGGTGGTGTTATTCTCACGATCATCACACGGCCCTTCACATAAATGGTGATAATGGGTATCGAACTTGGTATCAGTCACTTACAATACCATTAACTAACCATTTACAATACCATCCACTAACCATTAGGTAAGACTTCGACGCTTTGTGAACTAAGTCAAGTTTCATGTCGTAGGATGCAATGTTTAATGGTCAAACAACACAAAAAAAAATAGTTTTCGGGGAAAGTTACTTACCTAAAAAACTAACAAAGAGAAACTGCTATTTACACACTTAATTGTACGTAAACCTCATATTACCTCATTTTCGATGCAAATTCGCTGTTGTCGTTACAGCGTACGGAATTACCTGAAAGCATCTGTATTTCCGGGCTCATATAACCGGAATCTCTTTAAAGTTTGAGTGAATAGGCTCTTGTGAGCTCGCTATATCCTCGACCAATCTTATCTCCTGAGCTAGATTGTAGTCAAAATAAAAAAAACCACGCATGTCATAGTAACCTGATGTGCGGCCCTCTGAAATTTGAAGCAACTCAAGTTTATTTGTGTTTAAACATAAAAAATATATGAAAAACTAAGAAAAAACTGCTATACAAACAATTTCACCGTGCAATTTTACAAGAAATTTTTCGAAACAATACAAAGTTAATTTAATCGATCAACAGGGAACCCTTCAGGAAGCCTTACTAAATATTAAAATGTAATATTCCAGATATGCCTTGAAATTAAATTTTCACTCCGCTGAACACTGTACACCGTAAATTAAAGAAGCCCTTGAATCCCTTTCACTTTATTTTCAAAGAACTTGAAAGTGTTTCTTTGCGACTTATATCCAGGGACTACTTTTGATAGCCAGACGCTAGAAATATTATAAATACTATTGCCTCGATGACTGTCAATAGATTTTATTTTTCTATTTTTTTTACTGAAGTTGAACGGACTAGAATTTTCACGAAATTATGAAATAGGTTCTCAAATAACCGCTTACAGCTTTGCTTTTGCTTTCCTGATGTGGTAGGTGGAGCATCAAGTGGACAATTGAAATAGAACCAAATATTCGAAAATACATTACTTAGAAGAATTTCGTTTATATTAAGGGATTCAAAGTAAGCATTCCATTATTTCGTGCAACAGATAATTTAGTTACGAGGGGCTAATTTCAGACAAAAGCAGATTTCATCTTCTATAAGAAGGATGTAGAAGCATTTAATGATTGTAATGTATCCCAATGGCCTTACTTGAAGTAAGAAAATAAAACGCAATACAATATCTAGTTATTTATATGTCTTCACAAAGTACAATTTGCTTTAAATATATTTTTGAATAATAACAACACGAACATAAACATTAATTAAGGTTTCTTTGTAGTTCTTTGAGGCTTTGAACTACATGGATTGTTTTGCTTTATTATTATGGTTATAGCCGAAAGGGTTTCATGCATAAGTATTTGTAAAAATGCAGAGAAAATATTTTTTTAAAGTATACAACGGGAAGTAAATTATTACATATGTACATACATACATACGCTCACGCCTAAAATCCATATTGGGGTAGGCAGAGCATTAGAGGTTTTAAAACCACTTGTTGCCACGTTTGAAATAGATAGAAGAAAAAAAATAGATAAAATATGATGGAAAAAAAAGGCCCGTGCCCCAGCAGTGGGGACGTATATGAGCTGATGAAGGAGAAGAAGGAAAAAAAAATGATGGAAATAGATAGAAGATAAAATATGACGGAAGTGGTGAGAGGTTGTGAACCTTTCGTCCACAATACAGCAAAACTCTCGATTCCCATTTAATGACTTTTACAGCTGGCACATTCTATGTTTTTCTTTTACTCCCAGTCCAGCATGGAAGGAAAAAAAATATCAAAATTATGAATGTAACAAAACAATTTTTATTTTTACAGATAATTTTCAAAATGGTATATAACCTGCATTTAATATGGATTCTTATTATTATTATTTTTCAAAAAATTGAATTACATAATTAATTTCCACTTTTGCAGTCAAGTTCAGATTCTTTTTTATTTACAGAACGAGTCTGCTCACTCATTCTTCTCCTGTTTTTGTTTCTGCTTACAGATTTCTTCGCCCTTGATTTGATATTACAGTACACACTTCTGTCTTCTTTGTCAGCAGTATCCATCAGAAGAATTATGCTAGCTCTTCTATACAATTTGTTATAAAGTTCGTCTTTAGTATAAAATGGTTCTACCGGCTCTATCTTCTTCGCATCAAGTAATTTTACAAAATCGAAAACTTTGTCTTTTATTTTTTCCGAAAATCCGCGTTTTCTGCGCTCTATCGCAGCTTTATTGTTATAAAAAGAAAGTAAAGTGAACGCTTCACGATGGGCGTGGCATAGTCGTGGTTTGTGTGGACTAGTGGACACTTCCTTTAATTTCATAGTGATAAGGCCCGAACCTGCACTGCAAGTTTTTTTCAGGGTAAGATCAGAGTAACTGGTGGCTTTTGCTTCTTTTTTGTTAAAAACTGCTGTACATTGGCATGGTATACTGCGATTGTTAATAGCAGTTTGAGTGCCTATTGTAGTGCTTCTTGTTCCTTTTATATTTTGTATCGAGCCATCGGCGGTCTTACGGATGCAGTCTTGACTCGAACATGCTTCAGAAGTTGGTTGTACTCTTACACCAGAATCTGTAAGTTTTACGAAATAGTGATGAAACAGGTTAAACAGCGTGCTTGGCGGATCGACGAAGACGTGTGATATATTCCAAATATGACTAAATGACATTTTACAATAAAATTTTATATCAGATCGCAATTTCAAAAATACATATAAGTTAAATAACTAAACCACAAAATCAACATAGTAAATAAAAATGTGTTGATCATTACTATTATTCATCTGTGGTATTGATAGATGACATTCACAAATTTATTATTGTTAAAGCATTGGCAACATTGACAAGGAACCATAGAGTAATAAAAAAGGAAAAAAATATGTGTAACGCAAACAAATACTACATACTCAAAGGTAACGCACAATAAAATTAGCTGATTTGACTAGCAAGTCAGAAAGATGGTGTTTCATTTCACTTCAAATAAATGCGAATAATTCATAGACATAGAAAAATGAGTTAAATACCAGTGGAATAATTATCTCATTTTGTTATTTTTTCGGCTACTGCATTGTAAAACGTTGAAATATATACTTTCCGCACATGTATCGTTAATAGCTATTATGTGGATAAGGCGGAAGGAGAAGGATATAGCTCACACTCTTTAAAAGGTCTGTTTAAGGTTACCTTATATCATGGGTTCCTTGGGATACAAACACCTATGACTTGAGAACACACATTTGCTTTATAGACCCCACTTAAAGGTTTGCCCCCACCGGGAATTGAACCTAATACCGTTATTAAATATCAGTTTAACTTAATCGAACCAGTAATTTACTGACTTATCTTCGATCAAGTATGTGATAGTCAGAGAATAGTTAACTTGATATTCGATTCTGTAAGATTGAACCTCGCAGTCAAATCACGTACATCCCTAAAATTAAGATAAAATAATTTTCTTCCCCGTCGCAAAACAGTTATCCAGATACATTATCGCCTCCATTGATATATTGGGAGTTTTTAAATTAGAGACAATGAAGGATGTGAATCTGTCCACGAAACTGAACAACTTTATCCAATTAACATTGGTCGAAATCTGAAACATAATTTTGCCTCTGAGTGCAACTTGTACGATCAACTGATTTGCCTTTGTTAAATAATTCCATCTGGGTTCCTTGTGGAAAGTTCTTCAGTTTTACGGGTAGAATCACGCCCTAAGGTTTTGATAGCTAGTTTAAAGTCACCCCATACATCTTATACTATCTCAATGATCGCCTATAATAGTACATTATGCTACAAGTGTGCTAAGTTGGATATTACATTAGAGGCGAGTTGGCGCGTGCGCATTGGATATTACATTCTTGGCTCAACGGAGCCTAGAATATAATATCCAATGCGCACGCGTGTCATACAACTTTTTTCAATACATTAGCGAGGAAAGAAAGATAAAAACTTTCCTTTGATATTGACGGCAACAAGCTATCACTTGCATGTTGCGCCTCGGAAAGTATTTCTGGCGGTGTACCCACGTAGGTTTCCTGTTCTGCACTTGAAGAATACATTTTTTGTGTTTTATTTCTGACAATAACAATCTGATGAATACAAATGCCGTTTGTGAAAACCAAGTGAAAACATCTGAAAAGAGGCGCGATTATTTTTTTTCTTTTTTCGCTCGCAAAATGAGATTCAAATTGACAAGTATGCCATACAGCCAATTAATAAAAAAAACTTAACTATATAGTTTCAAGTTTTAGCATAAATAAATGATAATTTTCTGTTAAATTTAAATGATTTAGTGGAATTGTATTTTTATTTACAAACAGTTTAATATTTACACTTAATTTTAAATAAAAAATAAGATCTGATCTCTTTGCTGAAAATTAAAAAAAAAACATTACGTACTAGTGTTTTATTTTTATTACTCACGGGCTGGGTAAAACATATTATTATGAACCTTAAAACAATGACATAAGACTCACTTTATGAGCAAATGAGTTGAAAAATATATGCCTAACGTGTGCCTAAGTCAATTCTTTTAGAATTTCATTGATGAATTGATCGAGGTTGATGTATTGACTGATTACATGGACAACGTTGATCAAGAAATAGAAGTAACGGTTACAAAACTTTTATGGTAAAATCTATCTTTTATGATTTATAGTTCGTATATATTCTTTATTGCACAAATAAAGAAGTGTAGAACGTTCGTCTTTATCTACTTATCTACTTAAGTATACTTTATCTAAACGTCTAAAATAGCGCCCCATAAAAAATTGTAAAGGATTTGAAAGGGAATGGCTGAGAACGAATTTACTTATTGAAAAGGAAAATTCCAATCTGACAATCCCTATCTCATCTAAGCATCATTTCCTGTTGCTTTCCACGTTTCTTGAAGTTTCTTTGGTTGATGCTGTATCATCAGAAAATGTCCTGTAGTTTGGCATTTCGGAAATAACTTTCTTCGTCGTAATAATTAACTCCATTCATTTACGCGGACGAAAATGTGGCATCAAGATAAAAAATACGTTAATGGAAATGTTGATTGTTTTTTGTGTTGAAAAACACAGTAAGAATGTTTTTATTTAAATATATTAATCAGCTGCAGTAAACGAATCTTGCTTTCACAAGCGAAACAGGATAGTTACTGGCTTGTAAGGATTTGTCCTTGGTATATTAGTTACTCTATGTAAGGATTGAGAAAGCCTCCCTGCCGGCGTCTGTATTTCCGAGTTCATACAACCCAAATATCTTTAAAGTGCGAGTGAATAGGCTTCTTTTGGGGAGCTCGCTACATCCTCGACCACATCTTTGCCCTAAGCTAGATTGTGGTCAAGAGCGAACCCATTTTTAATAAAAAAAAAAGAAATATTTGAAAAAGTTTGTTTTTTATGTATCAAAAAATAAACTTTTACTAGGAATCTATTAAAAGTTTGACCGTTTGCTCTTATTATGAGAGGATAAGGTTATTATTTTTGTCAAGATTATTGTACTCTTACACCCGTATTCTAAGAAGTTAACTCGAAATTTCCTCCACTTAACTTCAGCTAAGGAAATCCTCGAAACGACCTCGAATTTGGTATTCTTAGTTGTCACACGACAATATAAGTGAATAATCTATGGTTGTCACCTCAAGATTCCTTAAACGTGGCATACAGCTACTTGACGATAGATGGCACCAGCTAGCGTAAATCTTTATTCGATATTAATCTTTAACGATAAATTATCATAAAGATAATCCACGAAATCTTCATAATAATTCATTTTTCATATGAAAATGTAGCATACAACAAGTTCAAGCATCGAATAAAGCGTTAAGAAAATCTTAAGGTAGGTCGCGAGGTACCTTAACTTTGTCAATTGATTACTCAAATCATCCTCGACTCCACTGAGGAAAATTGTAAAGTTGAGGACGGAAGTATCAAATAAAAACGTCAAAATCCTTGACAGAGCTTGAGTGGAGTCGAGGAAATCTCGAGTTAACTTCTAAGAATATGGGTGTTATTATGTTTATCGGGCGTTTTCCGCACTTAGGTCCGTATTAGAGAACGCGACTTAGACTCTGATCTATACTTAAGTAGCAGTCGTTTTAGTAAGTCATTTCGATAGTGAGAGAAAGAGACAATCAATACTTAAGTGTAGATCAAGATATAGAATGAGCCTCCTTCAGTAATACAGGCCTTAGTCTCTCGACTGGGCCATTGTATGTTGTACCCTTGGAAAATATTCAAACGTTAATAAGATATTTTTCCGATTATCATAACAAATCGTAAGTTTGCTCTGACACTCTGATTAAAACAATTTAAACAAATCTGACAATGTTGTAAATTATATGGCTTTTATACATACTTACAGCTCTGAGTGTTGCTAAGCAAAAATTCCTCAAGTGTCGTATGTGATAGCAACATAATTTAAAGCGCTGAGGTAGGTTGGGACTACAAAGTATACCCTCGTCATGTTGGTTACCTACGTTACGTATTACTTGACCGATATATTGGGTGACTTTAGATTTGTTAGCGAAAACCAAGAATAGGAATAGCCAACTAAACTAAACTTTCACCAAGAATATAAATAATTCTAAAATTAAAAATTTAGAATAATTTTTAGCCCCCGACAGGGCCTTACCAAAATAAAATTAAACATTTTGTATCACGCCCGGCATTCTATTGTTTGCAACTTTTAAACGGCTGAACGAATTTTGTGATCAAATATAGTTAAGAACCATCTCGATTACGTTATCTTTCAAACATATAAACTGCATCGAAATCTATTCATTTAGTTGCTACGACGATGCCACATACAGACACACAGATACACAGGCATACAGATAAATAGATACAGACGTTAAACTTATAACACCCCTCATTTTTGTCGGGGAAAAAAAATCGTCTGCCTTACTAAGAGAAGTCAAAATTTTTGTTGAGAATTTCATATGGTTTCATTTGGAATAGATGTTCAGTTACGTGGGGAGAAGTTTGGCTGACTAATTTAAAATCACCTCGTATGTAACGACAAGTATTGGGGTCTAGGAGTAAGTACAGCCTCACTATGTAGTGATTTACTGCGAAAGTGCCTGTTCGTGATTTATTTTCCAAAGTTAATTAAGTGGAGTACTATTTAGTAAATACAAATATAATACAGTTTTATTATCCTTTTTATTTAGGAAGGCAACATCGGCCTTCTTTCACAAAGGTTCTCCTAATTTGAGTAGATATAGGTACTGAAGCAGAATATGACGTCACGCTGTATCTTCGCATATGTCAACACATTGCTGAGACCATGAAAAGGTAAAAGAATAACAAATCAACCGTTGTGATTATTAAATATACATTAATGCTTTGGATAAGTCTTATCCGAATATTGAAAGCCCAGCTTTTACAGAAACCAACACTGTGATGTGAGGGCGAAGCAAGGGAAAGCGTCTGTCATAATCATAAATAAGGAATGCGCAAATAATTTTAGGGAAAGAACCCACGAGTTCCAGGATTAGATCTCATAGTGCTCTTACCAACTGTGCTATCCACTCTATGATTGAATAATTTCTGTAATCCACAAAAGTCATCCATATAACGTCAAAGGAAAGTTGCTTATTGTATCAACCTGAGTTAATTCTGAGTCCCCGAACACTTTCGTAGAATAATGACGACACTTTTTTTGACTTAGAATTAGTCAAGAATGCCGAGAACACTTACCCGTCACACCAAAAAGTATCACATTAGATACAGGATTTGTATCGCACGGCGCGTAAGCTGGTGCGTGACTTATAGAACATAAAATAGGAATTTAAATTTTAAGAGGTTTCTGTTGCATAAAAATATTAAAGTATTTTTGAAATATTTTTGCGAAACTACGCTATTTGATAGCCAAAGCTGTTAGCATTAAAAACATACATCCTTTTGATTGCTAATTCTTTGCTTTGCCATTTGGTGAGTTCGTTAGTACCAGGTGAATTTACATTACAAAGATTGTTTTTCTTTGCGAATTTCAAACTCACCTTTGCGGGGAAAAATGTACAATTCCCTGTTGATTTTTTCCTCTTCTGTATTTTCAAACCTGTGGATGTCACGTTTCGTATTAACTAAGGAATGTCTGGGTTTTGGAAAATAGATTTTGGGGATTATTCAGGAACTTTAAAATAAAGTAAACAGTTAAAATCAAACAAAAAATTTGGCTTGCGTACTTAAAATAAAATATATGAAAATGTTACAGCATCATGCTTACTTTTTCTTTAGTCGTAAGTATGAAATTTAATCAAGAATATACATGTATAACATTTAAAAAATTATGTGCGAACATATTGAATAACACAATTTTATTATCATTTCAAGTGGCGTGGCGTAATCTAGGGGAGATGAGGCGAGCAAGATTGTTATGCATTATAAGTTTGTCAAGTATTTTATAACAATAAAAAAATCTAATGATAGGAATATGTATTCACGATTGCCATAGCGTCGACAAATGTTTTCCGATCACCACGTCTTACACCGAAGCGCTAGCTGTCACCATTTCTAAAAGGTGAAAGGGTTGTTTCACACCCGTACCCATCGCAGTTAGCACTTTAATTTGCACCGACAACGCTAACCATCCGTTCGGATAAACTTGTCACCACCCATACAAACTCAAAGTCAACTGATATCCCTTTGTCCTACATAGTGTCCTCTATCAAATGCCGTCGATTACTTTTGACAAGTTTCTCGAATAATAATTAAGTTCGTTCCCTTTGTCAGTCAGGCCCTGAACTACGTCTTGTATTTTAGACCATTGTTGTAGATAAGGGAGCGATAGTGTCATTTACAATCGTGGATATTTCGCCGGTTAAACGTAAAGTCTGTAACAAGTACCTAGTACTTACAATTGTTTAGCACTGGACTTAAACTTTTACGAGCCTAACCGAGTAACACCCAGTTCCAGAAAGTGAATGCTACTTTAAATATCAAACTGTCACTTTTCGCATCGTTGTTGTAAAAAAGGACGACATTACATTTAACTGACTTTTAACTTTAATGAACCTTTCTGCAACTGAGCGTATGTCTAGTGTTTATTTATCTTGTCTGAGCGCTTGAAGCTGGGGTTTTGGACGAAATAGTGAATCCTGAGCAGTGCACCGCGATGTTAATGAGGGATTATGCTACGGCGTAGTCTCGTAGCAGTTAGCTACAAAGGTTTATCTTATGGTTGTATCAGTACAATTATACCATTTGTACTTCATGTGTTTATTGTTATAGAGATAAAAAAGAGAGATTGAGTGTGTACCATAGATAAAAAAATCTTAAACATTTTCTGAAAATGTTGTAATAGGTGTTACAAGACAGTGACAATCGCGCCGGAATTTAAGGATTTTTTTTAAAACATTACTTTCGTAAAGTTTTACCATTAGAGTCTACTAGGCTTTCAGTTCCGTTCTTATCAAGTTAATTTGCAACTGTCCTAGCAATAATGTTCCTAATCTCCTTTCCTTAATCTTGGAATTAGATTAAAATGTTATTTTGCATTCGGAGGGCATAGATCACGGACGGGCTCTCAAAGATTAAATAAGACGGCATCTCAGCTACACAATCTACACATACTGTATTAATTGGTAAGACGTAAATATGCACAGAAAGTGGGTTACGAATTTGTCAGTAATTTCTTGCGGTACAATACAAAGCTTTTCTGATTAATTCTATTATTCTGGATGGTCAAATTCTCATTATTTTATTTGTCTACTTTATAACTTTAGCTAGGCTAAGATAATAAAAAAAAATATTTGTTACAGTGATCCTATTTCCTCGAAAAACTTCGTGTTTCCAAAATTATAACAAAACCACAATAAAGTATGAAATCAAATATAGACGATCAACGATAAATCTAATAATTCGACGATAGACGATAAATGTAATGTGAATGTATGTGTCCCATTCAAATAATACATTAATGGCAATATGATTTGATATTGTAGGCAGTGATATTCCTTACTCGCCGCTAGACGATAGACGATAAATCTAATAGTTCGTAGATAGTTCGTGTGCTTATTAAAAATCGATTATTTCCAAAACACAACAAGAAATTAGAAGCATTGTACTTCTAATTTCTTTTACAGACCGCAGACTTGGTACTTGGTGACTTGGTATCATAAAACAAAGCTCTTTAGCTTTATCTGTACGTAAATAATTTAATGTTCCCATGTTCGTCGAATTCGTGACGCGAATACGTCGAATTCCTGAATACGTGGCCAATTTATCAATTAAAATCATTTTATTATTATTAAAATCCTGTCTCTCTGTCAGTCGAAATTTCAATTGAGTTGAATTTAACATTGCACTACACTCAGTTGAAATTTTAGATTCTCTCTAAAATTAAAAAAAAAAAAAAAAAAACTATTAACACTAATCGCTGATAACTCTTAAACAGCTCAACCAATTTTGATACATACATCAACTTTCAAACAAAAAAAAACTGCATCGAAGTCGCTCCATTAGTTTAGGAGCTACAATGCCACACACAGACAGACACACAGCTAAACTTACAAGATCCTTATTTTTTATAGGGCATCAAAACACTATGCCGCTCATTGGTTTAATATCTTCGGAACACATGACCTTATAATTTCGCTGTTTTCTGACACGTTGTTCGGTAATTATATTCTGAAGTTTGCAGGCTAAATTAATTATATTGGCATACCTACTTACATATGCTTTTTAAATCTTGATGAAGTGCTATCTTCAACCTCGTATGCCAGACTGTACCACGTATTGAGCGGCGAGTAAGGAATATCACTGCCTACAATATCAAAGTATATTGCCATAAATGTATTATTTGAATAGGACACATACATTTACATTACATGTTAAATTACATTGCATTAAAAAAAATATATTTATTTATTTATTTATGAACTCGAGTCCCTCATAGTCTGATTATTTAAATCAATAAATTAACCAATGAGTACTAAAAATAAAGTTGGGTTTGGTTTTTGTGATACATTTTCAATCGTATAAGGAAATTTATTTTTTCAATCTATTCAACAAATCGTATCCTATAGATATATGCAAGTTATAGTTTTAAATGTTAATTTGTTTATTTATTTGTTTGTTCTTTACGTACGTCTCGGAATAAACTATCGGATCGTCGTCATTAAAATTGTATAGGTAACTACACATCATTAGTCTCAAGGAATATTGCACGATTTTTCATAAAAAAAAGGTTTGTTTGAGAACCTTTATGAGGATATTACTCAAGATACATGAAGGGTTACAATTTTTAGATGAGGCGAGGCTTAAGTTTTTAGCCTGAATTTTCAATTAAAATCAATGAATTTGGTTTTGCTTGAAACTAAAAACGTTTTTTTAGAAGTTTCAAGCATAACAGTTTTCATTCAAAAGCAGCAATAAAGTGTATTTTCTTTTTCACAAGTTCCAAGCTAAACAAAGTTGAAAATTTTGTTTTTTTGAAAATTATCATTGAAAATTCAGATTTAGCACTCGCTTATCTGAAAATATATAGATAGTTATCAATGTATTTCAACCACAGTAAATTACATTCAATCAACAATCGTCCCTAGACACTGTTGATTTGTACAGTGGTAGTCATTCGTCATGCGACACCTATCTGAATTCGCATAATTGTTAAAACCATTAGTAGCTGTTTCAGTAATTTTAACAAGAGTCTATTTATTTAGCAATGAAATAGATCCTGAAATACGAGCGCTATTGCAAAAGCTCTATTTTCATAGGACTGTGATAACAATTTCGCAAATGGCCGTGTTTCTTTTTCTGTGAGAGTATCACGAGAGTCCTACCCACTTTTTTCGAATTTCGATCTTATCACATTTAGGTAAGGATCAAAATCTAAAATAATTAAATGAGAAACAGTCTATATCGACAATAACAAAGTTAGTTTAGGCATTTAACCAGTATCACTGTTGTAATGACTCCATACTATCTGCTGTTTATGTTACGAGTATTTTGTGTTGTTACCTCTGTTATTGCAAGATGATCATTTCTATTACAGCTACAGGCTACATGAATAAGCATATTGTATTTCGAGATATGGATGTAAATAAAAATTAAAAACGTATGCATGCTGTGTTTTCCTTGGTTGCTAACATTTCCCGTCACTGTTATTGAAAACGTCCAATGGATCCTTTTATAAGGGTCCACTGGCTCTGAAACACTTATGTTTTGTTGAAGAGCGGTGAAGTCGGGAAAATGCGGTTAATGATTGTTAAATCTATTTAGTGACTCCCCCAAAGTTTCCATACGAATAATTTAGGTTAGATTATGGTCGAAGTTGGGTAGCGGCTAATTGCGAAAAGTTGTTTTTGTCTTCCGAGAACAATAGGGTCAGCTGGCTTCTCTTACTGATACTGGTATAAAAAACCTATTCAAATGTAAAAAAGGAAACTTATGTTTCTATATTAATTGATTCTCAATTATTAAATCTGTTAGTTGAATATTATTTAGACACTAGAAAATACCCAGGACTCCGTTCTCGTGAGTATTTTTAAAAAAACTTTCTTACCTTACAAAATGAACCTTTTCGCTGAATTTTTGGCCTGGGCGTTAATGAAACAGTGTGTGAGTCCCTGCAATTTTCTAATTAAAAATAGAGAGTTTTCAGTACATTTTACGTGTCTAAAATTGGTATGTTAAAAAAGTTTGATTAGTTTGTTATAAGTTGGAAAGCACTACAGTGACAAGTTCAATAATTGTGGTTGTATACATAATACAGTAGTGTATTATTGTACCACCAGTTGAACTACTTAGTTGTACTATTGTTGCAATAACAAACAATACGTAAGGGAAAAAACATTTTTTTAAAGTTTCTAATCCTTAAGAAGCTACATATATGTGCATATATATTTTTGTCAGCCTATATACTTCTCTACCGAGGGCCATGATCAAGCTTAAATTTTTTCTAGAAATAAAGTGTTATTGAATAGGTTTTTATAGACAAACAACTTCAACCCTAACAAAGGTTAGAAGATCATATCTAGGTTAAGCCCAGTCACAAAAGACAGACGAAAATCTCAGAACACATGTCGCCTGTGGGACATTTTATCTCCCAACCTTTTTCCTGTCAGTCAATCTTGCTGGATACTGGATATGACGAGCATTGTGCAACTTTGCCGGAATCCACTCGTGATGGTTCTAGTTCCAGGATATCCGCTAGAAAGTTTACATTGCACTATATCAATCTTTAATAATATTATAAATGTGATAGTGTACCTATTTGTTTGTCCTTCCTTCACTCATGTCATAACAGTGCAACAGAGCGACACGATTTTTTTCACAGGGTTAGATGAAGGGCTGGAGAGTGACTTAGGATACTTTTCCACGCGAACGAATGCGAGGGCGGAAAGCTACTGCACACCAAAAATCTCAATATACTACATCATGGGATACTGCACTCTTCGCCTTGATAAGAGAGATAATTAAACAAATTGTATTGGTTGAGTTCGGCAACGACGACTGGCTGTACGTCAATTTAAGAGGAGCGTCTCGGTTTGGACTATCTCAGTTGTTTTTAATGCTGTATCAATGTCGACCACCCGTATTTCCAAAATTATGAGTTTAGGCGTCAATGAATTCCTACCCCAAAAACTTAATGAAATCGTACGTTTTTTATCGTACGTCCGTCTCTATCGATTTGTAAGCGTATAAACGAGGTTCGTACGTTTTGTTTTTTACAAAATTGTTCTTAGTTTTTCAACAGTCACCCCTTGAATGTAGAGAATTTTTTTGGCAAAAAATACTGACTTTTAGTCTCAAATATCTTTTTGTCTACTAAAAATATCACAAAAATCAAAACGTACAGACCTAGTTTTTGGTATTTCTGATACTATACCAAAATTTCACAGGGATCCGTTAACGTTTAGGGTATGGAATCCATTGACGCCGTTTGTACGGGAAAAAACACTGAGACAGTCCTTTAAGTCTCCATGCGTCACGTATTAATAATAAACGCTACCCACTCAAACCTACACTATGGTTTTTCCCTTGTGGGTCCTTGAAACATATACAAAGACAGACACGGGCACCCATGACTAGAGAACAAACATCTGCTTTTTACACAACAATTTGCCCCGACTGGGAATTAAACCCAGGACCCGTCGATCAAGAGGCAGCACCACTACCAGTCAACCAAACGTTTATTGTACGGTTGCCTTTGTTAATTAAGGTCTAGCAAGAGAGTAATTCTGCAGGTAAATAATACAACATAATATTATGGGCATGCAAGTTTTACCCTATATAGGTCCCTTGAATGAATAAATGTCCCTTGTGACAAATACACTCATAATACTCCTTCAAAACAAATATACTCTTGCTTTTTATATATTATATTTTTAAACGTTTACTCTAACTGAAAATTGAGACCGGAACCAATCTTTATTAGAAAGGAGGTTTACTTTATTTAAATCAAAGCAATGCAGTCAAACCAATATTATTTTAATTTTTGTTTCGAAGAGAGGCTCATGCCCCTCGGTGGAGACGTATGGGCTGGTAAAAAAATAATAATTTTTGTTTGATGACCCAAGTCTCGATTCTCCCCACCAAAAATCCAAGATGGCGGATTTGAAATTTTTGGAAGGCGGTCGGCGCGTAAGACGCTTGGTGACGACTCGGGCTTCTCCCTACGCGGAGCTCTGCCTTCGGCCTAGCTCTGTACGCAGCTCACCTCGGATTTCGGCCTCGTCTCGCGCGTGTACTTAGTTGCTAGTTCGAAAACTCCAAAAGAAAAAAACAAAAGAGCCAGTCGAGTGTTCTTCTTAACCCAAAACTAACATATTATAAGTGTAAGTTAGGACTTAAAATCATTTTCCGACATAAATCTTCTTTTAATTACGTCTGAATTACACGCTTCGAAACAAAGTTGGCCCAGAGATTGTTAATAGACTGTTAATTAGTGACTATTCATTTATAGATGTCATTTGGTGTTCAAGTAGGTAACTAGTTAATTAACATTAAAATGACACAAGAAGCGATTCAGAGCTTAGACAGACATTGTCTGAGTAGGTAGCATCTTAGAATAGAATAGACTTTGCTACACGGAAACTTTCTTGAAAGGTATTTTAAGATAATAGTCGCCCGTTCCTTTGATTTTGTGGAATTTCTAGTATAATTAGCTCAAATGCTTTCCAATGTGAAAGGTTTTTTTGTAATATTCATTTATAACACAAAGCGAGGTGGTCTGTGTATGTATAATTTAGTGAATAGAGATCTAGAGACAAAATGACAAATGTATGCTTACTTATTGACAAAAACAAAAACAAATCAATTATTTAACTTTAATAATATCACAAAAATACTACCAAGAAAAACATGAGAAAGACAAAAAACAAACTATAAATAGATAATCCACTAAAAGATTCAAAAACCAGTTCATCAACTAGTATGATGAAGTATATCATTTCATGATTCCTTGTGATTTATCTGTTACTAGCTGTCCGTCCGCGACTTCATTCCCGTGGGAATTGTCTCGGTGGATTTTCATTTTTTTTTAATGTAAACCTGGACGTGACAATAAAGAACACAATAAAAAAAGAATCATCCAGACCGATTTGGATGATTCTTTTTTTGTTGTGTTCTTGCCGTTCTCAAGTTATAGCATGACCAGAAGAAATAGGGGTTCATTTTTAATATAAAGATAGATTTGGCCTATTACCAAGGTAACATAAGCTATCTAGCTGTAGCCGTGGCGGAGGTTTGAATACGGTAAGTCCATATTTTTCCGAAAAGCAGACCAATATTGCACTATACTAACATCATTTTTGTAAGAAAAACTGTTTACTATACACATTTCCAGGGTATTAGAATTGTTGGGAGAAAAATAAACACCCCATAGTATGTCGTAAGATAAGGATGTGCTACATCAGCAGCACCCTTTATCTCAATGTTTACGCAAGGATTTCTCGACGTCTGATTTTCCGAAATGTGAACAGGAAATGATTTCATGGCGGAAGAAGTAAAGGGGAAATGTATTGTCTGTGAAAGAGCTCTATGGTTAGAACTAAGGAAAAGGTTACCCAAACAGAATTTATCGACATGGAAATGTTAAGTAGGTGACTACAAATTAGTTACTGTAATCTGCTTTAAAATGGGCTATGTACGACATTTTAAAAATATTTTTAATTTCGTTTAATTTTTTATTAAACATAAAGGAATAAGGTCCCGTTTCCTAAAAAAATATATATAAAAAATCTATCTTTTGAAATAAAAATATAATAATTAAAAGTTTCTCAGTAGGGTAAACTAATCATAAATACGGCATTATACAATCGTGTCTTTGCCAAGCTGTCATGTCAATAAAAAAAAAACATAACCTATTTCATTTTGTATTTGGTTGTTTGTTTTTGCTTTTGATTAATTTTTTCTGAAGTCTTTTACTGCTACCGCATACCGGATTACGATTTAACTTTGCACGGACTTGTAGTGCTAGATTTTGACTGATTTTCTCACGACTACACCATATTCATACCGGACTCCGAGAACTGCTTCAACGATAGTGATTAATACTCTTCGGATTTGTGGAATAACACTAATCACGACAGCGCAGCAGGCTTTGCTACTCAACATGGCATCTGACGAGTTACAGCGGTGGAGAGAACTAAAAAATGTTTTATACCTCTTTGTTCAAACACTGACATTAACTCACCAGATTTGACGTTTGTTACCATTTCAAAGGAATTGAAAGAAAGTTGGTGTAAAATGGTTGACAGGAATTGTCCCAAACGTCCACTTTTTTGCTGTGAGGATCATTTAAACGTAAGTACATTGAAACGTATCTCTAGTTAGTCTGTGATTGAAACTTAAATGTTGAACTTAAACTCAAAAACGCAACGGTATAGGTTATATGTCAACCAACTGTCAATCGTTTTTTTTTTACTTTGGCAAAGGAGTTAATCTGTAGAATGCTGTAATAAGAAGCAACAAATCGTAACCAAAATTTTTAAAATTAATTATTTTTATATCTATGATCAAAATTATTTGATATATTTTTTATTTGAATATGGGACCTTAAACCTGCTTAAAATAAAAAAAAACAAATTAGTTTAAAAATCTTGCACATAGCCCATTACCTATTCTCTATAATCTGTGTGTCTGTCTTCGGCATCGTAGCTCCTAAACAAACTGATTTCGATGCGGTTTATTTTGTTTGAAAGCTTACGTAATCGAAAAGGTTCTTAGCTACATATTATCAAAATTGGTTCAGCCTTTTATGAGTTATAAGCGAAGAATGGTTACTGAATTCAATATTTTAAATTTTAGACCATAAAATTACATGTTTTTTTTTTTTAAATTGTCAATAACTAGTAGCTTACTTGTCAGCGGTAAGGCACTCTTATAACTGGGATTTTAAAAGGTTTCTGAAGCATGTATGTACGCGTACGTGCAATTCCAATAAATCCGGAGTAGCACTTTGAATCAAACGGCGAAGCGCACACGTCTGACTTAGACGGCACATGGCTTCCGTTCCTTGCACATTTCGAAATAGAAACGACGTTATTAGCCTCTAGATGTGTGTGAATCAGAACTTTAAGTATTAAGTGCTATATTGTTTTGTTTTTTTGTGTTGTACTGTGTTATGAATAAAGAGTTTATATATCTATCTTTTTTTCCTCTTCACGTGCTCGGCTAATCGTTTTAGGCACGAAAAAAATTAGAAATTTAAAGGTAACTAACAAATAGGAAGTGATGATTATTGCATATCATAATCATCGAGCGACTGAGGAACTAATAATGATATTTTATTAACAACAATAACAAAAATATTATTAAAATTTTAATTTAAAGCTAAACATTTTTAGGTTCTGAACATACTTTCTGCATGGGGTGTGTTTCTTGAAAGACATTCAATAAATTAAGTCAGTTTTACTGCAAGAGGGGTGACGTCCACACCTTGTACTGTAACGCTACGTTTTAAAATAGTTTTTACACAGGAAAATTCGAACACAGTCGCGGGTCTTCTTACTTTATCGTGTAGGTTAATCAAGTATGTGGAGAACTTTACTAACCTTGGTGGTGCTTGGTGTCAGAGTTTTTAAACTGTCAAACGGCCTCTGACTTGGTTTAGCGACCGTAGTCAGTTGAAAACAGCTGGGACCGAGGGCTTAACTTGCCCTTAAAATCAAAGGAAACGCTCGTGATAAATTAACACTCTGGTCATCTATAAGGCTCCTTGTCCCTGTGTACGTTGCTTAACCTCACTGATAGATTCAGACCAGTTGCGAGTGGAAAGCTGTTACAATGCGACTCCCCAGAAACAATAAATATACATATTCAATTTTAACAAAATCTAACAGGCAATTATACAAACATAATATAATAATACCAAAGCGTTCCTTAAAACTGGGACTTTTGTTATTATCTCAAAGTTATTTGCTAAGCAAACATTAATATTATAATTTCAAAGAAAATTACTATAAAAAAACATTACATCTCATTTTCCTCTGTAAAATATAAAGTCAATAATTCTGTGTACCTTCATGCGGTTTTGTTCAGGCTTTGTTTTACAACGGAGGCGGTGGTTATTTGAATTGAAAGTTGAACGTAGAATTTAGCTGGGTTAAATTAATTTCAATATTTCATCCGAACAAAAACACTCGTTTTCCATTCGCGGTTCGTTACCTTTGTACCATTGTACAATCATTTAAATAATGCAGTGATAAAATCTATATAGGGACAACTTGAATACTGAAATAGTGGAATCTACCGGTAAATATTATCAGCTATCTACAAGTGATTTTTTATCCCCGGAAACGACAAGAAAAGGAATTTTCGTTTATTCATTTTCTTGTCGTTTTAAAATGCGCCGCCGCTTTCAAAATGCGATATACATTTTGTAATTTTTTTTTTGTATTTATTTCATATTTGCTGATTAAAATGAAACGGGAAAAATACAACGGGAAAGTCGTTTAGAATGATGATCTGAATTCAAGAAGTGTTTCTTTCATCCTGTATGATTGTTATATCAAGTGAAATTTTTTAACGAGTACTTTTATATTGATATTGCATCGTGAGGAAACCTGCACATTCAGGCGATGAGTAAAAGACAAGTCTACCATGTTCTGATCTGGTCAGGTCATTTGATTTGATTGGCTATGTTACGACGCCTGAGTGACTAGTAGTAATCGAGATGGTTCTTAGTTATATTTGATCAAAATTGATTCAGCCATTTAAGAGTTCAAAGCGAGTAATGTCAGGGGTATACTATATTTTTATTTTAGAGTTATTAAGACAGTACTTCTTTATTTAATTTAGTGCACAAAGTTTTTCTCTTTCTTCTACTAGAGAAAGAATTTCAAACACGATTCAGTGCTCTTGTTGACTGTTTTCTATACTTTCCATTTCTGATATTACATTTCACTGAGCAACTTTTCTTGGGTGGCGGCGCTTGCGTTATTTATTCATCTGCTGAACACCTACTGGGCTATGTTTTCAGAAAAGGTTTCAACGATTGTCCTTCAGGAAGTAAGTAGTTTACTATTTCTGTTTCTCTTGAAAACATTAAACATTTTTCTGAAGTAGTTTTTAATGTTTACCACGCTACCCACGCTAAACTCTAGAAAATAAAATAATAGTAGGTATATTGTGCAACTCGGGAATAAAAGACGGATTTTAAGCGAGGGCCAAAGTTGGATCACGAGCAAATGAAGGATTCTAAATTATTGGATTACGAGTGTTAAGCGAGTGATTCAAGTGTTAGAATCCTGAATGACGCGAGTGATTCATAGCCCTCGATGAAAATCCGTTTTATTCAAGAGTGGCATATTATATTTATACCCTGACCTCGAGAAAAAGAAAGATTTAAGCGGAAATAAACATTTAATCAAAAAAAAAGAACGTTACATTAATAAAAATGTACACTGGCCAGCGCATCAGGTTACCCCATTTTCATTGCGCTCTTATCGGAAAGGCACAGAGTGCACGCTTGTGGTAACCTGATGTGTGGCCCTTTACATTACTTACTTTAATTAAAATTTGAACAATTACTAAAGTTTAGAGTAATTTTCTTGTTGTTGTCGATAGGGTGATCAATCTGTGACGAGATATTTATTTCTTGTCGACGTATTACTAATTAATGACAGCAAAGAACACACATTTTTATTTTGAAGTTTTAAACCTATCGAAAATGTTGACCAATCAAATATTCAAGAGTTATCTGCGCAAGGAGTTTGAATTTCGAATATTTTTTGCGGTCATATGTCTACACATTGGAGTGTTCGAAATTTAAATACCAGAATTTACAAAAAAAGTGCTCTTTCTTTACGTGTTTTGCGGGAGCAAAAGAATCTCTTTTTTCCAAAAGGGGAAAAAAGAGCTCTTTATCCCCAATTTTTAGTGAAAAAAAGAAGCTTTTTAGAGGGGGAAAGGTATACAATATTTTTTACCATTGCCCCTCGAAAAAGGGTCCGTTATTCTTCAAAAACAGTGAATAAAACGCTGTTTATTTCACTGAGTGAATAAAACATTTTGAATTTGGAACATGCGCGAATATACGGATTTAATTAAGAAAACAAAACAAAATGTGCAAGGAAGTTGCATACTCTCGCTATAAAAACGTACTAAAACTTTGCTGTATGTAAAAACTGGCTGTATGGAATATGGCTCACTTAAAATTTTTAAATTTAGAATAAGGAATTCAGCCAATTTTCTGTGCAATTTTCATGCAATTAAAAGTTTCTTTGTCTCAAAATCATAAAATGAGTTCGACTTCCAGTGATGAAAGTGAACCTCTCATTCCAGAGTAATTAAGATAGATAGATAGATAAAATCTTTATTCATACACAGTTAAATGGACAAACTAATAACAAAAAAAAAACAAAACTAAATACAACTTATAACTAATAATTAATACAAAACAAAGGAACACTATATAAAAGGGTGCTGACTCAGCGTGTGCTGCCACTGGACAGCGCTGTTCTTCCGTCAGCGCTGTCCAGTGGCAGCACACGCTGAGTCAAAGCAATACTGTCACAGAGTAATTAATTTACTGTCACAGAGTAATTATTTTATTTTTCTCGTAGTCAATGGTAAAAAGTAGAGTAGGTACCTAACACGTGAAAAAAAAATCATCTCGGCTCTTGTATCCCTCGAAAAGAATTCACCTTTTTTTCACTTGTTGGGTAATCTACTATTAATATATAGTACAAATATTTAGTACTTATAGTAAATATTTTAATATTTTAGTATTAGGTATAGTATAAAAAAACAAGGACGGTTTGGTCGAGTGGTAGTACCTCTTAAATTGATCGACAGGTCTCGGGGTCGATTCCCGGTCGGGGCAAATATCTGTGTGAAAAGCAGATGCTTGTTCTCGAGTCAGAGGTGTTTGTGTCTGGCTTTATATATGTTCCAAGGGACACACGACACAAGGGGGACCCTTGTGTGGTCCTTTATGTGTAGCTTTGCGTTAAATGAGGCTAATAGGTTTTTTTAACTTTATCTTAGTTTTTTAATGACCTAGACATTCATTGATTAAGATATTCCAAGAAAGCTATTGACATACAATGTAATATTCCATTCAGTCTATTGGGTGATTTTAAATTAATTAGCGAAAAGGATGCGAATCATCCCACAAAACTCAACAACTTTCTGTAATGAACATAGTTCGAAATATGAAAAAAATGGCCTCTCCATACAACTTGTGCGATCAGTTGATTCGCTTTTGAATGGGAAGTCAAAAAGTTTTTGAGAAAAGTTTACATACATTACTTTCATCGGGGAAAGTTGTTCAGTTTCATGGGGAGAATCACGCGCTAAAGTTATTTAAAGTAAACCCTTATATCAATTTCTAAGAGACCCATTCGAAACATAAGCGGCCCTATTATTTATTACTTGAACAAAAATGATCAGATGAAACCTACAGTCGTGCCTTTAAAATGACAAAAGTTCCTTTGGCGTTCCGAATTCTTAATACGTGAAAATATTTCTTTAAGCAAAACTTTGTACACACGGCAGCTCATAAGGCTGAATTTTAGACATGAAACTGAAATTAATGCGCATAATTGATTCAAAAGTCTCTATTAGGTTAATTTATAATTCAACGGTTCTCTATAGGTTGTTGATTTAATCGAAAAATCAGTAAAGTAAACAATTTAGTGAGATAATTCTATTGAATATCAGTCAGATTACATTTTAAACGAAGTTCATTAGTCATATTGATATTGAATATTTACAATTTTCTCTGTGATCAGCCGCTTTTGAAAATCAAGCATTTGAATTTATTTTGATATTGAATTTACCTTTCCCTCGAGCGTAAAAGGGTTTTCTTTATGTTATTTCTTTCAGCATAGTATTTGTTGTATGGTGTGAGCAAGGTAGGCCCAACTATATAAAATGTCAGGGCTGATTGTACATATAAAGAATTTCCTACTTTTACCTCCATTAAGATACCTCCTTAACAAATTATTTTTTCTTTCTGATTTATTGAATTCCATACTTTATGTCTTATTAGTTCACAAACAATGTACAAATAATTATTTGTGAATTGAATATCCTTCACGCAGGTGAGTGTCTTAAAAAAAAGATACTAAATCTTACTAGCTGATACCCGCAAATTCGTTTGCGTTATATTATAACATTTTCATCGAAAAATTATTCGATGTGATTCTTTAAATTGATATATTTTTTCATTTATGAATAGATTGAAATAAAACAGTTCTTAATTTTATATGAAACTTACCACCATACCTTAATGAAAGCCGCACCCAAATCTGTTAAGCCACTAATGCGATTAGCGAGCACATCATTGTTTTGGGTTCTATTGAGTTGATAAAGGCTCCCAAAAATGGTTTTTCTTATATATATATATCTTCCACGTATAGGACATAGAATAGGATTAAACCTAGAAATCCAAATTATTATGTCTTATTCACAAGTTACTCAGCGATACAATAGTATCTCCAGAGAATGTATGAAAAAAAATGTACTTAACTTTTATCACTACTGAGAATGGGTTGGATAAATGAAGAAGAATAGAGATGAAATTCAGTAAACCACAACCACATGGTCTGGGTCGACTTTGTTACGGGTTTGGCATACTTAATAACTTAACCTAATTACACAAATACCTAAGTGCCAGTAAAAGTTAGACAAGTCAATGAAAATGTGAGAGAAAAAATTAAACTTGAACTTTATACTTTAATCTCTTATAGATCAATCGGAAAGATAATTTTTACGGTGTGTTTAAGTTAATTTAAGTATCTAAGTATATTTATTATCATCAAAGCAACTAAGTTGTGAAAAATAAAAAATTAAATGACTATTATATGACACAACTTGAGAATGCCCGAGACTTCGTTCCCATAGGAATTTTGGAAAATTCTTCCTTATTCCTTGCCTAAGTAACAAAAGGAACCTTTTACCAAATTTCAACTTTCTAGGTCCAGGGGTTTGGGCTGGGCGTTGATGAGACAGTGTGACAGGATAGGGATGAAAGAGACTCAGTCTTTTAAGGCTTTTAATAAAGACTCGCCTTGTTAATGACGCCACATGACTGATTCAGTCTTATAGTCCCCAACCTTTAGTCATAAGACTAGTCCTTTTAGTCGAAATCTTATAACGTAAACAATTGAGCTGTTATTAAAAAGCTTAAAGGACTTAAAAGACTGGTGACTCATCGCCGGTCTTCGCCTGAGAAGTCGACAGTCGAAAGGCGTGTGTTGATGCAACTAGTGTTTATAATACCGCCTGGAGAAAAAGTATTCTCCTGGCAACAAAAGAAATCGTTTTAAAAGTAATTACAGTTGTTCTTTTGTAAAGGACTGCAGTCGTTTAAGTCATTTTAGTCTAGGTCTTAAACGTTAACCGACTAAGTTATTAATTAAGACTAACAGCTTAAGTCTTAATTTTAGAGACAAGTCGTGTATAAAGAGGCTAGTCTTATTATAAACAACTAAAGGACTCGAGTCTCTTTCATCACTAGTCAGGACCTTAAATTTTATGTATGTACATGTAGATTAATGACTGCAAAAATCGGTAGTTAGATGTAAACAATCATCGAACACACGTGGTATTAATAATATTCTGGAAATACTGCGCAAAATAGAAACAGGTCAAACAAATGGTAAGTGTGCTGATATATGTTAAAATATTGTATCTAATAGCAATATAATGGGTTCAGTATTTTGATTTCGGTAAGGAGTATAAATAAAACATTAAATATGACCGCTATTTGGACTGTTAAAGGAACATTCGAGAGATAAAAGCCGCAGTGTGCCAGATTCGTCGGGTTGGGCGCGGATTGGCAAATTATTCATGCACCTGTCTGCAAACAACTAGTTATGAAAAGTTTGTTGAATCGGTTTTGTTTGCTGGATAATAGAAACAAGGATAAAGTGAAATTGAATTTGTTTCTCGATCTTCCCCGTCGTATCTGTTTACTAACAGAATCTTTTGTTTAAGCGGATTGGTTTTCAACAATACATAGTAATACATGCGGAGTTTACTTGTAATTGGTTAAGCATTTAGTTAGTAACCATATCAAGATATAATATTTAGAAGGTAATGATGTATTAACCGTTGGTAAACCTAATAAATAAAATAAAACTTAATTTGATCGCTATTCATAAACGTAGATACAAGTTAAGCACGGCTTTTTTAACTTTTCGTTTGGCAAAGGTAATACTCTTACAGCCAAGTTTCTTCTATTTCTAATTAATCATTGCCACTATTTAAAAAAATAAGTCACGCTTATCTAAGAAATGTTCGAGTATCGTTTACAAAAAAGAAAACTTAATTATGATTAAAAACTAATCTGTTGTTTAGTTAAGTAATTCTTAAGATGGTGATGAGAGAGTTTTTGTAAATGAAGCCGTATAATGATTAAGGAAAAGTATGGAGTTTCCAATTAAACGGTTCACTCGTTCAATACATTAAATTTTTTTGTAATTACATGATGATAAGATTATTTCGCTTAATGGCACTTTTATCGCAAACAATTTAGAACAAATTGAGCAGAATTAAATACACGCAGATCAGAGGATACTATTATTTGTTATATAATTCCATGTTTTTTGGTGTGAGATATTTTCAAAATAGAGTGAGTAATTTAAGCTCAAAACAATAAAAAACTTCTCATGTGAAAAATAAAACTTAAATTCCTTGGCCCAAAATAAGTTGCAGAAAGAATAATCGCGGCAAGTCACATTTACCTGCGAGAAATCGTAAATACTGAGAGCAAAACTTCTTGCAGCAAAATGGTAGCAAACAGTGATTTTGCTTCTTGTTTTCGTTTTCCATCGTTTTCGATCTACAGAGAGATGTCAACATGTTTATCATTACAGAAATATCTATTATCCCCGACCCGAAAACAAATTTTGCACCTTATTGTATTATTTAGGAGGCAGCTCACTGCTCACTGCATTGGGTAACAGTGTGACACAAGATGGTGTGACTCAACGGGAACAAATGAACATTGTCAAATAAATGTTTAATTCGCCCCTTAGCATGTTTTTATCCTCATAAAGATCACTGGTTCTGTTTATCTGACCGTAGCCTCTTCCATACAAACGAGAGAGCTCGCGACGAGGACATTGATTGATTGTCCTCTGACTAATTTATGTCGCTTAATTGTGTGATTAGAGTGCTGAGCATCAGCTTTATAAGTAGGATTGTGAATATATTGTTGCACGGAATCGCCATTTAATGTAATAGAGAATTAATTTGTTTTAATATTTTTTACCATGTCAGTATTTTTGTTCCCCGTGTTGTAACTTTTGCCCGCTTCAATAGTAGTTTCCTGCCACTTAGGTTAGCTGGAAGAGAATTCATTTTAAGTTAAGCTCGCCATTGTATATCCTGTTCTCTGTAAAATGTTTGTGTAAAACTTTTGTGTACAATAAATAATAATTATGTCATATTTTTATTACTTCTTGATGCCACACCTTATACTTATAATTTTTAGCTTAAAAGCTAATAATGGTTCACTATTTGATGTAAATACGGAATAAGACTGTTTTTAGGGTTCCGTAGTAATCTACGAACCCTTATAGTTTCGCCATGTCCGTCTGTCCGTCTGTCCGCGGGTTTTCTAAAAAACCCTTGGTACTACAGAGCTGAAATTTGGCATGGTTATACTCGTACATATTAATCACGCCAACATAACTGTAGAGTAAAACCTTAGAAAAAAAAATTTTTTCGAGTGTCTCCCATAGACGTGAAAGGGCGATGAATTTTTTTTTCTCGCCAATATCTTCGCATGGGGTGTCATAGAATAGCTTTTTAAAAGATAGAAGAGGTTTAATAAGAACGCTTTTCGATTTAGCACTCAGTTTGCGAATCATACATTTTTAAAGTGAAAATTTTTGTCAAACACAAGTGTCCCCCCCCCTCTACCAGCTAAACGGTTGTTTCTAAAAATGTGGAAAAATTCACAGTGGTAGAAAATACACCAAATTTAAAAGGAAAACTATAAAACATAAGTTGGCCCTTCAAGTTTGCGAGTAATGGTAGACCAAGTGCCAAACATTGTTGAAATTAATAAGAATATATTTACTAATATTAGATCCTTGGTACTACAGAGCTGAAATTTGGCATGGTCATACATATCAATTGCGCCGACAAAACGAAAAAATAAAATTTTGTAAAAAAATGTTTTTCGGGTGTTTCCCATACACGTGAAAGGGCGATGGTTTTTTTTTCTCGCCGATATCATCGAGTCGGATGTCATAGGATAGTTTTTTAAAAGATAGAAGGGGTTTACTACGAACGTTTTTCGATTCAGCAGTCCGTTTGCGAAAAATTAATTTTTACAATGAAAAAAATGTGAAATAATTCACGAGCATTTAGAATTTACGACGAAGTTTAGCCTAATTTAAAACAACTGCCATACAAGGTTCCACGCTAAAAGTGAGGCGAGGTCGAAAGCCAAGCTGTAACATATTGACTTTTCATGTGTCGTTTTAGGTTTTTGGAGGTGTTAATTACGAAAATGACATCAAAATTATACACAATCGCCACGTGACCTGCTCTTTAGCAGCAGCTCGATATTATTCCTAACAATAATTTAGTTGCTAAAAAAAAATAAAAAAAAATTCGCGCTCGCTTCGCTCGCGCATTCATTACTTTCGTTCTGTTGTATTTAGCCCAAAACTAAAGTTATTTCTGAAACTACAAACTCTTTAATACAATTGTTTTTGATACTTTAGTATTTGGAGATTTTAACATCGTCATTTGATGATCGGTTGAGAATAACACCACCCTATTTCTTTCCGTAGGTGTTGTAAGAGGCGACTAAGGGAACACAAATGAGACCTGCCTCCCATTAATCCACCCCAGGCAACGACATCTCAATTTGTTCTGAATCTGACGTGTCGTCCTATGGTCTCATGCGATGTGGTAGGCTCTGTGAAGGGCCGTCTGGTTCGCGCCCACCCTCCTAACGAAATCCGACGCCAAACAGCTTGCTGTAATCCGTCGGCGCATAGGAGTACCAGTGCCTTATAAGCATTTTCTGGGTTAACTCGCTCTATCGTCGACCTCATCTATGACCTTGGTCAAGATTGAGGTCAAGAGTAAACCCATCTTATAATTTAAAAAAAAACCACTATGACCGTAACGATAGTATACCAGTCTTAAATTAATACGTAAAGTTAACGATTTTATACAACCGTTTGTGTTCACGCGAGGTGGTTCTTAAACAGATGATTTTTTTTTCATTTTTCTTTTGGCGCTGGAATTTATTTAATAACTCCTTTAGTTACCATCTTTCTTTTTGACCTCGTTTTTAGACATTATTAACATTATTAACCGTCAATATGCTCGTAGAATTAAGAAACCAGCTGCATATTTGAACCATGCTGCTACGGAACCCTACAATGCGCGTGGCCCGACACGCTTTTGGCCGGTTTTTTGAAATCCCACAGTAACGAAGTCCTGAGTGTGGTAAAGTAGGTGGGCATGTAAAACGTGACTTTTTCGGGAAGAAAACTACTTGGTTTATTTGTTTTCCAAGTTTTCCAGTCCGTAAGCCAAATAAAGGGTCCCTCAATAAATTTCAATAAAAGCAATACTAAGATTAGGCTCGAAAAAACAAAACAAATAAAATATGTACTGTTTACAAAAGTTCTTGAAAAACAAGGTTTTGCTTTGGTTGTTATGCTAAAGTTACATCTATTAAAGTAGTTAGATAGGCAATTCTACTACATATTTTAATTATTATTCGAGACCAATTTGTATCAAAGATCGTTTTTTGTCGATTTGGGATACTTGTTTGTTTAATTAGGTTTACTGATTCATACAAGTAGGTGATTTAATTGTAGTAATTTATTTTATTATTTAACCACCTACCCCGACAGGGACGGGACATACAGGAGCGATTTTTTATTTTTAGTATCATCACTTCTCACCGCTATACTCAATACTCATGTTCCATCGAACAACCTTCGTAACGAATATGAAATGTAGCGTCAAGCCTTTCTAGAACCACATGACGTTCTGCCAACCCTAACAGGGGTTAATAGGCGTGAGTATAGATTTCAATAATATGACTGTATTCATCCTTATTAAGATATTCAACTTTCCCTATGTACCTAAAAGGTTTTAAGTCGTCTTAAGTCGCCCCAAGTTTATTTTGATGTGAGATCAATCAAACAGCAAATACCATGCAGAGAAAAGAAGCAAAAAAATTCAATTAAGGCCGACAATAATTACCGGCTATAAATAATAGCATTAAACCTATAATCTAGCTGAGGGGGCCTGAAAGAGTTCGGGGTAGTCGGTCAAGGATGTGTTTGGTCAAAGTGTATGGTCAGTCTAGGGTGAGTTTAGCCAAAATATATTTTTGATCAATAGAGCGCATCGTCAATTTTATTAATGTCAAATATTAAATGACTTCTGATAAGCTTCTGATACTGTACAAAGTTTCGTATAAAATAATTTAGAGATCCTATCAATCATGGATAAAAATAATATTTTAAAAAACAAGTCCAAAGTAAAAATCTTTATTTAAATTTAAAACTTGTGGCTTAATATTTATTTAAACTTAAAACTTGCGACTTAAACTTTATTTAAGTAAACTAAAAACTTGTTAATTATAAAAAAAATTTTTTGGTAACAAATAACCAGCTATTTATTTGAAGTCAGTGACAGTCCAGCGTAACTTCACAATTTTATCGCATCCTTACGCAACGACACTTCTGTCAAAAAGCGCCTGTGCCAACTTTCTACTTCATTCGTAGTACGATGACGATCTCTATAACAACTAAACCTTTGTTGGTTATGATATTAATCCATTCTTTTACAAAATACTTTTCGAAATCTTCCATACCCGGTACGTCTTGGGCTTTTTCCGAAATAGGCAGCCAAGCATCAAAAATTGCTGATTCAATTTATTAGCCTGTTTCCTAATCGCTTGGTAAAAATGAAAATAACATCCAACGATTTTAACACCTGGAAATATATTTTCAACAGCGCTGATTGTCGCTAACTTGAAGTCCCAACGATAGTTTTCTATTTCCATACCAAATGTTTCTTTCAAAATTGTGAAAAGGTGCCGATAAGTTGCTTCAATCTTGTCTGGCAGTAAAGCGTACACAATTGGGATTAGATTAGTGCTCTCGTCCGTGCTGTTTATATCGACATGCAAGGAGTATAATTGTTTGAATGGTGTTGGTGCTTTAAATAGTCCATATCCAAACATTTTCTTACATTTTTTTAAATATTTCTTTCCTAGTCTGGTAGAAACTATAATGATTTTGTCTGAAGACCCATCTTCATATAACAAGAAATCCTTGCAAAGTATTTCTGGTATTTTCACGCTTTCTAAATCGATGAAACTTGTTCGTTAAACATTCCATGCTGTATTTCATGACCTAAGCAAAGTATGTTTTTTACTCCGAAACTCTGGAGCACGGAAATCCGGATTTTCTTTTTTCAATTTTTCAAATTCTTCTTTAAATACATGTTGTACGGGTATAAAACTTTCTTTTACTTTAATCTTACATTTATCCATGACTTTATCGATTTCAATTTTTTCTTAGTATGGCAAACAACAGTTTCTTTTCACTCAAAATTTTCTGTTTATTTTCACATAGTGTCACTGATGCATTGCAATCATAGACATAGAAAAAATAAGTTAAATACACTTTATGTCAGTGATTGCAATACAAAGATTCTCGCATGTCCAAATTGATTTCCCGTTAGAATAAGTTATGTTAAAAAGATATATATATATATAACCGTTTTGTAATAACATTGGTTTTTTTCTTTTCGTTCGTATGAATTCCAGTTCCTTCGCAGGATCTGATTGACTCTCAGTTATCGTGATAACGGTGAAACTGTTGAATAAGCCCATTATTTTAAACCAACTTGATGTTTTGCCGTAAAAACAACGACTGCAGCGAAATGTGGAAAATATGGAAAATACGATATCATTGTCAAGTATGTCAAGTAGAAATCAAATGAAAAGGCCAATCCTGCTTTAAAAATACTAAAAGTGGCCAGTTATACACTCTAAAAGGATCACATACCTTAAAAGATAAGGTGAAGAGATTTGTTATTTTCTTAATTTGACAAACTGCACTTTTGGCAGTACCAACTTTGACGAAACACTACTTTGACTGAAAAAAAACTTGACGAAATATCATCTTGACGAATAAAGCTTTTAACCAGACACACTCTTGACCGACTATCCCAAACTCGCCTGAAAACGTTTCAGCGTGATTAAATTTAGCATAGAAAACACATTTGCATGCTAACAGGTTTAATTTTGTTACGACTTAATGAAATGAATGCAAACATATTTTAATAGTGATTAATTATAGGATGGGTCTAGTGCTGTGACCAGACTATAGCAATAGTATAATTTGATTATTATTACATTGTGTGCAATACAAGACATGTATCTACTGTACAAAAATAACCAAAGACAGAGTCCAACTGATGCTCACTACAAATTTATGAAAACAAAATTACTACAAAATGACCTAATCAACTTTTCATGCATCGATGAAGATGCTTTTCCTAGACAGCCATCTTAACGGAATGCTTCATTGCATAATAAAATAATATCTATTTAACTGAGTACGGTAACTTTAACCCTAATATTATATCAAATACATACTATAATCGCCTAATAGTAGACACTCGGGAGACAATATGGTGATTTTGTTCAAAATGTCTGGAGTGTGCTATAGTGATAACAATGTTGTCGCAGTAATATTATCATTTATCACTCTTCGGTCGCTGCCCGGACTCTTCTAGGACTTCAAAGCTATACTAAATATAATGTAGACCCATGTGCAAAATACATGGATGTAACTTTGTAAAGTACAATATATTGTGTATTTTTTTTTGAATTTTGGAATAGACAAAGTGAATACAACAAAAAGTAATATTTTCAAAAATGTTTATTTTGGTATACATATTTATTCTTCACAAAATATGTGGTTACAGGCTATTGTATTTTTTAATGCTATTCGAGAACATTAGCAACGATTAACATCAACAGCCCAAACCCTGCGGCCCAGATACCTTTGCTCCCTCTATTGAAACACCAAAGGGATAATGGGGTTAATCTCAGTTGAACTTTGGTACACTTTCCAGAAACCCATGTCAAGATTATACATATTTTATTAAGCATATTTAGAAGAGTTCTTGTATGTGTTTAGTTTCAAAATTATTTTTTAAAACTTCGATAATCTTTTTAATACGATCTGGTTGAAAGTTTATTTACTATATCAGTATGATGAATTTTTCAAGCTTGTTTAAAGATAAATTAATTAATTTTAAAATAATATTTTAATAAATGTAACATTCTGATGTTAAAATTATCAGAGCGCTGCTTATGAAATCGCCATCCCAAAATTACATGTATTTTATGTGTTTTTTATGTGTAATTTGTTTACGGTTTAGTAGGCTATTACGATTCATTTGAAAAGTAAGAGACTATATAATTTCAATTTATGAGTTAATTTTAGAGCTTTAAGATCATAAAACTTCTCTTTTGTCGCCATCCGAGCAAATGGCATTCGAAGAGTTAAAATTACGACGCCATAACAAGACCAACCACATATAACTTATTTTTTTATGTCTATGCCAACGACCTTTTGTCTTCTTTCGGCTAAAGATATAAACTTATATCACTTTGTATCGTTAACTTTTTGCATATTTTTTTTCTTTTTCTTTTTAAATTTTATTTTGTTTTGGTAAAGAGGTCTATGGCGGTTGGAAGAAACACGTTATCTTAATTTTTTCCCAAATATCTAGTCGGCTTATCCGAATTATTTGTTAAGTTCGCTACACACTTGACCTACACAAAATGTTTATCTTTAATAATAAGTAGTTATTTTTATTACATTACAAGCCCTGAGAATCAATTAATAGTAAAATATAGTTAAACTGCTTTCATGCTTGACTAGCTGAGAGTGAAGGAAAAGCTGACAGTGGCAGACTCTTCCCAGGTATAGGAGTAAATGGGATGCAAGGGCTTTTATGTGTAGTAGCCGAACCACACCATGCTCTGCCTACCCCTACGGAGATAAAAAAGGAGTGAGTGTTTGGAGTTTAGTGTATTTTTTGTTTATGTTTTTCTATTGGCCTGGAAAGTCCAATACAAAAACATAAACAAATATGTATAGTGATAGAGCTCGCGAGTGATATAATGATTAACAAAAGAACATAGATTGCATGAGTAATGTAAAAGTAAGGACAGTGTGTGTGTCCTAGATGTATTTAGAACGAATATTGGAATTGCTTGATTGCTGAATGCTTTTCGTCTTAATTATACACAGTTAAACCAACTAAGGCACATTTTTACTAATAAACAAACTTTTACTTATAAGAGCTACGTATTTTTCTGGTTTTATTCCAAAAATCAAATCAACTTTACGACAAATTTAGTAGAACTGCCAAAATTTTTCCGATTCTAAATAAACCAATTTCAAAGTTGAAAATAATCCAAAAAGTCAATGATAGAAAAGTTAAATAATGTGGCAGGAAAAAGTAAAAAAATAGGAAAGAGAATGTATGCGGGAATACTGTACTGCTTACTTTAAATGTAAAAATATTGTAAGGATAAGTTTATATACTTTATATATAAAGCCTAAGGTTTCTTCAAATTTACTTTCAAAACACTATCTTTGAGATAACAAGTTTCTACCAAACATCAAGGATCATAAACTAACTTGAACAAGCTCTTGTTGATTACTACAAAGTATACTCTGCAGTGTTGTCATAAGAGCGATTTTGCTAAAAATCTGGTGTACTTGTACAGTACAGTCACTTTGAAAAGTCCATGCATATCACAAGAAGAACTATGCATTTGATTTCTTGGTTTGCTTTGTTTCAGATTTAGTTTATAAAATTGAACAACACGTTTTATTTGAGGTTTTGACTTTTATTATGAGGAATTATTTTTGGGAAAGAGTATATTGGACGAAATTACTGCGTGTTTCAGACTCGGACTGAGCCGTAGCGCGTAGCAATTTGCTACGATAAGCTACGATGTACATATAACCTTTACAGTTTTCCGCTCAAGCGCCCATAGGCCAACCTAAAGCACATCACCTAGATGTAACAAATTTCATCTAAGAAAGTTTTGTTTGGGCCATGAAATTCACATCTCATATCTTACCATGGATTCCAATAATAACCAAACAAAACAATGTGCAGTCTTCTGAGTACTTTATCACCGTATTGCTATTCCCATCACGTCAATCAAAGTCAGTAATTAGTTGATTACGGTTTTTCCTCCCACGACATTTGCGAGAGAACTTTCCGAGCAATACGATATCCACAGAGTTTCTCAAATTGAAATAAAATCCGAGCTACAGGCAGAACAATCAATAGTTACGTCACCGTCAGAGTAATCTAACAGCTCAATGTACTATGCCGACAGAATCACACATCTTCACAACTTTGATGCTAAGCATTACAATACATATAGTGTTAATCGGAGTTTCTAAAAATAAATGTTTATTTCTAGTTGATATCTTACATGTACCATTCAGATTTTATCTTAAAGTGCCAACTATGGTAATAGGTTTTTAAACTCTCTCATGTAATACGTGCTCCTTTTAAAGGATGGTTTATTTTATTACCTAACTTGATTTTAACTAGCTTCCCAGCTTCGTGATAAGGGCACTACTCTGCTAATTAGTTTTGAAATTGGTTAATTTATAATTTAGTAATAGTTTAGTTACCAACACGATTGTTAATTGTACAGAGGGCCGCACATCAGGTTACTACATGTGGGTAATCTGTGCTATTACGATAAGAACGATTTACAAATGTGGCAACGAATGTACACCAAGTTTATTCAGGAAACGATAGGTATGAAGTTTTCTGATTTTCCGTAAAAACATTCATATTTTCGTTTGCATTGTATCGACAAAGGTCGGTTTGATTTCTCGTTACACCAGGGCTTACCAGTGAGCTTGCCCTCAGTCGGCGGCTGACAATCTGTTCGGGGTAAATATGGTTTTGTAGCATGTCAAAGAGGGGAAGCCGCTGGTGCATTTTCAAGTTTGCTAATGTGAAAGAATGGTTTATAGCCCTCTTACTTTTTATACATATTTTGTAGTGTAAGTCTCCTCTTTGTACATTATGATGTGTTAAGTACCGTTCGTCCCAATTTACAACAAACAGGCGCCCGTCGATAGTGTACAACAGTATTTCATAATTATTCGTTAACACACATTAACTAGAGCTGAATAAATATAGCTGCCGTTTTAGGATTGTGAACTTTTTATTTTTACCAAAAAAAATCTATGTCTTATCGTACACACAGCAGCACGTCAGGTTACCCATTTGAACTAAAAAAACCGGCATTATTACGAGCGAGATAAAGGTGAACATATAGCCTGATTTGCTACTCTATGTACTTTCCAAACTATGTTCAAGTTCATTTCAGGCTTTGCCAAAGGATACTTAACTTATGTTCATTTCTACGTGACAAGGTTATCGTGATTTCATTTAAGTTTAGCTTATTTAACTTGAGCATTTAGGTACGATATAAGCGAGTAGTAAATGTGCTACGGAGAGAATTCAGAAGTTAGAAATTGAGAACGTGTGCTTACACGAAGCTACTCGTGCGCTACATCATACACTAATTTATGTCGTTGCATGCAGCCTACCCTTCTGGGAAATACCTGATCCAATCACATCGAGAGGTAGAGTACAAACTTATTACGTGGCTACGAATAAAATAAATAAAAGACCGGTGCTATGCATGATACTAGGCGACGATAATCTTCATGTGTCGATAAAAATATGAATGTATCACCACAAAATTAATTTATTTAATCTTCAAACCATTAACTTTCCCAAGGAGATTCGTGAAAAACAAAATTGTGTTCTTGACTATACATAAGAGGCGAAAGTTTTTTCCCTTTTTAGGGTTAATTTTGATATCCTGTAGTTTAAAGTTTCTCTTTGGAAAATGATATCGTGGTTCTAGTACTCTCTAGTAAATATTCTAGGACAATTCACAAAACGCCATATAACCCCAAACTAAGCAAGGCTTGTACTACTGATTTACTATTTATGCACTTTTTTTGTAAATACGTACTTTTTTTGTAAATACGTACACTCATAATTTTTTTGTTGGTTGAGAATGAAACCCGCAACCTAGCATCATATAACACACGTGGAGACTTTTGATATGCAATAACAAAGTAGTGAATTATCAGGGACTCATATTACAAGAGGGCTTAATGTTATTGTAAGAGCCCCTTTATCAAACTCAAGGCCCTTTGTAAGTATACCGATTAATAAAGGGTCAAATGAGTTGTAACGACCAGTAAAATATAATGTTACGAGTGGCCTTTCTATAAAAAAGGCTTGGGAAGCTGTTATCTATGCGTTTAATGTTTACGACGACGTAAAAACGATTACTTGGCTTTACATTACGTTTGGGCTCCCATATATTAGGAAGGTACGTGGGACACATTAATACTCGATATTAAGTTATATTTTATCCGATTTTTCTCTCTTTTTTAAAACGGTCGAAGGTTTATACGCCTATATTTCAAAATGATTACATTTCAACCGACCAGCAGCAAAATGTTAAATGGTAATGAAATAATTTTGGAGCTGGTAAAATTTCCAGGAAATCTTGTATTTAGACATAAGTCAGGAAATGCATGCCGTTCGCGGAGACCAATAAGATAACCCCTCGACAAGCTCACCCGGAATGACAGGTTAAATTAAAAATAGAATTTAAACAAGAAGAATAAAACTGGGAATGCTGGAGAAAGTTAGAACGAGACGTATAAAGCCTTGTTACAGGGATTCTTTCATGGACCCCAAGGAAGGACAAAAAAACACCAACATACTTTCACATTTACAATACTGAGAATAATTATGTATGAATAAACATGTATGAAGCGAATTATGCAATGCATGTGGAGGAAACGAACGAGGTTTGGATCATACCAAGTGGCAATCTGTAGTCTCTGCTTATTCCGATGGGAGCCTATGTATGAGTCTATGTGTGTAAGTTACGTAACTTTCTATAATATGGTTTGAGGAGTTGTTTGCTGAGAATGCTGCGGTTTTAGTTATTTTTAGAGCATTTTGAAAAGACCATTTGAGTACCTGTTGTACTTTTTGCAGGTATAGTTCTATCGGCATTAACGAAAGTACAAACATGCCTAACTCTGACTTGCCTTAGGCCCGTGAGATTAAGAAGGTACCGGTTTGAAAGACCGAGCTTAATAATCAGATAAAACGAAATAACAATAATATTGCGTTTATTTCTTCAAGACAGCACACTCATACATTTAAAAAGTTCCAATTTTGATTCTTATGCTATTACAATAGTTGTATGCTTGCATATGTCTACTGTAGTGAGGAAAAAAGGCCTGGGCTCAGCAATTCATGCCAAACGGATAGCAGGTTGGCAACACTGTTTTTCAGATCTCGCCTTTAGCAAGTTGCCTGAAGTGGGGTCGTAACGGATTTATTCAAATTCTGTGGGGTTGGTTGTGTTTGTTTGTTGAAAAGGCGATTCTAATTCTAGGTAATAGGTGGCTTTAGGTTTTGGTGTACTATTGTATAAGTTTAATTTATTCAAGTATAAAAGGCGGTTCCAAGAAACTTACATTTGTATTTATGGTCCGCGACAACAAGTCTTTTGTGAAGGCTTAATGGACTCATTCGCAAAAAGAAATACAAATACTTTGGCACTCGCTTATTTGTTTGGCAAATATTTTATTCATTGTTTTTTTTATTGTATTCTATCAGAAAACAACTTTTCTATTTGACTTCTTTCGGTGACAATTTGGCGGTTATCCCATCTGTCCTTTCTCCATGAAATATAGACCAATCCATCATATCGTTCTCGATAAGGTCCTATAAATCTCCACGATTGCTATTAAAATGATTTATTTGTCAAGAAATTACAATTTTCAAGTACGTCATCCAATATTGGGAAATGCTTAGTTAAAATAACAATAACGGCTCTGCCTGTTACAGGGAAATTAAATTTGTGGAACATCTTCAAAGATGTAGGTTGAATAATAAACATAAATACGTGCTTCCTTAAATCGGTCTGTATCTCTGTACTAACAATTTCGATTAGGAGACGATCACTACAATTGGATCACGAACGTTCTTCATCGGCTACCTAATGAGATTCTGGAGACATTTTTCTTATTCATAAATTGATTCGTTATTGATTGATTGAGTTGCCTCCATGCGAAATTCTTGGTTTATTTACAGCCTAGGTTGCCTCCGTTAAAATATTAGACTTTGTTAAAATATTCTGTTTGAGACAACGCGTAACATGTGGCGTAACATGTGCTTATGATGGGTGTATGAGATAGCAAGTTTCATTAATCGTTTGGTTTTGATCAAAGACTTACCTACGTCACGTGCTGAGCATGCGCTAGTTAATTGCGAGTAATCCGACTATGACACGTAATGAAATATTCCTCAGTTAGAACGTATAGTCTCTAACTAATCTATGATTTCGTTAGCTATGATTTGTGTGTTCATATCATGGTTCATATATAATCCACAACTTGTGTATTTGTAGTATTAGAGTAAAAAAAAGTATGAATTGATTTTTGTATCTGTAGAAACACTTATCTTCTTTATTTCGTTCCACTGCTGGGCAAAGACTTCTGTTCTTTTCGTCCAAGACTCTCTCTGCATTGTTTTCATTTGCTGCTAATCCCTTTCCAATTGGTCAAGCTTGATTCGCCATTCCCGACTGGGTCTCTTAATTAATTATTCTACAGTAGTTTATTTGCGTAAACTTATAAGTTTACATACAAATGTACGCACACGTCTATCCTTATCAGAGTAGACAAATCATCAGTGGTTATAGAACTAAACCAATTTAATTCTCAGTGAAAGTGAGTTTTAAAAAAATGCACTATTTTTCTTCCATGCAACGTGACTTAAAGTAAAAATAATTCGAGTTTTTAATTGGATCCCTCTATACCAGGGGTCACCAAATGGCGGACCGCCGGTCTATTTTGTGCGGACCGCGAGAACATAGCAACTTGCACCGCAGAGTACGTAATTTAATAAAAATGTATCCCCAGCATTATTTTTCTTGGCGTCAATCCGAAAACGGCCGGTCGAAGTAACGAGCTAACAAGCGAGACAGATAGTCTGCACCAAAAAAATAGACGTGTGGCACTCGGGGACTGCCGCGGTAAAGCTATTGCATAGCATTTTGTATCAACTTATGAATTATAATTAAAAGTTACTTTTAATTATAATTGCATAAGTTGATACAAAATGCTATGTAAAAATTTCAAAAAAGTTTACCATTTTTTTTGTTTTTTACGACCGCCATCTTGGATTTTAAAATGGATGTTATTTTCGCAATCAGCACCCCCGAAAACCTATTAAACGACACCCATGACGGTTTTTTTTACAAAAAATACATGTCCGCCATCTTGGATTTCAAAATGGATGTCATTTTCGGAATCAGAACCCTCGAAAACCTATTAAACGCTCCGGGCTTTGCCCTTCGCGTCACGATTCCCCCAACTAAAATCCAAGATGGCGGATATGAAATTTTCGGATGGCGGTCGGCGGGTAATATGCTTGGTGACGCTTCGGGCTTCGCCCTGCGCGGAGCTCGGCCTTCGGCCTCGCCCTATACGCAGCTTGCCTCGGCCTACGGCCTCGGCTCGCGCGTTCGGCTCGGTCTGCGACCCTGCCTCACCTTAAAAATCTAAAATTGTATGGCGGCCATCTTTAATTAGGGGGGGGGACGCTCCAGGCTTCGCCCTACGCGGAGTTCGGCCTTCGGCCTCACCCTATACGCGGCTCGACTCGGCCTTCGGCCTCGCCTCGCGCGTTCGGCTCGGTCTTCGACCTCGCCTCACCTTTAGAATCTAAACTTGTATGGCGGCCATCTTGGATTTGGGGGGGGGCTCGGTCTTCGACCTCGCCTCACCTTTAGAATCTAAACTTGTATGGCGGCCATCTTGGATTCGGCCTCGCTTTTTACGCAGCTCGCCTCGGCCTACGGCCTCGCCTCGCAGCGTGGCGTCGTGGTTCGGCTCGGCCTGCGGCTTCGCCTCACCACTCCTTGTATGGCGGCCATCTTGGAAAATGGTGGAATCGAAAAACTGACGCTCGCACACAAACACCGTGTCGAAGACTGCCGAACTAAAACGACGTTAGACGATGCACGGCCTTCAAGCCACACCTCCGTGCCCGTCGGAGTGGGGAGCGTTAGGTTTTTTCGTTACGGAATTTCTGGATTCGGTCCCCGCGCTCAAGGCCCGCGATAGAAGCTATGCAATAGCTTAAAAAAACATTTTTCTTATTGAAATGTAATAAAATACCTTTGTTATTTCCGTAATTACATTTGCTTAGTAAATATTTTTTTCTATAAAATGTTGTGCGGACCGCGATGGTCATTTAATTTCTTAAAACGGACCCCGAGCGAAACTAATTGGTGACCCCTGCTCTATACCAACAACTTTGTTTGGAATTTTAGTTTGTTTAAGTTGATCTAGAGCTTTCTAGTAAATAAATTATTGCTAACGGATAGGCGGGGCTCATCATGACAACATAAGCGTTTACAAAATGTTTTGCCGCTGTGATGTCAATAAGGGTTTGACACGAGGAAATACATGTCTAGTCGAGCGTCAAATTACATTCGTTAATAATGCATCGGTATTCCCTCAAAATGAGGGTGTACCTCAAGCTCAGGTTTACCGATTGGTGTCACGCTACAGAAATTGAATCCCATAAATAATTCTGGAAACGAATTTAGAAACCTAACGTTGTTTTGAGTTTTATGATTGGTTGCAACCGTTTTGTTTAGTGTTCCAGATTCAAAATTGATAAAATCTGTCTGTTTTTTTTGCATTGTATATTTGTATTTGGTACCTGCAGCTCAAGCACAATATGAAAAAAAATGCAGTCAAAGGTCAAAAAGATGTCGAAATGATAACGACAGAGGGCGAGCAAGCCTTGCGCAGTGCCTTCGCGCAATAAAGTGAAGTTTTACCGTCATCGAAGTGAGTGACTGCGAGTTGTAATCATAGAGGTTTACATTTTTTTTAAATGAAATAAAAATTCAGTAAGACAGACTAACCTTTCAAATGTTATTTAAGATGGCGTAAACAGAAAAAAATAATGTGATGCGTTACATTGTCGGGACATGTGACTATAAAATTTGTTACCGACACTTTATGAAATAATAGTAATACCCATGAAATTGAACAACTTTCCCTAAGAAACATACGTCATAATATAATAAAATTAACTTTTTATAAAACACGAAAACCGACTTCAAAAAGCGAAAAATAAAAACGTTGCATTTAGTGTGCTACGTACCTTCTGATCTGTTTGAAGTCGGTGCCAATCCAAACAAGTTTGATCTATTTTTAGTGTTAATAATGGAAAGCAAGTGAGAAACAATCTAAGTGCCTATTTAATTTGAGGGTTTCCTTCGATTTCCCTGGGATCTCATCATCAGATCCTGACCTGGTTACAATGGGACCACCTCTGGAGTATACTCCTTCGAACAAAAAAAGAATTTTGAAAATCGGTCCATAAATGGTGGAGAAATCGGTAAAAAAAAGATACATACAGTCGAACATAGAACTTCCTCTTTTTTGGAAATTGGTTAAAAATAAGGTATATCTCCTTATACCAAGGTAACTAGCTAACCGCTGAAGTTTTAAGAAGAGATGTTATTTTCTTCATATTTCTGTTTTACGTTTACGTCTCGGATTTGCGCTAGCTAATTGAAAGTCATCCAATTTGTATACCTCTTAATTCTTACTGATTTAATTCTTTTTCCCATCTTCCCAACTAGGGAATCTCTCAAACTGTACAAATCCATAGCTACGTAACGAAGACCGGAAAGGATTCCCAATCCTATCGTTTCCTATTTGAAATTTGATTATATTGGAATCCTTTTGGCCTGCTTTCTATCTCATTATCTGACACACCTGGCTCTTCAATAATTGTACCACAACAGAAGAGAGGAAGATTTTATAACAGGCTGGACTGCAACCTATTTGTGCATGTGCATAGAAAAGAATTAAAATGCAGTTGAACAAAATGTCGGCAAAATGAAAAGAAGCATGTTCCAATAGTGCTTTGTTCAATGCAAAATAAAATATTTATTTTTTAAAATCGATTCTATGATATCTGTTTTCAATATCATTCAATTCCCTTTTACACCAGGGTTAGCCAATTTCGCTACATACTTGACTATACCTACATGATAAGAAGAAGAATTCCCTTTTAAGTTATAGAGCCACTTTTTAACATTAAAATTGAAGTTGTTCAGTTTCGTGGGCTTACCACATCTTTAATTTTTGTTGACTAATTGAAAGTCACGTAACATTTTTATTATAATGGTATAGACGGAAACCCCTCTTTCCTTCTATAAAATTATAATCAAAAATTAAATAATAAAATTAAAAAATATATTATTCTAAAATTATTATCATTATTATATTCGCAAGATTAAGGTTTATAGTTATTACGAGGAAATTTATTAATAATCTAATTTAAAAAATTATTCTCGTTTTCTAGAGTATCTGTTTTTGAGAGAAAATTAAATACTTCTAATGAGGTGCTCATCAAATCGCTCGTTAAAAATGAGGTCTTATTAATTTAATCTTATTAATTTAATTTTCTTTACAGGCCTATTTATTGAAATGGCATCTTAATAAAGCTAATTACCAGTCCTCTACCAAAAAGTTACTTTATTCCCTTAATTTACTTATTGACTCGTTTTATCATTTTACTAGGTATATTTTCGATTTTCGAGAGCACATATATTTGTAATATTATATTGTAGTGCTAAAAATGACGTAGAAATAGTTTTCATAAAGTAAAATAGTTTATGGGATTCTATGAGGACAGGTCGCGGGCAAGTAGCTGAATTGTGAGTTCTTAATTTAAAAATAAAAAGTAAATTTTCGTATATTCCCACTAGTCCCCTCGAGCGCTATCCCCCTGGTAATAGATGGGAATTTATGTCCTAAATGTCACCCCAGGTGACTTTTGTCTCCTTTGAAAACGAACAGTGGGATAAAAACGTCCCATTTGTCACCCAGGGGGAGGATTGTTACTATGTCCTCTTTGAAAACGCCCTACAGAGGGACTAGTAGGAAAAAACGTCGCAGTTTTCACCGGAGGGTGACAAATGGGAATTTTTTCCCAGTTGTCTCCCCAACCAGTGTTAAGTATAATCATAAGCCTGCTAAAATGTTATTAATAAAAGAAATTGTATTTACAGATTTCCGATTAAAATGAAATCTTACAAAATTACAAATTTTAAAGGGGACTAGTGGGAACATACGTAATTTGTCTCCACTCCAGTATGTTTTTAATCTTATTATTATTACGCACGCCAAGAAATACCTCTGCTTAAATTATTGCCTTTTTTGAACGCTCTCTTCGCTTGAGCATTCACGCTTCAAATTAACTTGCTACATACGACAATCTTATTAAAAAGTAATACCTAGTCAAGAGATTCTCGTATCAAAGTCAGTCTCTGCGACATGTTCGTTTGAAAGAAGGAAATTAAATATCCCTCTCATACACTTGTGTATAGGAACATGTTTCTAACATTTATACGTATATCGACCCAGTAGGTATTCTCATGTATTAAACGAGGGCGTTCGAGTCAATTCCTTTTAGTTCTTTTTCCAATAGAACTCGGAAATGCTAGGTTCCCTGGTGAGTGTTCCAAAAAAAGAATCCCGGCTTAGCTTTTGTCTGTTTTGTACAGCTCTACCTTCTTTTTCGTTGCAACACTCGATCATTGATTTATTCAGCTTTCCTAACAATTCTTCATATACAGGGCTTTAGGTATCTTTCTTTCAACCTCTCGGGTGGTTAATCAGTTCATGAAACTGAAAAACTTCCCCAAGGAACATAGGTCAAAATACGAAAAAAAAATTGATCCCCCATGCAAAATGCGCTATATGCCGATGAAGTTTGTAAGGGAACTCAGTTTTTTTTTCGTATTTTTACCTATGTTCCTTGGGAAAGTTGTTCAGTTTCATGGACTGATTAACCACCCGAGAGGTTGAAAGAGAGATACCTAAAGCCCTGTACATGACTATATTTGATAGCTATGCTTGACAGGTAAACACCTCTTGCTAAGATATGTAACAGGAATTAAAGTGCTATTTAAAAAAAAAAAAACAATCAAAATTAAGTAAAAATTACAGATCACTTATTTTAGTTTCGATTAGCCCTACCGGGTTTGTCTCAAAACGTATTTGTCCTATCTGAGTGGTTAGGAGATTGTATTTTTTAGATGCCAAGTCCTGCGCTTTTAGATTAATGCATTCACCCACTAACTTATCCTATCTACATTAGTTGATTATGTATAGAGCTATAGCAATACTATAACCTAGTTACGAGGATAACAGACAGACAGCGCACAACTGGCTCTGGGAACTTGAATTCTCCACGTCTGTTTTCCGTGACGTAAACGGACAATAAGATTTAAGGATTATCCTTAGTAATGTGTAGCCGTCGCGACAACCGTAGAACCTTAGGATTATCCTTACTAATATTATAAATACAAAAGTCCATGAAGTCGTTTGTATTTCTTCAAAGAAAAACTTTTTTTTCTCTGGTGACATTACTAAAATAGGTTCTTCTGTTGTCAACGATGTAAGACTCGCTATGGACAATCATTTACAAAAATTAAACTGACGAAAATTAAAAAGTAAAAAATAAAGAAAACACCTAAGCCAATTACTAAGGCTATGTGCTAGGTGTCTAGTTACTGATATGTGTCGTTTTAAATTTTCTTTTTTTTTCTTTTCTTTGTGTAACCAAATAATTCTATTTTTTATTATTATTCATAAATTTTATTTATTACAATTCCTATTAAATTCGAGGGTTGCCCTCGATTTCCCTGGGATTCCATCATCAAACTTAATGACACTAAGACCACCTCAAGACTCTTTCGAAAAAAAAAAGAATTTTGAAAATCGGTTAACAAATAAAAAAAGATACATACAGTCGCAACCTTTTCTTTTTTTGATGTCGGTTAGAAATATTATAGTTATGCAGCTTTAAAATAGACCAGATGTTTTTTATCCAATCTTCATTAGACAAGAAGCTTGGGTATAGTTAATGAGGAGGCATCAGATACATAGGTACTATACGATACAATCGATACGCCTACGACTAACAATACAAAACCTACGAAAACAAATACAAAGTTAGTATTGGATTTCGTAAGTAGTAAAGTTTAAACTCCGAAAGTAATTAAGCTAGAAGTTTTGCAATTAACAAGTAAGAAAAACTGAAACTTAGATTGCAGCGGATTGATTTCAAGAAAAGTGACAAAAAGAGTTTTATAATAGGTCTTTACCTATGAAATTGCCGATTTTTTCTTAAACTTTATTTTATTCATAATTTATTTGATTAAACAGCTATTACTAAAATTGGTTTTTATTTAAAACCTTGGCCATATAACGGAGATATTGAGTCAAATTAATACATATTTACTTTAGATCTATTTGCTGAAAAAGCTCGTTTCATCCGTTGCCCGATTCATTACTTATTTTTGCTGTACCGTTACTGTTACAACTTTCAATAAAGTAAGTATGATGAAAATTAAATTAATGTCCAAACCTTCCTACAAAATTTTGATACATTTGGATTTCGCATTCCCGAGAAAAATCCAAAAACGTTAGTATGGAAAATTCAGTTTTCCAAAAATATTGTATGAAAAACGGCAATTTCATAGGTAAAGACCTATTATTTATTACTCTTAATCTTTTATACCCTTATTCTATTCTATTTGGTTACTTCAGGATAATAACTCTGTGGTTTAACCCATGTGGGTTGGATCGCAAGGATTTAGTAGCTGTTCTTCGTCTCCGCTTCGGCCACATTCCATTGAATAGTTCTGGTTACATGATACGTAAAGTAGCTTCTAAATTGCAGTTTATATGATAGAGTTGAAGAAATATATGTATCATGTTACAGTGGAGTCTGAGGGCGCAGCTTGGCATACGTTGCCCTAATAACGGAATGGTGAACTGAACAGCATCTTGGCCCTTCCAGATTCTGACTTGGCCAAGATATGCTTATCTGTTTATACAAAAAATAATTTAAAGGATCAGGTTAATTTAGATGTTTTACGCTGTTTTATTTATGAGTATCATGACGAAGGTGGCATTCTATAAAACCCTCATTAAATAAAGTTTGATTTAAAAAAAAGGATAACCTCTATAAAAATTACGTTTTAGGGTCACCTAGAGGCATGTATTTTATTATTTTTTAATTTGCAATCTAACTAGCGAGTGTGACAGTAATCTGAAACCTTGCTTGGCAAACAATTAATTAATAATGTTGGGTTCGTCGCACTTAGCAAATTAACCACTACTTAATTAAACCGTTATGAGAACTGGCAATGTGGATTTGCAATTATCTTTAAAACATACAGGAGCTTAATTTCCTAAAGCATCAATAGTGGTCTCTAGGTATTTGGTAGTTTTGTATTCCAATTCTATTGAGTAATGAGTAAAGCCCTCATACAATGACTATACAGGTTTTGATGAGTGAATAATACACACATCAACACGGTCTACGGATATTGCACGATTTTTCATACAAAAAAGGTCTGTTTGAGAAGCTATAAAAGCATACTCGAGATACATGGATGGCTATAATTTTCAGACGAGCATTTTCAATTATAGTCAATAAATTTTGTTTTACTAATATTATAAATGTGAAAGTAGGGATGTTTGTTACGCTTTCACGCAAAAACTACTCAACTGATCATCATGAAACTTTGTACACATATTCTCGAAGGTACTAGAAGTAACATAATATACTTTTTATTTAAAAAAATGTGAAAGTCAACGCGGGCGGAAAGCTAGTATTATATAAAATTGAAGGTAGAGACTCACTGACTCATCAACGCCCAGTCCAAACCCTTGGACCTCGAAAGTTCAAATTTTTCACAAAAGTTCCTTTTATAACGTAAGCAAGGAATAAGAAAGGATTTTACGAAATTCCCACGGGAGCGAAATCCTGAGCATCCTCTGGTTTCGGATGAAAACTCACCATTTTAAATTTTATATGTAAGACGTATTTCACAAAATAAGAAATGTTTCTTACATCACTTTAAAAGAAAATAACCATCCAACTAACCCTGTTCTCTTGCTACATTCCATCGCCACTGGAAAGGAGAAGCAAACACACTTTAGTAAGTATTTATAAAATATTCAAAAGAAGTCACTTAATAACAATAGAGATAAGGATGCCGACTCTGTCCGGTTCTTTGTCATTCCTTTTAGCCTCCGGCAAAAATAAGGGTAAAAAGGCGTAAAACAGGTCTGAAACGTTTGTCCGTGACATAGCTTTTAACCGAGTGAACCTTTTTAAAGTTGCTTTTCTGAACGGTTGTTTTTCTTTATAGTATTCAATAGATTTTCTCGAAAGAGGTATTCACCGTACCAGATGCAAGACACTGCTGGACAGGTCTCCCCAAAAGATTTCCGTAGTGACCGGTCCTGCGCCACCCGCATCCAGCGGCTTCCTGCAATATTTTCCAGAAAAAAGGTAATATTTTGCGTAATCTGGGACTGTAGGTGTGGTAGCAATAACCGTTAATTGCCATTTACAAGTGTTTAAATTTTTTCGCGTCGTATGTGAGTCACAGGGTGTGATTCAATTAACATTTATAGGTGTATCCACACCACACGATGTATGTGTATGGTGACATAGATGTCAGTATTTAGGCCATACTAAGGCCATACTTGTTTGTAAAAGGAAATTAAAGCAGACACGGTGAAGCGTGAGCCACCCCTAATGGAGCAAAAAGCATTAACATATTAAATGCATTGTTGGAATTAGATTTTAAAATTTCCATTATTTGATCGGAAAATGGAAAGGGCGGCATGTTTTATGCTTACAGGAAAAGGAATAAATAAAAGAACATTGCAAGTTAAATCTCCCTAAATATGTAGACTACATATCATTTTGGAGTGTTCACGCCTTGTTGTTTCTTCGGTCAAGGATTAGATTACCCTTTTTAAGTGTCGTACTTACAACTTTCCAGTGATCAGTCCCTTTTATAAGCTAACAAAAAGGTTTCAAGTTTCACCTCACCCGAATGTGAACATCGAACATGATTTGCACAAAAGAAATAATTTTCAATGGAACTCGACGGAACCTTGACTGGCCTGCCAGCTCAGTCGGTAATGACCTTGCCTAATTTGAATGTTGCGGGTTAAATTTCTGACCAACACAAAAATTTTAAAACCGTATTTTCAAGTGTTACTGGGTCTGAGTCTGTAAAAGATTTCCCTAATCATACATACATGTAAGTAAAAATAAAACGAAAATATTTTGTTATTGTTATCTAGCATCCATACTGCGGGTCCCATGGCTATAGAGGTTTTGCTTAGTTTGAGGTTAGATGGCGCTATATTAAGACTAGCGTCTTAGGACCTCTGAAATAATTTTGAAGTGAAGTTATTAGTTTTCAAGATTTAATACCTCAAAATTCAGACTTGTTGGAGTCTCTTAGCTTTATTACTTTTCAACTTAACCCCTTTCCAAAAAGTTAGTTCGTTTATTTTTGAAAAACCACTTAGCAATTCCTTTTTAACTGTGACTGCGCTGTTTTTATTAAATCTATTACCAGTTAATGAGTTCTAAAGTTGTAGCTTATTTACTTTATTAGTTAAATGTACGAATCATTAAAATACTTTAAAATAGTCATTTTATAAAAAAATAAAAATAATTCGTTTCACGAATAACAGCAAGTTATTTAGTAGCAAAATGAAGTTCTATCTAAACAATATCTATAAATCAGTTTTAAGGAAGAAATATATCGATCTAGAAAAGGTTAAATTGAGAGCAGATAGTACAAAATATCATGCTTTTCCGATTTTAAAAATATGTTAATTTTAAGATAGTAGTCCAAAATCAATCGCATTTAATTATTTTAAAAAAACCTATAGATTTTTTTCCATACTACATATATCGGATACTCATTTAAAACAAAACTCGTGGTAAGAACACGTTATAATGTTTTAAACTAGTGAAAAAAACCGCAAGAAAATGCTTCTTTTAAAATAAACAAAAAGTATGAATTTATGAAAAAATCAATATAAGGACACTTAGCTAAAAAAGGTGTTAAATATTCAGTTGTACATACTTGCATAAACAAACATACACTGTGCAGAACATTGTGCGGTTCTAGAACCACTTGATGCCACATTTGACATACATTCTGAGGGTTATTGGATGAAACATGAATTGTGTAACCTCATAACCCTCGGGTTTTGTTGTTATCGAAACAAGATTCGAGAGTCCCACTTATTTTTTTGCTGCTGGCTCATTCTAAGTGTTTCTTTCATTCCCAGTCCACCGTGGAAGCATTCAATAGTACTGCTTTAGTAAAAAAATATTTTTTCTAGAAAGAAGAAAGAAAGAGAATTCAGTGCCAACAATACACTACAACGACAATTTTAGGTTATTATAAAGTACATTTCACCCATTAATTTAATGATCCGCTGATTTCAAACAATTCGTTTTTCCTAGTAACGCCAAGGAAAGCTCAAACAGGTAATATCATAATAATAAAACTTTGTTACACTGAGTACTAACAAAATGGATAAGCATATATGTAGAGCACGCAATTTAGTCGTTACTGGGGCAGTAAATATACATTTATAGTACCAACTTTAACGGGAAAACTTTTCGACAACTATTAATTAAATGAGCGAAGTCCTTTTATTACTTTATTTGCTAACAGCTAACTATATTTGTTGTTAAACCCTCCAAATCTGACGGGAATAGTCAAGAATGAGTTCCGGTGATTTTGAAGGTTGATTCTGTAAATAGGAAGTGCCTAAAAAGTCTGGTTTTATTTGGTTTGGGCAGTACACTCTAGCGCACTTTTTACTACAACTGATTTACATCATTTTTTGATAAAGTTACTTTATAGTCATTCATTAGATTGTAGATTTAATAAATGCCAGTGATAGCCCAGTGGGCAATGAACCAGAAGGTTGCAGGTTCAAAACCCTCGTGTTTCAAAGAGAGGGCTGTGCCCCTCGGTGGGGACGTATACAGTCAAAAAAAGAAAAAAATATGCCGATGGTAATTATAAAACGAGTTGTTACTGGTATAGAATAGAATAGAAAATGCTATGATGATTTTGATGGTAATGATTAACTTCTATGTTAATAATAATAAAATCATTTATTTTCAGGCAACTAGGCCCCATAGATAAATATCTTACAGACTAACATACATATAAAATATAATTTAACAAAATGAAAACTTAACTAACTCTATTTCCCGGGTGTTTTTCCGAGGGTGTCTATAACCGGGAATCTCTCGCGAAAACGGCGGAACACCACGCCCTCCGGCCAAAAGCTATCCTTCATGACTGTCTCCAGCATGAACGTCGGGAACCGCACCACAAATGCTTTGTAACTAGCGTGGTAATGCGATTAATCACTTCATTTCTCATAGGTTGTTTTGATGAGTTATAATATGACATCTCAACATCACTTTTTAGCTAGAAAACCTATTTAGAAATAGGTTAATGTTACCTTTGAATACACAGTTCATAAACCATCGTATTACAGAGCATATAATGTCACAAAGTGAACTTATATCCTCGGGGTAGGTATTATTGTACTTTTTGCCCGAGGTCCCGTTTACCAAAAGGCTCTTTTCCTCTTCCTGTATTTTGGGAGCATCCTGTAGTTAATTGGAATTAATTGGAATCCCGACTTTACAGTGATCGTGTTTGTCAATAGGTTTTCCTGCTTTCAATTAAAAATTACTCAGTCGTGATTTTGAAATGGTTGAGATTGCTGTTCCGGAACTGGAATTCTGATAGGAATAAAAAACTTAGGTTTTTGGGCGAAATGTTTTTAATATCTTTTTATTTAATTTTACACTATTATTCAACGATGGATGTTTTTAAATCGTACCAGGTACCAATCTGTGGCCTCTGCCTACCTTAAATAAAACCAAGGCGTGAGCTTTTGTGTGTATTTATACAATAATCCATTATAAAAAAATATATCTCTCTTTCAATTTCCTCATCCTTTGATATGCTGAAGAAAATAAGTTATCTTTTGATATTTGATTTGCCTACACGTTGAGAAGTTATTTCATCGTAAAATTATTTTTCAATCAAACTTGAATGTTAAATACGAATTTATATTTGTGTTCAGCAGCTCTAGCACGATAACGACAAACTCACGTTCGGCTCACGCTGAAACTTCACTTTGATTGCGCGAGGGTCCCGCGCAAAGGCTTGCTCGCCCTATGGCGTTGTCAATGTTGATATTTTGACATAGGACCGCGGTGTTGTCGTGGCGCTGTCACTATCGTACTCGGCCTGCTGTAGGTGATTTTATGTTAAACGAATAAAAAATAAAATACACATAAATTATAAACAATCTCTTCGGTTGAGTGGCAGTGACAATATTCTTAATCTCCGGACTCGGGTTCGATTCTCGGTAGGGTGTTGTTCTCATGTCTGGGTATATTTTGGTTCATTTTTTTGTACGTATATGTATACCCAGGAACCTACAACAAATAAAAGAGAAACCTAAGTGTGGACCTTAATGAAACATTTTCACCAGAAATTTAACTGACGTTGTCAAATCTCTGATTATACAGGGTTACCGGAAATTCCATACATTTCCTTCAAGGGGTTAAAGTAGAGCTCATTTGTGTCATTTTTTTTAATTCCTTTCCTAGCCGATAGTTATCAGTTTTTGAGATAGTCGTATTTTTGTGATTTTTTTGCTAGATGCCCTTTTGTGACAAAAAAAGAAGTGTAACTTAAAAAAAATCCTATTTTAATCTTTTTTTATGCATAATCTGAAAGCTAACATCTCAACGGTTCCTGGAGATTATAATAAGCTGAAGTAATACCAATAACCTTCATGTTGTGGACTTGGAATCGCGAGAAATTTAAATGCAAATCTTTGTAGTGCCACTTTGTCGTGAATTTGTGCAAAATAATGAATGGAACGTGTCATAAAGATTGCTTAAGAGGACCATCTCAGTGTTTTTTTTCCCACACAAACGGCGTCAATGGATTCCATCCCCTAAACGTTGGTATAGTGTCAGGAACATAAAAAACTAGGTCCGTACGTTTTGATTTTTTAAATATTTTTAGTAGACAAAAAGATATTTGAGATTAAAAGTCAGCACTTTTCGCCAAAAAAATTATCAACATTTAATAGGTGACTGTTGAAGAACTAATAACAATTTATATAAGAGCATTTTAAGCAGGATTTTTAATTTTATGTTTTTTAATAAGTAGTATGTAGTTTTACCCCATTTTCATTTTTCTCCAATTAGAAAAATCAACATGTACAAAAATCCACTGCTGTTCTGAAATTTCCTTTTCAAGTTATAACTTTTTTTTTGTAAAGTTTTATACCACTTTCGAAAGCTAGTGAAATAAGGCATTTATTTAAGTAATCTGCACGACACATTCCATACATTTTTTTTGCACAAATTCTCGACAAAGTGGCACTACAAAGGATTTTTCATTTAAATCTCCCGGGATTCCAAGTCCAAAACATGAAGGTTATTGGTGTTACTTCAGATTATTATAATCTCCAGGAACCGTTGAGATTTCAGCTTTCAGACTATGCATAAAAAAAGATAACAATAGGAATTATTTAAGTTACACAGCTTTTTTTGTCAAAAAAAGGCATTTAGCAAGAAAATCACAAAAATGCGATTATCTCAAAAAACTATCGGCTAGGGAAGGAATTAAAAAAAATGTCGCAAATGAGCTCTACTTTAGGGTTAAAGTAAGGAATAGGGTAGAGGGGGTTTAGGGTTGAAGGGAATGTATCGAATTTCCGGTAACCCTGTATAGTATACTAAACGTTGGTTTAATATTTGGTGAATATTGTCATAAGTGTATAATTTATTAGGTATTCACTTAAATTTATTTTCACTTGTTATCAACTTGTGATTTTATGTTTGTAACTCAATTTGAAAATTGTTGGAATGGTCTGATTTTCTTAAATAATATTTTGTATCTTGTTAAAAGGCTGAACAGACCCTCCAAAATGAATTGCTGAAAAACATTATCTATTCATCCGCAGCTTAGATGTAGGGATCCCTTAGAAACAGTCATTTACCCGTTAAATCGAGACCGTAATCGATTAAGTTAAATTCAACCGAAATTTATTTTTCCGCGGGAAGAAACTCGAATTCCTTTGTTTCACTTAATTCGATTAAGCGGTTGCAGATCTAATCTTCCGGAACTGAAGTGGTTGACTTTAGATATCTGGAAATCGGTTTTTAGGGTTCTTTACATAAATAGATTTCTCTATATAGGCTGACTTTTTAATCACTGGTCATGTTTTTTAACCCCGACATAAAAAGAGGGGTGTTATATGTTTGACGTGTGTATCTGTGTGTCCGTCTGTGTCTTCGTAGCTCCTAAATGAATGGGCCGATTTTGATACAGTTCTTTAAAAGTTGTCATGATCGAGATGGTTCTTAGCTATCTTTGATCAAAATTGGTTCAGCTGTTTATAAGCAAGCGGTAAATGTCAAGGGTGAGCCAAAATTTGTAATTTTAGAGTATCAATATCATTAATAGAACAAAAATAAGGATTTTTTAATCAATATTTTGTAACCTCTTTTTTTTTAAATTCACGAATTGTGAAGAGCAGTAAGTATATTGTTTTCACTAGTTTTAAACATATTATAACGATTACTCATTTGAAACAAACATTGTGATAAGACCCGTTATCATAATGTTCAAAACTATTGAAGAGCACTTTTATTATTTTCATTTAAAATTTGACAATATTAATTTATTCTCATACAAAACATGCTTCAGCTTGAATTTGTGTTTTTAATGGGTTTTTTAAATTCCTATAATTTTCTTTCGTAGCTTCATTCAACCAGTGTGAAGGGTGGATCGCTAGTAAACAATAAATTAAAATATACCCCATTTTCATTGCAAACTCGTTCTTATCACAAAGTACACGCATGTAGTAACCTGATGTTCGCTCTGTACGTACAAAAAATACGAAAGGAACATGACGTGGTAGACCTTCAGTGTAATGTTTTGTGTCTATGATTTTTTTACTTTGTGACCAACAAACACGATGTTATTACGTTTCCTTGAAAGTTTTGAATGATATATAACCAAACTTTTATGATGCGTGGAAGTTTTAATTTTATGACAAAGTTACGACTTACAAAATTATATTACTTCCCTGCTTTCAGAAGCTCTGTTCTGAAGTTTTCAAGTGGCGACATCTAGTTGGATCATGTAGAAATGGTTCAATGTATCTGCACTTATTGGGAGGGAAAATAGCACGCCCCTGAAGAAGGTTCTTCAACATTTGAATGGGTGTAGTATTTTTTTGTGCGCCCACTAGATGGCGGCAGTTGATAAGCACAGGGAGCTAGCGTGGTAAAAATGAGATATAATAGATGTCGTCACGAATTACCTTTCAGAGTTATATTATAAAACAATTCTGTACAGAACTTCCGTAAAAGGCTACATACATACCCATAAGCACAAGCCTTTTTCCCACTATTAGGGTAGGCAGAGATCACAGATTTCCATCTATGGTAATGGGACAGTATGAATAGAAAAAGGTGTCTTTCGCTCCAAATTAACATTATGAGAGGAAATCGTAATACGCATTCAATCTACATTATTATTATTTTAAAATTAGATTTTGAGTTTATGGTTCTCTTGTATGTAGAGTGGAATTTGGGTAAGGGAAGTGGTTTATAATTATAGATTAAGAAAGCACAAAACAAAACGGGTGAGGGGGTTAAGAAAATTGCTTTTTAGAACTTGCTAGAAGGCTCACTTTGTTTTAATTATTTTATGCAACCGGGCCGGAAAAGCATTTTTTTAATAAGATTAAAAAAGTTAGGTTCTGGATTACATAGAATCAGCGGAGGCATACGATAATGTCAAGAACCTGGCATTCTTCTGGGAGGACATTGGCTGGCTGGAACAGGAAGCCCGAAACATATCACGCACATGACATGACCCCATCAAGAGGCTCAGCGCGGAAAATGCCCGACAAACATGACTTAACATATTAATTAATCAGTAATCATGTTGACGAATTTGTATAATAAAATCTTGACAAACATTGTAAAGAACGTTTTTTGATTTGTAAAAAACTTTAAGTAATGAAAATTTCTATTTCGTTTACTTGCTCTTTAACGGTCAACGTTATAAAACGAGATACCTATCTCAGTTGGCTAAACAATTTTCTGCTATTGAAATTTCAATGTTATTTCTGCACAGCAAGAAAGAAATAAGAAGCTTAGCTGGAGCCGGGGGCTGTCAACTCTAGCTTATGTTCTACAGTTGAAGAAATAAAACCTACTATAAATTATTCAAAATGTTTTTACAAAATTATGAAGTTCACCAAAAATTCACAGATTTCGTGCCTTACACGACTATCGAGCACATTGGTAATGAATCTACGGAATTCGAAAAAATGTCGTTCTGACTAGGTATTTGTCATTTTTCAAAAAGGTTAGGCTACAGGGCAAACCACATCGTTTTTGTTTTAGGCTCAAACTTTAGCTGACTAAATTGTCCAGAGAATGTTTCTCAAATTTTTCATATCATTCTTCGTTTCCAAAATACCAAGCGATAAAATCAAAAATTCGGAAAAACATGATTTCAGCCATTTTTTACTTTCTCTAATAATTATTTTTGCACCTTACAGCTCTTGTGAAAACGCGACTTTCGCATTTTTTTTGAACATCATATCTTCACAACTCTCCGAGATATAAGGGGATCGCACTTTTTCGTGAAATCGGAGCCTGTACTGGAGCGAACGAAAAAACATTTACAATGTCAATTATAACTCTGAAATTAAAAATGTTGTATCGTCCCCGACATGCGATTGTTTATAACTCTGTGTATATATCTGTGTCTGTTTGTGGCATAGTAGCTCAAAAATGTATAGACCGATTATAGTGTCTTTTTTGTTTAAATGCTGATGGAATCGAAATGGTTCTTTCTTAGCTACATTAATAAAAATTGGTTTAGCCGTTTAAAAGTTATAAGCTATGAATATCGGGATGATAAGTTTTATTTTTATTTTAGGGTTAATATACTGTTGTAGGGATCGAAGTCGGTGAATCGTACGTTTTTAACGTGGAAAATTATTTATAAAAAGTTTTTTAGTTTATTTTTGTGTCGTTCATTACAAAGAAAATAATAACGAGAAAATAAATTAGTAAGGCTACATTTATATTGTACCATGAGAATATTTAGAAAAAGGAATTTTAAAATTTACAAATTTGTTCAAAATTTTTCTTTGATATGCTTCTTTTCCTATTTTCAACTTCTCTGAATATTTGAAATAAATTCTTGAAATCCGCGTTGTAAAACTTTTCATAAATGAGAATACTGCTTCGTATTTCAATACCAGTTTTAGTAATTTGAATGCCGCGGAAACGAATAACGATCTTATGAAAACTCAGTGAGGGGAAGAGTCTTTTAAAGTACCGCAAAGGAAAATAATCTGATTTTTATTAAGAATACTTTACAGCAATGTGTACTGTATTATTAAACCAGTCTCAGCAGATGTTACAACTGAATGTTGGAATTCAATTCTCTTTGTTTTAATATTACAATTTTCTTTTTGTGCGTGTTGTCTATCTATATGTAGACTTAATATTTTTGGAAAATAAAATAGCTTGCTTTTGCTTCATTTTATATTAAAATATTTTCTTATCTCAAATGCATAACCGTAAAGGATATCATTCAAAACGTACCAAAACTTAAAAGTGGCGGCCAAAAAAAGGAGTTATTATTTCAAAAGGACATAATTATTCTTAAGGCGACTACAGCACCCGATAAAGGCAGCACACATAGAAATAGTGCCATCTCCGTCTCTCGACAGGCCTTGGGCCGGCAGTGCAAACAGTGTGGATACACGAAGTTTACGGACTATGAAAGCGTACGTGCGTAAAAACATGTTCGAACGTTAGAAAAATGAGCTTTATGGAAAGGTAACAGCTTAAATCGAAAAATGCTTTAGCTACTTATCGAGAGTGTTCAATCACGAACATTTTGATAGCAAATTCAAGTTACTGTGTGCATTTTACTATCGTTTTTACAGCTTAAAAGATACACAATAGTGAGTATTTAGAGGTGACTTTGTGAGCTTTTTCTATCGAACCAAAAGTGCTGAATCATGTTTTCAGCAAACATCTTATCTAGTTTATGTCCTGAATATTACCGTAGTATTTTTTTTCTTCGATTTAATGCAGTGCGTCATGCTTATCTACGCATCATAAAATCGTAATTTAGGTGCTGTAGTCGCCTTAACATTTTTTTAGTATGCCAGCTGAGCTGTACGACCTTTACGAATTTTCCTCTTTTAAGCTTAAAAATCTAGATTTTCAAGCTTAAATGCATTTTTAAATCTAGAATTTAAATCTTTAACCTAATACGAAAAGTGTTTTGTATCACAATCTATTGAAACACTATTTTCTATGGCCGGAACATTTAAAATCCAGATTTATAAGTGTCAAAAACAAATCTAGTGATGGTCGTACAGCTTAGCTATCATACTAAAATAATCTCACGACATTTATAACAGCATGTTAAATCATTTTTAAATGTATTATAGTTATAAGATAAATTGTATTCGAATACGCTTTTATGTAATTTACTAGCTTGCTGCGCGCTTTGGCATGACTGTAAGCGTAGTAGGCACTTGAATAAAATAAAATAAAAAATGTCTAGAATAATATTTTATTTCGAAATAAAACTATACCTTTTTTGACCGCCACTTTAAAATTTTTGGTAATTTTTGTATGGGCCGTGAATGATGTCCTTTATCTACATAAGTTAGTTGACTTGACACAACAATGAATCTCCACTCCTTATTAATTTTTTCTTTCATATTCTCATCTTAAAGAGCATTATCGGCAAAGAACTAAAAGATTTGCCATACCTTCTGGTCTAAATTGCTACAAGACAGAATGGAAGGACGCACTTTAATGTCGTGGGCCAAGTTTCACTTCGGGTCGTTGAGCCAGTGAAGTAATTAAGTATTGACAACTCATACGGGAGGCCCGTGCCCCAGCAGTGGGGACATATATGGGCTGATGAAGATGAAGATGAAGATTGATTGAATTATACAAATAGACGAAACTCGATTAGTTTCTATTTAAACTAGACTAAGACCCAATTTCACTCTGTTAGTTATTAAACAGACGATTCGCAACTAACTCGAGATTTGACAATATCATTTTCGTAATTTTTTTGACTCCTTGATTAACGTCTTCATCGTAGATTAACTAATTAGCAGAGTATAGTGAAATTGGCCTTATTGTTATACAAAGTGTCTTATAGACTGGTGGAAATTTCGAAATTAAATTAAATCGCCTAGACGCAAATTATAAACCTGCTTAGTACCGAGATTTCTTAGACTAATTAATGCAATCCTGCTGAACACGACTCGGCTTGGTTCTTTGAAAAAGGAAAAACTGCGACTTAGGACAGATTCGTGTTCAGCAGGGTCAAATTTGTTTCACGATTTGCGTCTAGGCGATCTAACGCCAGTCTGTTAGATATTTTCTATTTTATGTGATCCTTTATTTGCATACCTTTAGTATGTAATGAGGAAACGGATATACGGAAAACGGATATAGTATATGTTTTGTTTGGCTCAGTTACGTATACAGGACAGCTCTGTTTAGTCCACAAGTGTTACGAAGGTCGAGGGTCCTCAGCCCTCCGTTGGGGGTTGATTTCCATAGCCTCAGTGGTAAACATTTCAAATTGATTCTTGAATAACACCTGTGACGTTTTCATAACTATTTCCTAAGTTTTGTTGTAAAATACCTATTCCAATAAAATGAAATGTTATTGTTAAACTAGCATGTGGCAAATATAAAGAGAGTCCCCATAGCCTCACAGTTTAATGCTTGTTTTTCTCGGGGACATAGTGATTACTTTTTCTCTGCTCGAGGGAAGACCATGGACCTTATATCACTATCCTGGGAAGACTGCATTGCAAACAGGCGTAGAGTTAGAATAACAAATGAATTTGACGTATTTTAAGTGACATAAGTCCCACGAAATTCTATGTAGGTTACCAAAAATGTATGAAATCTAGGAATTTAATACAATTGTATACAATTCCTAGGAAATGTATCTAATATAATTAATTTCACACATTTTCGAGTGATTTTAGGAATTAAAATACATTTCCTAGGAATTGTATACAATGACGGATTACATACATTTCCGTTAACATATGCACCAATACAGAAGTCAAGTCAAATATTTTTTGACTTTGAATGTAAAACAAAAGAAACATGAAAAAACATTATGAAAATTGTGCGATTACTTTACACACACATTACACTGTAAAACTCTATTTGATAACACATAGATATTTGGACATTAGTGGAATAAAGCTTCAATAAGGTTTTATGTTGTTTTCAAGAATGATTAAATCTTGAAGGATTTAGAAGGTTTCTGTTGTAAACAATGTTCCTTAGAGGGATATATAAAAGCTTTTACGGTGCTAAAATAATGTTTCAGGTAAACGAAATTTAATTATGAACCAACGTTTGTAAAAAAGAAAATATTAGGAGTGTAATATACGTATAACGAAGACTCCGTAGTAGAAAGCAGCGATACTTTATTTTTATTTATAATTTTAACCGAAAGAGATTGAATTTCAAATTAAATATTTAAATAATATAAGTGGTGAATGGTTTCTTTATTATTAAGTATTTAAAAAAACATAGACTTTTTTTTAAATATAATAATTATATAATAAAAAAAAGTCTATCCATTCATACACTCTCACATATAAAAAGCGATTTTACAAAATAAAAGATATCCTTGGATCTAAATTACATATATCCTAGGAAAAAACCACTGAACTGAGCAATTTTCCCCAAGGGACAATGGTTGATAAGCGACTATAATAAGCAATCAGCATTAGAATATTATGTGGGTTTCTTGGGAAAATCTAAAGTCATGGAAAAATGTACGTCCTGAAGTTTTAAACTATAAAGTAACTCCGTGATATTAACAAAAGAACAACCTTTCACGTTCGTTGTATCACCTTAGATTATTGTAAATTAATTTCGGTCACATCGCAGGTTAACTGGAAAACTTAACAATACGCTACCAATATCAAATAGCTGTTAAGAAACTCCGAATTCATTGTTTAAATTTATGGAAGTTCAATATGACTTCACTTTAGAAACTATTAAAGGTAAGGTGTTATGTGGCGTTGTATACCTTCTACGGCTCAACCGATTTAGATGATTCTTTTTTTTGTTGTGTTCATAATTGTCACGACCAGGTTTAGTATATTAAAAAAATAATAATCGAAAAACTTTCCAGAGGAACGAAGTCGTGGCTGGACAGCTATTGTAGTATAAAAACACTAATATGAATGTTTTTTTATACTATGTTTTCCCTTTGTCTTAGTGTAGTACTCTAAAAATTCCTTTGTTTTCTAAAAAATATTGTTTCGAAAATAATATTTACAACAAAAATGTATTAAGTTACTATTAGGTCTTTTGATGTAGAAAGTAGGTTTTTTATTGTATTTTTTTATCTAAAATTTGGTTGGCTAACTTTATGTATCGAGGCCAGCACATTAAGTTTCTCCAATTCATTGAAAACCCGTTCTTATCGCAACAGTACAGAGTGCACGTATGGGTAACTTGAAATGCGGCAATCTGTACCAGTGATAAACTCACGTAATTGTTGAGCTGAGATTTTTCATCCTTTTTATTTATTTTATTTTATTTATACAATTTTAGGAAGACCAACAGCTATGAAACAACTTAAATACAAACATAAGTAACAAAAAGCCAATTATAGGTCCTTTATGTATTTTTTATACCCAATTATTAAATATAGCATTCAGCCCGGAACTTCGTTCCCGTGAGAATTTGGGAAAATTACGTAGCCTATGTTACTCAGAGATAATGTAGCATTCTAATGCTAGAATTTTTCAAATCGGTTTAGTATTTTTTAAGCTTATTCGTTACAATAACGTATAAATCTTTCCTCTTTACAATATTAGTGCAGATTTAGATTTTTGTCTTCGTATAGGGAATTTTTGTGTAGGTATATTTTTCAGTTCATCTTATCATACTAAATTACAAACAAACAAACATTTAACATTTTACTCTTTGTGATATACCTAATTTGATACGCCCGATTCACGGAAATTAGACGAATAAATATGTAAACTCGTACATTAAGTACGAATACTTACAGTGGGAAGGAACAGCTTAGCTAAAACTGAAACTCTGAATTCAGACCCTATTACTAAGACTCCGCTGTCCGTTCGTCTGTCCGTCTGACCGTCACCAGGCTGTACCTCATGAACCGTGCTAGTTAGACAGTTGAAATTATCACAGATGATGTATTTATATTGGCGCTATAACAACAAATGTTAAAAAACGGATTAAAATAAATATTTAAGGGGGCTCCCATGCAACAAAAGTGATTTTTTTGCCGTTTTTTTAGATATGTCTGTCCGAGGCTGTATCTCATGAAACGTGGTTGTTAGACAGTTGAAATTTTCACCGATGATGTATTTCTATTGCCACTAAGTATAACAACAAATACTAAAAAACATAATAAAATAAATATTCAAGGGGGCTCCCATACAACAAACGTGATTTTTTTTGCCGTTTTTATATAGACAATGGTACGGAACCCTACGTGCGCGAGTCCGACTCGCACTTGGTCGGTTTTAAAAAAAATATTCTGCTCTAAAATTGAATTATTTATTCCAGAAATGTAATCGCATTCTGACAGCGGGGCACGGTTCCGATGTAAATCGCGTAGCATCAAAGCACTTATGCGTAAATTACGAAAACTCCTTAACTTGACGTTTCAAGCTTAAAATTATTACTTATTGCCGTAAATATAATAGATACATTCCACCATTTAAGTATTTGCTTTGCTGTCTCTTACACCCTGTGTAGTGTTGCAAGTTAGCTAATAAATAATATACTCGCTTTGAATGTGTATCAAATATTGTTCTGTGGCGTCATCCAATTTACCTACCCATGGGGGCATGGAGGTCATTCAGTGACTGCTTGCCAAATAAAATGGTTAGAGTAAATAAGTTTCAGAATAAATGCTTCGTGTTTTCTTATTAAATTATAGCGGTAATTAAAAAAAAAGTACTTATATAAATAACTTTCTATTTAGTTGTTAATGAGACTCGAAGAGTTAATTAACTAACATTTTTCGTACCAATAATTAATTAAGTAGCTCGGTACGTACAATAATTAATTAAAATCTGTGAAATTGGATACTAACTGCGTGTAGTTAATAAATTGTAAGTGCTTGTTGTTTTGATATAGTAGTGACAGCTCAATTGGTAATGATCCAGACTTGCAACCGGAAGGTTGCGGGTTCAAATCCTGGTGCGGGCTTGTACCAGTAAATTTGTCTTTTCGGATTTGTATAAGTACGGATTTTCCACTAATATCACTTGCTCAGCGGTGAAGAAAAACATCGTGATAAAACCCGGCACGTCTAAGAAAATTCGTTTTTCGTTTGCGGTCCACTAACCGCTTTGGGCCAGCGTGGTGGACTACGGCCTTAATCCCCTTCGTGTTTCGAAGGGAGCCCCGTGCCCCTCGGTGGGGACGTATATGGGCTGATAGTAAAAAAGATAATTGGAGGTCTAAGTTAAACATAAGCAGGCATTAACAAACGTCATAAATCATTGTGAAGTTAGATAAGTTACTCTTAACTTTATGAGGTAAGTCGTTGTCTACTCAATAATTATTCTCCCATAATTATCCTTAATGTTGAACGTGCAACGTGATCTCCATTCGAATTAGCAGTCGCTTTATATTGTATCCAACACATGTCTTTTTTTTTTCATTTCCACATTTATTATAACAGTTTAAATTCAAATATTATTTTTAAAATAATGAAGTTGTTAAGAATAAAGAAGCTAGCTACATGAATTAAGGTATAGCTTGCTAAAGTAGATTTTAAATATTTACGCATAAAATAACTTACGACTATATCCGAATATTTGAATTAATAATTTGGCAATTTTATGTAAAGAAAGGAGCTCTTTAACAAAGGCAATATCAAAATTAATAAAGAATTGAAAGAATAAAAATACCGAAATAAAAATGTTAGGCAAGACCAATAATAAGTATTAAGTTGCAAACAAGTGCCATACTATCCCATTACAAGCTACTTATAGCTATTAACGGAAATGTGTGTAATCCGTCATTATATACAATTTCTAGGAAATGCATATAATTCCTAAAATCGCCCGGTGTGTGAAATTAATTACATTTGATACATTTCCTAAATAACATTCGACTTCTTTGTTCATTTGCGACCGATAATAAATGTTGGTCATTCAACTTCTTTGTTCATTTGCGACAAACGGAACTGCGACAAGTAGGTTTGTTAGTAGCTCACTTCATGAACATATCGAAAGTGAGCAAATCAACGATATGGCCACGTCACTTATTCAGGTTAGGTTAGGTTGTTTTATTCATTTCATTCACAGAAAGTATTAGTTTTTTACATTTCCTAGAGCATTTTCGGAATTTTATACAATTCCTAGGAAATATATGTATTTCCTAGGATATGTGTAATTGTGTATATTAAAAAATCTTTGAAACAATATTTAATACATTTCCTAGAGCTATAAACATTTCTTAGGAATTGAATTGTATACAATTCATAGATTTCATACATTTCCGGCAACATAGCTACATAAATAAACTTAACGCCATGATAGTTACTTAGCAACTAAAAGCTTTTTAATCCCCTTCTTAAAAGTAAGCAACGAATTACCATATATGTCAACTGAGTTATAATTATGATAACTGTTATATAAGCGAAAATGTGCCTTTTTATAATACTAAAACGGCACGGTAAAATTGTATTACCATGGCCTCCTATGCACTAGTGATACTAGAAGCTGGGAAAAAAGAAGGCAATGGTAATACAAATTCTGTCATGCCGTGCCGTGCCGTTAGAATTTTAAAAAGGCCCAATATGTGTGACTGTGTCTAGTAAAAGGTACAACTTTCGTGGTAGTCAATAAGAACTATTTACAATAGCTCATCACACTAATTGGTTAAAGTTGTACCTTTCCATTTTCACAGTCACGTATAGTTTTTTTTGTCAGCCCATATACGTCTCCACTGAGGGGCACGGGCCTTCCTTCGAAACACGAAGGGGGCTTAGACAATAGACTACCAAGCTGGCCCAATGCGGATTGGTGGACAGATATAGATAAGAAATAGTATATCATTTTTTTTCTTATTTGCCCACTAAACACGAATCACGTATTTAAATTACATCTAAGAGACTTCCATTAACATACAAGAATGAGATTAACATCATTTAAAGGATGTTAATAGAAATTGAACTCAGATTTCCTTAATATCTAGTAGCGTTGTGACGTAGCTTCGCGTCGTTCTGCATTCTCACACGCAAGAATACACAATTTACAGTGTAAACATAGCGATTCTTATTTCCTTCAGTGTCATTTTTGTGTACTACGGTGTAAAAAATATTTAAATGGAATGTTTTGTGAATCACCCACCGAACTCAAACATATAATTGGGTATTTTCGACTCGATCTTTAAGGTACGTTTTACTTACGTTGTTCTTCGGCCTAGTGTTTTTCTGGCATTTTTCCGGCCTAGTGCCAGGCGTGATCGCCTTCCAATTAGCTCGGTCTGCTTCCTGTCGCTTATTGAATTTTCTTCCTTGTGTTATCGGCTCTAAGTTAAGTTTAGACCTACCGCGAAATTTCAGGCCCTTTATTATAACGAAAAATTTTTTTTACGAAACTAGGTAATCAAAAAGAAACTTAACACTGCTGAGCGGTAATAGTTAAGGCGACTACAGCACCCGATAAAGGCAGCACACATAGGAATAGTGCCATCTCCGTCTCTCAACAGGCCTGGGCCGGCAGTGCGAACAGTGTCGATACACGAAGTTTACGGACTATGAAAGCGTGCGTGCGTAAAAACATGTTCGAAAGTTAGAAAAATTAGATTTATGGAAAGGTAACAGCTTAAATCGAAAAATGCGTTAACTACTTATCGAGAGTGTTCAATCATGAACATTTTGATAGCAAATTCAAGTTCCTGTGTGCATTTTACTATCGTTTTTACAGCTTAAACGATACACAATATTGGTATTTAGAGGTGACTTTGTGAGCTTTTTCTATCGAACCAAAAGTGCTGAATCATGTTTTCAGCAAACTACTTATCTAGTTTATGTCCTGAATATTATTTAGTATTTTTTTTCTTTGATTTAATGCAGTGCGTCATGCTTATCTACGCATCATAAAATCGTAATTTATGTGCTGTAGTCGCCTTAACAGTTAGTTGTTATGGGGACGTATATTAAGTAACTTTAAATTAGTTGGAGAGAATTTAGAATATAAATCAGACCACTAAAATGAACTTTACTAAGGAACTTTGTTCATTTTAGTGGTCTAAATATGAAAAAAAAAAAACACCTTTCCATACAACTTGAGCTATCAGCCGATTGTCGTTTTACTTAAAAAATGCCTACACATCGAATAAAGCAACTTTTTTGTGTGCAAAAATATTTTCGTAGCTTCGTTGCCGTAGGTAGTTATATCGACTTTGACAATCATGAAGCCATTCAGGCTTTACATTGCAGTCTCTAAAATTAGCCTCTTGTTTCTCAGTTAATCCTGTTATCCAATCAGCTTCCGTACAAATAGCATTGATTGAACTAATTGTCTACAATAGGTCGAAACACAAAGGCCAAGGTATCAGTAGCACTGAAGAGCTATTGTTAGTGCTTGTTTGGGACTAGTGCCCAAATTCCTTTGGTTAAAAGACTTAGATAATTTGTATAGCCACTGAATTTGAAGTATCCTGTGTTCATTCGATGTATAAATTAAGACTTTTTCTTGTTTTGTGTTCTTAACAATGCTTATCTAAACTATAGTCATTTGGTGGCAGCTAATATTTTCAGGAATAATTATAAAAAATCAAACCGACTTATTTGGCTTGGCATCGAATTCAAATCAGTAAGTACGAGTACGTAGCACATTAAATGCTACTAAGTCTTTATTTATTTTTTGGTTTTTGATGTCGGTTTAATTTTTTTTATAAAAAGTTTATTTATTTTTCAATTTTTACTTTAAATAATAGAAAGTACACAAGAAACAAAAAAAGATACCTACAGTCGATCATAGAACCTCCTTTTTTGAAGTCGGTTAAAAATGATTATAAAAACAATGGGAATTAAAGCTTTTTTTGGGAAATATTGTAACTCATAGAGATATCATTAAATTTTTCTTTTCCAGTCGAATTCCCAGTTCATACGGTTTCCGCAGCGTAACAACATTTTTCGAAGCTATTATCTCAATAATGAAATCTCGAAATTTCCTTTCATGTAGATACTGTTCAATTAATTATGTACAATGTAATCTTATTATAACGTCTATTAAATGTGAGGTTGACGACTTTGCCTTTAATCAGCAGCCAACACTAAATCTATCTATTTAAAACCTTCAATATATTTGATAAGTTTGACGTCAAGCGGTATGTTACACACATCAACACGGTCTAGGGACATTACACGATTTTTCATACAAAAGAGGTCTGTTTGACAAGCTATAAAAGCATATTCGAGACACATGGAGGGCTATTATTTTCAGACGAGTAAGTACTAAACATGAATTTTTAATTCTAGTCAATAAATTTTGTTTTACTTGAAATTTGTGAAAACGTGACGGAAACAAAAACGAAAATGCACTTTTTGCCTGCTTTTTGTATGAAAATGGTCGAATTTACGCAATTTTAATTTTTTCATTTTCGTTACTTTTTCAAGGATTTCAATAAAACCAAATTTATTGACTAGGATTGAAAATTCAGGCTTAGCACTTGCTCGTCTGAAAATTATAACGCTCCATGTATCTCGAGTAAGTTTTTATAGCTTCTCAAACCGGCCTCTTTTGTATGAAAAATCGTGCAATATCCCTAGACCGTGTTGATGTTGTATATGATATGAAAATTTTGCTGCCATAATGTATGTATACGTACAGGAAAATAGGCTAGAGCAGCTTGAGTGTATGTATATAATATACAAGAGGCGTTTGAGTATTTAATTATTTCCGAGATGTAATCATCATTTCACGCCTGAGCAAGATGCGTCGACGCGCGACACTTGATATCCTTCCATATTGGTTCATCGCTTTGGTAAATAGTACCATTGGAAATCTCAGTAGGATACTTTGTAACAATATGGAATACGCCGTGAGGTAACTTGTTTGCCAGTGGAAGTGTAGTGTGACTATACAGAAACAGGTATGTGTTGTGTGACTTTCTACAATATTTATTTGTTAGTGCTTTCTGCTCTGGATCCAAATAAAAATATTGTCCTGGCTTATGCTGAGCTGGTGCCTGCCCCCTTTTGGGCCTTTGAGTGTGTAGCGTGTATTTATTTATTTAATTGTATCATCTTGGTTTATCTGATTGTGTTTAAATCTAATTTAAACATATTAACTGAAAAAAACTTTTTTTTATAGATAATGGGTTTGCTCTTGACCACAATCTAGCCCAGAGGCGGAGATGTAGTCTTTGTAGAAACTGGCATGAGCTCACAACTTTTATGAAGAGATATACACACATCAACGCGGTCTAGGGATATTGCACGATTTTTCATACAAAAGAGTTCTGTTTGAGAAGCTATAATAGCATACTCGAGATACATGGAGCGCTATAATTTTCAGATGAGCAAGTGCTAAACCTGAATTTTCAATTCTAGTCAATAAATTTTGTTTTACTTGAAATTTGTGAAAACGTGACGAAAATGAAAAAAAAATGCGTGAATTCGACCACTTTCTTACAAAAAGCATTATCGTTTTCGTTTCCGTCACGTTTCACAAATTTCAAGTAAAACAAAATTTATTGACTAGAATTGAAAATTCAGGTTTAGCACTTGCTCGTCTGAAAATTATAGTCCTCCATGTATCTCGAATATGCTTTTTATATCTTCTCAAACATACCTCTTTTGTATGAAAAATCGTGCAGTATCCCTAGACCGCGTTGATGTGTATATTTTATTTTTACGCTAGCTATGTTCCTTGGGAACGTACGTCCAGACAGCCGTATTACATATACTGATAAAAATCTACGCCAGGCAAAGGCCCATTACATATACTGATAAAAATCCACGCCATCGTGAAATTTTCAACCTCAATATTACAGGCACTTTCAAAACAACTAGGTCGACAGCAGATTGCTTGAAACAGTGCGAATAACTTGCATGCTGCGGGGATTCATAATTACAAACCAGCAAATAAAATTAAACTATCCGAAGTGCATTATCAAGCCAGAATAAATTTTGCCACATAATATTTTAACTTTGATTGGAAAAGCCACATTGTATTTACCGACGAAAAATGTTTTATAAAAATGTGTAAAAATGTTAATATTTTGTATAAGTATTGTTTAGATCATGAGAGACGTAAATTGTTATTAAAGATAACATGTTTGTTCTCACATGACTAAAATTGTATAAAATGCTTGCCCTATATAATATTGTTACTAAATAGTTGGTTGTTTTTCAAATAAACTTTTATATTTGTGCTTTTGTTTTATTTTTATTTTGAGGGCTAAAATATGTATTTAGTTCCGATTTCACTCTTTGTAATATAACAAGTTTCAAAATAAATTACCAAAAAGAAAATAAAAAGCCATTAACACCAGAGTTCGAAACCGTAGTCCTATATCCTCTAGTATTACGATCCTGACTCACATACCACTACACCAAATCGTACTTGTTGTTAATGGACAAAATATTATTACTATTTTACTATTTTATTTTAGGTATAAGTATTTACTTATTGTCATGTAGTTTATTTAATACTGCTGCACCCGCTACTTTCTTTCTCTTCTTGATTTCTCTTCTCAGGTTGCCTTGAAAAAATTGCTGTTTAGCAATAAGGCCGCCTATTGTACATTTTTCCGTGTTTTTATGTTTCTGTGATGTCCTGTTTTATTGTGCAATAAAGTATATATAATAATAATAATAATAATAATAAAATATGCGTTCACAATCTAACCCATAGTAGTTCCATTTTATCACACCAGAGGTCGACTGTATAGCGGGGTTCGTTTTATATACGGCTGTCTGTACTATGTGTTCGATGGTACTTAAATATTCCCTTTTTGAAGACTTCCACAGAAATCCATGGCTAGTGTTCACAAAATCTTCAAGATATCTTGATTACTATATATAAACCTAGGAACGCAGATACTATCACTGGAGACATGTATTAAATATTCATTTGTAGTTAATGGCTATTAATTCCCATTGACGATTTCATATTGAGAGTTGTTAATTTGTTAAAGGGCTTTGTCGAATAGAACCTATTAACAAATTCATAGTTAATTTTGGTAGTCTGTGATTAATTAATATCTGTTTATTATAGAGTAAATAATAAATTTTATGGATTAGTGACGATAACGAGTATATCGTGGATTCATTAAACTGGTAAGGTTTACGGTTAAGAGTGATATGTGTTTATTTCATAACAAATAAACAAAATTACAGGACGTTCAAAAGCGCTCCAATGAGTTTTGCTGATATTTAATTTTTGTATAATCACGAAATAATTCCTCACTTCGGTGAAAAACATGTGTCTTAAACGGCTTTTGTAATTTTTTGTATGGAAAATATTACATAAGCCGATTTTAGTAATTGTAGTGTAGTGGCGTTTAAATTATTTGTGGTAAAGCGGCACAATTTCTTTTTTATGTTATTTAAATTAATATTAATAGTTGTCGCAGTCGTAGATTAGTCTTGTCGTTAGGCTTTTTAACGTGTAGCTATAATCAAGTATGTGTCGAACTTGTTTAAGCCTGGTGTCAGAATTTCAAAAACTACTGTAGTCAATCACCAGCCGGGACCGACGGCTTGACGTGGCCTCCGAAGCACAAAAACTCTTGTAATAAATTGCCACTTTGGTCACCCGTCAGGTTTCCTGCCCCTGTGTATCTTACTTAACCTCACTGATCAGTTCAGATCAGCGAACGCCACTAGGCCACGATTCGTTGATTTCGTAGCTATTTAAGCTACAGCAGTAAGAAGAGTTCTTAAATATTGGCAAAGTTCAGAAATGGCGAATTATTTGTTGGAAGTTGAATAAGGAGTTGAGGGTTGAAGTGACGCATACCAAACAAACTTAATGATTAATAACGGTGAAGTTAATTACTCGAGCCGCTCGTTGCTTCTATGGAATAAATTATGAGTTAGTTGGCCCTCCTTGGAGCGATTTATAGGCATGGTTAGTATTTGACAAGTAGTTTTTGTAAAAAAAGCCGTTTAATTTGGAACTGAACTAGTAATACGAGAGTGAACACTAAACATGAATTTATACGAGGTTTTGAGTAAACTCCCATGGCTTCTTTTTGGACCATAATATAACTCTAAAATTATTATTTTTTTACCACTCTTGACATTCATCGCTTATTTTTTAAACAGTTAAATCAATTTTGATTAAATATACCTAAAAACCATCACATCAGCTTTCAAACAAAAAACCGCATCAAAATCGGTCTAGTCGTTTAGGAGTTACGATGCCAGAGACATACACACTGATATACTCGTCAAACTAATAACACTCCGCTTTTTTATCGGTCGTTAAAAATAGTCTGTCACGAAAAGAAAACAACTATCTATCACTCTCTGAACAAGCTGTCTGAACACAAGAATATAAAACATTTTCAGATAATTCTTTATTAAAACCATTAAACACAGCGTAACATAAAGCCTTTTAGTGTACACTTACAGCTTTAACAACAATAATAAATTAAATTAGAGGATCGTTTAATTGGGGCAAACTTGAGAATTAATTAATATTTACCTGAGTAAAATACTGAGGTAAACATTAAATTAATCTACAGGATACATTTCGTTATCCCGCATCACCAGTAAGGGCAGTATTATCTAAACCAATGAGGGATCCAAATTCCTATTACGTGGATGTCGAGCTTTGTTCTCCGTGAATTTTCACGTAATGGAGGTAACAATAACAACCACTAACGACGTAATGGGACACTATCTGTTGGGATTTTGGGGGAAAAATATCTATTTTTAGCCCCTATACGTAACTGTACGGGTTTGATTCTGATTTACTACTCCTTACCCGAAAAACTACGGATGAGCACGGAAATACTTAACGTTAGAAGGGAGATGAATCAATTAACTGATGATGAGTTAGAGGAAAAGGCAATCTAGGTATGGTCGCCGAAATAATTAGCTCTAGAAGGAAGTTGTATACAATTAACTAATGATGTGTTAGAGTACATGGCAAAAAATATGTTATGGGGCTACATGTTTCTGCATCAAATACCAACTTCGCCTTCCCGCGGTGGACCCACATAATACTTTCGTGAACAACTGGAATTCCTTGAAAGACAAAAAAACGCGTTCTTGAACATTTGGCAAAGTCAAGAAATATAAATCGATCGATGGCAGTATAATTAAAGACTGAGTCAAATTCTCAGAGTGTCGTTGGGCAGCAGTATAATTCGAAGCAAGACTTTACGGTTTGCGCTCACCAAATCCGTTTACCCTATATGGTGAGTAGGGGAATTTTTACAACGTACGGTAAATATTTTCGTCTGGCTGTGGACTCTCACAATCAACTTACACGACAGGTTCACCAGTAGTTAGAGAAGTATTTTATCCGCAATAAAAAAAAGCTTTCACCAACCTATATGCAAAAAGTGGTGAATATACAATTTATCCGTTAGGTAAACATAAGTGCACTACGACCATCAGAAGACATCAATAGGATAGGAGCTAAATTTTTATTATAGTTTGAAACAATGAAAAAAACCCACATGTTTTTTTTGCATTAAGTTAAAATTGTAAGATCGAACGGTGACTGTAGCATCATTTTGCACAAGTAAGGACACAAATTGTAATTACCCAACAAGTGAAAAAAAGGTGAATTCTTTTCGAGGCATCGAGTTGTATCCTGAGAGGAGCGAAGGATTCTAGATTAGAATCCTGAGCGGATCGAGGGATACAAGAGCCGAGATGAATTTTTTTTTTCATGTTTTAGGTACTCTACTTTTTACCATTGACTACGAGAAAAAGAAAATAATTACTCTGGGACAGTAAATGAGATGGCCAATTTTGCCATAGTTCTGTGCCCCAACAAGTTACAGCAATAATTTAAGCAACATACGAAAGGGGAAAGCATGTATTTTAAACATGTATATACTATTTAATTTATAAACCAGAGGTTTAAAAGTAATTTGCTATTTTTACATCACCACAAAATCTGCAATCATTGCAAGTTTTCGCAAGTTTTCATGCGTAAATGAGTCGACATATATCCTGGAGCTGGATCCATTTCATGCAAAGCAGTCGAGGGCTCGCTAAACGGGAACGCAGCGCTACTGTTTACTTTCTCAATGGGTAACTATATAAGTTATTATTTTATTCTTGTAAACTTTAACGCGAAATGACTCTGGAACGAGAGGTTCACTTTCATCACTGGATGGATTTTGAGACAAAAACTTTTGACAGAAACTTTTAATTGCATAAAAATTGCACAGAAAATTGGCTGAATTCCTTATCCTAAATTTAAACATTTTAACCGAGCCATATTCTATACAGCCAGTTATTACATACAGCCAAGTTTTAGTACGTTTTTATAGCGAGAGTATGCAACCTCCTTGCACATTTTCTTTTGTTTTCTTACTAAAATCCGTATATTCGCGCATGTTCCAAATTCAAAATGTTTCATTCACTCAGTGAAATAAACAGCGTTTTATTCACTGTTTTTGAAGAATAACGGACCCTTTTTCGAGGGGCAATGGTAAAAAGAAAATGTTTCCATCGAAATGATTCTTATTCTATTAACATTTTCACGATAAAAATTTTGATCGAAATTTTGGTTCGTAAAATAATAAAGCTGTTTTACATTATTATTTTACGAATTTTATAACGCCTGAAGATGATGTTTGGTAGTGACAAGTCGCCATTAAAATTACAATAGCTGAATTAATATTTATTGACAGCCTGTCAGATAAGACCTACATTTTGAAGACCAAGTTCTTGTTTTAGAGATTTGTCAGATTTCAGTAACACAACTCGGCGTTTTGTGTAGTCTTTTGTATAGTATAATCATTCTACTGTTAAAGTTTGTCACCGGAATCTTATATCTTCTATCTATATCTTCTATACATATTATAAAGAAGAAATATTTGATTGTTTGTTTGTTTGTTTGTTTGTAGTGAATAGGCTCCAAAACTACTGGACCGATTTGAAAAATTCTTTCACCATGAGAATCCTACATTATCCGGAATGGACATAGGGTACATGATTTTCCCGAATTCCCACGGGAACGAAGTCCCGAGCGGAATGCTAGTGTTCTATAATCGTCTGTGTATCAAATGATGTTGTTGTGAAAGGGAAAATGTAATGGAAATACTGTACATTTCTATATTATAATATCATTCTTACACAACATACCTACTTACTCTACATCACCTTACACTCTCTTCTATTTCAAATTTTCGCCTTCACTGCCAGTCTTGCTAAAACTACATCTAGGTCCTGACGGAAGATCAGCGCTGTAGTCTTTGTCTGCAGCATACTACCTCTTCACTCCTGTGACACTCAGTGTCGACTGATTCTAACTATTATTATTTTTTACTTTTTCTTATTGCTTTGTTTATGTGTTTTGATGTGTGTTATTGGAGTGAATAAAGCTGTTATCTATCTATCTATCTATCTATTCTCACACATCTTTCCGAGATAGGCCAACATGTTATTTTTATTTTATTTCACACAGTAACTTTCCTCAATTTTTATTTTATTTTTTATTATAAGATGGGTTAACTCTTGACCCAATCTTGAACATAAAGATGAGGTCGACGATGGAGCGAGTTAACCCAGAAAATGCCTGTAAAGGCAAAATAAGCAACGCGAGATAGGCCTCGTTTAATGGCACCCCGGGTGCTTAACATTATTTCACTAATTGTGATACATTTTACAGTCGGGACTTTGTAGTTTTTGGCTTATGTTTCATAGTAATTTAAAATAATTACTGAGAATTTTTATAAATCGAATCATTTAATTAGTGAAACTTATGAAGTATAATGTAAGATTATACGTATTTTTCGATTTGATTCTTAGAATACGAGTTTTTTTAGACATTATCAGTAAAAGTAAACAACAATGTTTCTGTAACTGCTTATCTGATCCTTGTTTTTCGACGCATTTTGAGAAACAAATAAGATACTCCCACATAGCTTACGCCTTCGCTCGATTTAATCAGAGATGGATGAGGTTTGACTTCATAAAGTCTATTTCTATTAAAACTGTTATATTACGTTTTGGATTTCAGCAATAATACCAACAGAACCCTCCATCCGCCTATTATTAATATTATCTTTCTGTTACAGAGATATATCATTTTAACCGTAGCAAATATGAATACTACAATTAGCTAAAGTCACTTGAAAAATTTACAAGATTGTAATCTTCTTTTATCGCTAAATGTGTTGCTAAGCGTTAAACTCGAGAAAGGCTGGACCAATGTAGCCTATTTTTGTTGTTATTTTTGTAATTGTCAGGGCAAGGCAAAACATTGGAAAACTTACCAGGAAAATTCCTACGGGAACGAAGTCGGTGGCGGAAAGCTAGTTATTAGAATAAACAACATTTTAAAGTCAAAATCCTATAAATATTGCTGGGGAGTTTGCAATTTAATGTTCGTTTGGCGGTGAAGGAGTGGGCGGGAAGGATGTCATCAAGTGTATGACGTTTGGATAATTCTCAATTTCGCCACCAGAGTGGGTAAAATTGGCCACCACTATCATTCCACCGCCATTGAGACGCCTTTAGTTAAAGGAAGGACACCACGGAAGGGCCCAGTAGAACAACAACAACACCACGATCAATAATCGTTGCACAACAAAGTATACAAAAATAGTAATTAAAAAATATCCTATCCTATTTCAAGCACATCATGTTATGTAAAATTTAATTTTAACTTGATTTATTTTAGTGCATTTTAATAAAAAGTACATAAACATAAACTGTACTTTCTTTTCAACACATTTAAACAATTAATAATATCGACTTTATTTCTGGGTAATAGGGGTTTCAAAGGTGTCAAGTTTAATTAATAAGGCAAAAGTATTCTTCTATGGACGTAATTTCTTTGAAACACTAATGATTATGATTATCCTTATAAAGTGTTTTCAAAATAAAAAATTCAATGACTAAATGTAAACCTTAAGAATTTGATAAACCTCTTTGATACTTTTCTAGAAATTCGAATGATTATGTAAGTTAATATATTTTTTTAATTCTATCTTTTTCCACTTTCGTATTAGTTAGCGTGGAAAAATACAGGCTACAAAAATCAGTTTTTTTTAAATTATATACACATACATAGATTTGAGTATAAACAGAGTTCAATTATTATTTCATTTTAAAATAAAGGGAACGAAAGCCACTTTGCTACTGAATCATTAATTCCACCCGTTAAACTCAAAAAGGTCAAGAAAAGGGGAATATTATCCACCGATCCGCAAACAATAAGCATAGGGTTATTATCGAGCGAAGATTAAACAATTTAATGCGTAGATTAGTAACTTCAAAATTACTTATTGTTACTTTGAATTCCAAAAGACAAAGCTCGTAGCTGGTGGAAAATTACTTCTCGCGGATACGCAAGTTTTTAATCATGCTTTTTTCGAAACAAAATGCTCAATCTACTCTTTGTCCCTGAAAAAAATGTATTCCTTTTGTTTCGACCAACATTAGCTTGAAAATTATAATATTCGTATAGGTGACGATTCATTGTTAATTTTCTGATTCACGTGAAAGTCTAGTCTGACGAGATAAGTTGAACAATATTGGGTTACTTAAAGTTAATTAGCGAATACTTAAACGGTGAGGTGAAACAATACACGTCAGGGCGACTATTCCTCTAATCAAATGACAATGGTGACTAGGTATTTTATTTATACGTTCAGCAGCTCTAGCACGATAACGACAAACTCGCGCTCGGCTCACGCTCAAATTTCACTTTGATTGCGCGAGAGTCCCGCTCAAAGGCTTGCTATGGCGTTGTCAATGTTGACATTTTGACATAGGACCGCGATGTTGTCGCGGCACTGTCACTATCGTACTTGGCCTGCAGGTGGTGAAATTGAGAATGCCGCCATTAAGACACCATTTATTAGTAGAATAGTTGTCCAGTTTAGTTCATTGGTTCATCTTTTTAATAGCTCAACCTAAGTAGAAATAGAAAAAAAATTATAATGTTCCTTTCCACACAACTTCATTTAGGCCAGACATATCGTACAAATAAAACTTCTGACATAGACATAATTGCGGTAAACTTGCTCTTTTGGTATGTTGTTTGGGTCCACCTAGATAGTATTCATCCAGATTTGCAGCAGTCTGAAATTCTCGCGCGCTGAGTAGTTGCTGAAAAACCATTTTTTTAGTTTTGTGCCAAAAAACCGTAATTGGAAGGCTCTGGCGACAAATTTCACTATATTTTTTTAAAGTGTACAAAATTCCTAAAAGTTTGAACCCTAATTCAATTGTGTAGGTCTAATAGGTCACACGATACAGGGTTCCCAATGTTCACTATTTTCCCAAAATTGGAGGTCCTGATTCACTGACTCATCAACGCCCTTAGACCTAGAAAGCTGTTTGGCAGAAAGGTGTCTTTTATAACGTAGGCAAGCACTCAGGAAGGATTTTTCAAAATTCAACACCTAAGGGGGTGAAATGGGGGTTCAAACTTTGTATGGAGAGAACAATTTTTTTGGACATTTTGACCCGAAACTTCGTCAATACCTTGAAGCAAATAAACTGACACGTGTTTCGCGATTTTTCGAAAATCATCCGAAAATCCGTCAAGAATGAAATGGGTGACTGAAAGAGTTCTTTGCGCGACCGAAGCCGCAGGAAAAAGCTAGTCTTTAATAAAGATAATTAAACATGCTTTAACTTCACTTCCCATTCATTTGCCTTGAGATACCTCAATAACCTGATATTTTGGTCGAAAATTAGACATTTCCAATTTTACAACATTTTGGGAAAATAGTGAACATAGGGAACCCTATATCGTGTGACTTATTAGACCTACACAATTGAATTAGAGCTCAAACTGTCAGGAATTTTGTACACTTTAAAAAGTACTTGCAATTTTTGTCGTCAGAGCCGTTTTTTTGGCACAAAACTAAAAAAAGAGAAAAAAAATGGAGGTTTTTCAGCAACTATTCAGCGCGCGAGAATTTCAGACTGCTGTAAATCTGGATTAATACTACTATCCAGGTGGACCCAAACCACATACCAAAAGAGCAAGTTTACCGCAATTATGTCTAATGTAACATATGGCTGGCCTAATTGCCTTAGCATAGAATTTTTGATTTTTTTTACGAAGTGGTTGAAAAGCTGGTTCCTTGAGAAAAGTATTTCACTTTCATGTTGAAAAATATTAAGTTTCGCCAAGTTAATGGCACTGTTTTCAATGTATTTATAGCCTGGAATGAAAGGTCAAAACGCCTTTATTACGATTTATTTTGGCAAAACAGAACATTAAATATTAAATAAAATTAAATAAAAAAAACCTTAGCATCTAAATAGTGTGAAATCGATTATTTCATTTTCAATAAATCATTTTTTTAAGTTTATACGTTTTGTATTGCTTGAAGATGTAGGTATCTGGTGTAGTCAAGTATTAATTTAATAATAGAAGTAAGATTAAAAGGTCATTCCACATGACCTACATATTGACATCTGTGGGTTCGGACATGGCCAGTCAATAAATTTTGTTGATTTAGGTCTGAATATTATGTAAATTTTATGGAATCCCTTTTGTGGGGTACCAATGCACGAAGCAAAAGTTAACACACCGTACGAGAGTTTAAGCAAAATGTGTAATTTATGTAAATAGTTTTCATATAATTTAACTCGTTTGTTCACATATTTAAATAATTATTATGCCAGTTTTAAAGCAAGAGACTTGCATACAGATGGATCATATGTTGCTAAATAATATAACGTTCTTTTTGGTATACATATAAAATATTCAATGATCTCAAACACTGTTGGCTAAGCTAAGGTATAACATTTGATAGAAATGTATCGCAAACGAGCTCTAAAAGTAGATTCCAAGGGAATATATCGAATTTGTATAGATACATCGTTAATTTTCGATTTAATACCTATTTAAATCTTCAAAAAATCTAACTTTCAGTTTGAATAGTACATGTAAAAAAGTACCTGTATTTTTTTGCAATCATAAAGAAAATACGGGATACACATTTTAATAATGAAGCTTCATAATGAAGCAGTATCGGAGGGAAATAATAATTAAGTACAGATAAAAGCAATTAATTTCTTTAATTTCATAAAAATTTTCAAAATGTTGAGTTTCCTAGCCTTCACAATTAATTATTCAGAGTTCTTGGATAGACGGTCGTATTAATAACTTGTTATATTAAGTATTCTGTGTACGTTTACCAAAATTTTAATTCCAAAGTAAGGTTGAAATGAACATTTCAATCTCCCTGTTATTGAAATATGTCGTGGAACGTCAAATCCTTCTGAAATTTGGAGATTTCTGAGTGAACTCGCTTTGTTTTGCCTTTGGATGTAATTGAAGTTACTTGTAGAAGTACATAACACTCAGCGTCATATTGTGTTTGATTAGCCAAGTTGGAATAACAAGATTATACGAAGGGTTCTCAATGTATGGTACTTCATCACACTATATCGGTTGTTTGAAAAAATGTCCGTGTATCTACTTAAATCCATTTTGTTTGGTTTGTTCACCCGGACCGTATAATCTGACGCTAATTTTTTGAGCTTGTTTATGCAATATACTGGCTAACTCAAGAAAAAAATTGAAACGTACACATGCATAGTGGACCAAACAAGCTGGGTAGTTAAGTTACGCGTTCCATAAATATTTTGGTTTATTGCTGCTTACGTGTCAAATACAGATTCTTTAAAATTTCCTGATTTAAACTACGAAACATCAATTCTTTTAGCAATGACGTTTGCAGAATAAGAATTAAATTCAATATAGAGAACATTGTATATTACTTCATTACCGCATCTTTGCCCTAGCTAGATTGTGGTCAAGAGCAAACTCATCCTTCATGAAAAATAACTTTTATTTAACATTTTGTAACTCGCACGTAGATACAGCAGCATGTCAAGCCGGCGCTATTACGAGTGCGATAAGAACAACGACAAGGTCATCATGTAACGTCAAGGTCAAAACCTAATAATGTACTGTCATGTGTACATGAACTAAACACAGTAGCTATGCAATGCAATATTCAGTTTAACGGAACCCAGTCGTAATCCAATTTGCTTGCATGGCCACAGCACACGGGACGTTGTTTACTAGGTTCTCCCACAAAAGACCAAATTGCTATTGGATTTTGAAATGGAAGCCAAACGTTTAGAAAAGCAAGCACTAGTGTATCGGTTTAATGTTATCTCGGCATCTAATTAACCCTCCGCATACCAGGTGGGGTGTAATAAACCCCAGGCGGTGAAAAATCGATATATTTTCAAAAATTTTCGTAAGCGGAATCTGAAGCTCTCAGTAGCTGGAGTTGCGACGTTCTTACATTGGCAAGTATCATTAGTTTAGTGATGCGTGCGTTTTTTAGGGCTCTAGATGCGTTTTTGTGTAGAGTTGTTGTTATTTGAGCATATACAAAATGCAATTATGGCGAACTAAAGAACTCCTACCTCGAGATTGAAGTAAAAATTTAAAGATGTATCATCGTTGTTCAATTTTTTTAAATTTAGTCAGTTTAATTACAAACATTGGTAATTATCAATTCTTAGGGTAATTTCAAGTCTAAATTAGTAGTCAGAAGATGGAATTTTCGCTACCCTTTTTCAACAAACCATTTAATCTATTTCATTTTTTTTATATATAGTGCTACTCAGGTTATGTTCAATTTCAAAAATATGCAATAATTATTCAGTACCCCTATTCCTCTGTTTACAGCGACCATTTTGTTAGGGTATGTCACACCCCACCTTGTATGGCATGTTACAAATTTTCACCTGGTATTCCGAGGGTTTATACTTATCTGATAATATAGCATCTAATTAATACTTATCTGATAATATATTGCAAATTCGAAAGATAATATATTTTCCTCCCCAAATCGCGGGGAACAAATGCGACAATGGATTGCTTACATCGCAGGGATACTATTTTTTCTTCCAAACCTACAAACTACGAGGGGCGGCTGATAAGTAATCTACCTATCTGGAAAAGAAAAGACTTGAACTGATTATTTAATTTTTATTTTTCAATATAGTCCCCTGCAACTGAAATGCATTTAATACATTTGTCAATTAAAGACCTCATACCGTCTAAATAATATTTGTGATTTTGGTCGTCAAAATATTCATTTACGGCGTCCTTCATCTCTTCATCCGGAAAAAATCTGCGTCCCCTTATTTTTTTCTTTAAATCTTTAAACAGCAAATAGTCACAGGGGGCCAGGTCGGGACTGCAAGGTGGGTAGCTGATTTCTATAAAGCCGTTTTTGGCTAGGGCTGATCGCACCGTGAAAGCTGTGTGAACCGAAGCATTGTCTTGTAAAATGAAAATTCCTTTCGTAAGTTTACCTCTCCTTTTTTATTTTATTTGTTCTCGAATCTGGTTCAGCAAACCTGCATAATATTTAGCATTCATTGTGGTTTTTTTAGGCAGATAGTCTCCCCATCAATATTCCCTCCGTATCCCAAAAAATTCAGTTTTCCTGCCGATGGCCGGACCTTAAATTTTCTGGGTGACTTTTCCCCTTTAAATTTCCATTGCATCGATTCTTGCTTGCTTTCGGGGTCCCACTGGCGAATCCAGGTTTCATCGCTGGTCATAATTTGTGATATAGTTTCTTCTTCCTTATCCTTAACCAAGTCCAAAAATGCTTGACAACATTCTACGCGTCTCTTCTTATCAAACGGGGTTAACATTCTAGGCAGCCAAGGCGCGCTCACCTTCGACATCCCCAAATGTTGATGAATTATTTCATGAACGCGTTTTTTGCTAATGCCAACATCTCGAGTTATCTTCCACTGCTTGATTCGGCGGTCGGCAAGTATTAACTGCTTCACTTTTTCAACATTTTCCTCCGTCACTGCAGAAAAAGGCCTTCCGCTATGAGCATCGTCTTCAAGGCTCTCACGTACATTTTTAAATTGTCTTGACCAGAATTTTATTATGAATTCGGAAGGACAAGACTCTCCAAACACTTTTAACATGCGTTCCCGTCTAGTTGTAGGTGTATTTCCTTCTTTAGTGAGGAATTTTCAATTTTCAACATTTTAATATTTTCTTCCGACCAACATGATGAATACAATGACGCGCGAAAAAGGGTAGAATTTGTAGAAACAAATGAATGTCGTCTTTTTTGAAAAAATAAATAAATAAAGAATACGAAAATATAATGGCCAGTGCCATTCTAAAAAAAAAACCTTTAACAAAGTAGATTACATATCAGGCGCCCCTCGTAACTTAACGTTTACAAACTAACTTAACCTTGTGACAGTGGTAACTTAGATTACACGGAATGTCTTTTGAAATGTGTTATGTTAATTTTAGGAGGCGCCTTCGTAACGGTTTCCGACAGAATCATTCATTTAGCTCCCTCGTCCAATTCTCAGTGTAAAAAAAATACTCAGGATTTGAAACTGCACTAAGAGCCAGAGATATTTATTAGACGCATTGAAATTTCTGTTCAATGACTTGAAATGAGTTAGCAAAACTTTCAACTGAATTTTACTTTCTCTAAAACCATTTGAAAATCTTAAAAAAACGCCAAACCTAAAGTCAAAATAGCTTTATTTTACAGAACACTAGCTTCCCACCCGGGATTTCAATCTCTTGAATCACTTCGTCCATTAGTGAAAACCGTATGAAAATCCATGCAGTAGTTTTTGAGTTTACCGCGTGGTGGGGGACTTTAGCCAAATTAGTGAAGTACATTAAAGGATTTGAGGCAGTCAGGCAGTCAGCTAGTTTCGCAAACTAATTCAAGGGTATCCAATATTATAGAATTTCTGAACATAGCACCTTCGCCGCCGGTGTTGTTAATATCAAGCGTGTCACAGTGTTGATTAACTCCTCGCCGCGGCGGGTTGTTTATTAGACAAGCATTACATATCACAGTAAGTACGTAAATTTACCTGTAATAAACTTATGTATTTGAGAAACTAAAATTAATATAATCATTTAGTAGGTGTCACGTCTAATCCATACTTCTAAAACCTAAGAGCCTCACCATTGGTAAGTTACCACAAAAAAATAAAACTAAAACAATGTTTAAAACCGGCTTATACAATTTTTAAATGGAAAAAATTACATAAGTAAGTTTTAGACACTATTTAAGCGGTGTTTAAATGTTTTGTGGTAAAGCAGTAACTGTTTAGCATCTGTTGAGTCATTTTCCATGAAATAACATTAAATCGCTGGCTATCAAATAACAATTGGAACAAAAAGACATAACGAGTATATTGACAAGATTTTGTCTCCGTAACATGCAAAGGAGATCAGAAACTTCAGAAAATGTAAGTACGTTGTTTACAACTCCCTCTGCATTAATGGTTTCCGTATTAATTCCTCGCCGTGGCAAACATTTTAGGAGTACTTTTTGGGTCTCATAGTACCTCTAATTAATTATTTAAATAAAATATGTGGTGAACTTGGCTAAACCTGGTATCAGAGTTTTCAAACCGTCAAATGACGTCTGCCTAGTTTTAAGATTCTAGTCAATCGACAACAGCTAGGACCGACAGCTTAACCTGTGAAGCACGGAAACGCTCTTGATAAATTGCCATATTAGTCACCCATCAGGTTCCCTGCCTATGTGTACTTAACTTTACTAATCCTTTGCGATAAGCAAGCGCTACTGAGCTACGAGCGCTTAAACTCATTCATACTTATTGTGTTTACTCGCACGTGTATTGGATGAAGTATTTAGGTATAAAAAGAATCAAATCCCTTTTAGGAGTAGTTGCTCCTATGTAGACTACGTACTAGTTGTACGATGGTTGGGATCGAGGAGAAATGAAAGAAGTGAGTTCTAGTGACGAACTGATTTATTGGTGGGCTGTAGCCCGTATTTATACAGAATGTAGTTACACTTACACCCTCACACATTACTATTTCTGAATACCCTTATAAAACGTCTTGTCACCTCGATGGTAAGAAACTTATTTCCAATTATAAAATAATAAATAAGTATTTATTTGTAAAAACAAAGGAGAAAATTATTATTATAAACTCTCTTGTATCTGAAAATGGGCAAAAGAGGAAAGTAAGTGTCTTCATACTGTGCAGCAAATTGAATGTTACTTTCATTATGATCAAAGAGACTGCTTAAGTACTTTGAGGTTAGGTGAAAACTTCCGGGAAATAATGTTGCCAGAATATACCTGTTTGGGTATGTAAGACGGTAGATGTAATGTTCACAGCTGTAAAAGACGCGAGTTTGTTAGTTAGAATAGGTACCTTAATGAAGAAAAAGATGATTAATAAAGGAAAAAAGGATTAATTCAAGGATATAAGGAAGAATTGTTTTTTAAATAAAAGATTTTCATACAATATATGTAATATACATTAACTCTATGCTCAGGTATTAGAATCACGATTCTTGGATATCACATCATAGAAATCAAGAAACTGTAGCTATTTCAACAATTGCCCATCTTTGAGAGTAGAGCCAAGTCTCAAAGATGGGCTCTCAATCTTGTACCTCGTACTGAAAAAAAAACAGTCACGATTCTTTGAATTGCGGAGAAGAGAAAACCGCATTCATTTCACTGTGCGGAGTAGACAAACTTACTTACTTAGATAATAAAAGAAAACTTTTGAATGCTGCTATTTATAATTCTGCATCCACGTTCCTTTTTGCCCTAGTCGGTCATGTTGTTTCCTTGTTTACATTTAACTTACATTCTATTTTCCCTTTGTATTTTCTATGCACACAAAAATGCAGACCTATTTTTGTGTGTTTTTATTTGGCGTATATACTTATGTATGTAAATCGTTTAGTGTACAACAAAAATTGCAATTTAGACACTGATTAATGATATTGTTAACATTTATTCAATGCATTCTTTAAAAACAAGTTATAATACCATTAAAAAATATAGGAAAAGAAGAGGTCCTACTGCGTATTCTGAATAAAGTTATCTTTAGTTCTCTACAAAATCGATCCAAATTTAGAAGTTTCTTATTGTGAAATATAAAATTCAATGGTAATGTTGATGGTAAATGGTAACTGAAGTATACGACACTAAATCACTTATGGCCAAGGACCAACAAGTATAAGTACTCAAGGTCACTAAGGTGTGCATTGGGTTATACATTATAAATCTAGGTGGTAAATGTGTACACTACGATCAAGTCTAGTTTACAATGTTATCTCTCTATGGACACGAAGATGATTACAACTCAATAACTAAGGAATGCCTGGGAAGGATGGGATGCCACTGGATTAATCTATGCAAAGTGAATTTGTAGTTCGAGGGCAGATCACGACATTTCCCGCTCTTAGCTAGGCTGATATAGAGAGTCTAAAATGCGTCAGACTTAATGTGCGATGTGCATTAATGTTTACTAGCGACTCTAACTTGGCAAGAGTGCATTTTGATGGATCTCTGAAGGTTTTTGAGAATATGGCCTGAACATAAACCTTTTATGAATATCTATCTATCTGACGGTGAAAACCGCACCTTAATCCATTGCATGGTTTGGATAGTAAACGGACAAAATATGTATAGCCCCCCCCCCCCCCCCCCGATTGCAGGTAAGTTTGAACGTGCTTACCAAAGCTAAACTACTCACGTTTCCTTTGTATTTAGCCTAGGGAAGTAAACAGCATTTCATACCATGTTATAAATTCAAAAACTACTGAACAGATTTTCATACAGTTTTCACCAATGGACGGAATGATTCGAGAGGAAGATTTATGTGTATCATTCATTCCCACAATTCCCACGGGAACGATTGTCCCGGGCGGGAAGGTAGTTGTTTTATACAAGGAACAGATAGATGCGGAAAGCGACTTGTTTTATACACAAATACTTAATGCTCTTAACTCTACATTCATGACTTGAGAAGATAAAAGATACTCTCAGTGTACTGTATGTACTCGTACTTTGTTGGCTGCCTATAACAATGATATTATATGTTACTTACTGGCCTATAATGATATTTCGTACGTTTGCTTTGGTGTAGACCAGGGGTTCCCAACGTTTTAACCTATGCGCCTCACCTAACGTTGAGCTAAAATCCTACGCCCCCTCTAGGGGCTGAAATTGGGAGTTTATATAAGAAAATTAAACAAACAATGATAATGTGATAAAAATGAGGGTGTTTATTTTTATTCATATGACAATAGAATAGAATCTATTCAATAGATAATCAACTATAAAAAAGTATTTTTTTCATAGGCAGAAATCAGGGACCTCTGCGCCCCCCTTGGAATCGCTCGACGCCCCCCAAGGGGGGCGCGCCTCACTGGTTGGGAAACCCTGGTGTAGACCAAGTTAAAGGATATTTAAATCTAAGGATAAGGGACGTCATAATTATGTTCAAATTGTAGAGGGAGATAGAATAGCTTAATTGTTTTAATTTTCGGAAAACAACTACAATGTGTGGATAAAGAGCAAAAAAAGTTAAACCAGTTTTTCAATTTAATTAAGAGTAAACTTTTATAGTAAGTCCCAGATTTAAAAAATTAAACCCTTCCAACCTTTACATTATTCATCAATCAATCAAATTAAATTTTCAAAAAATAAAAAGAATTTATCTTATAATGAGCGGATCTTCCTTCTGTTTGCCTTCAGAAAGGGATGATTGAATCTCAATTTCCTCCTGAGACTTTAATCTTACTTGATGCAATATCTTATAGTCGAATAAAAAAATCGTTAACTTACCTTAAAGTTGAATTCGTTGACTTTACTCTTCGATCAACTATAATGATTGAAGACTTTACTAAATAATTTAAGAAGGCAAAGAACTATGTACTATTATGCTCCTCAACATTATCCGTCGATTATTCTAGTCAATATTTTTTTAAATCTCATCGTTAAATGTACCGTCCTTATTTGAATGCTAACAATATTTTTTAATAATAATTAGATATACACAATTAAAGTTTACTAAGGTGTTAGTCTTAGCAAAGGTGTTTATTTTATTTAGCGGCAAATTCGGAATAATGTCGCCATTACAATAAATTAAATTACGCAGAGACAACATTATATCAGACTTAATGGTACTACCAGGAAAATTAAGAAAATACTCGACTTTTATGACAAAATATAATCATAAGCTATGGCGTCACTGACTTATTTTTTCTATGTCTATGTATGGCATTGTTTTTATACTAAAACATCGGTTTAGTAACTTTTTTAAATGTAGCGCTTACGTAGGCATTTGAAGGAATTATTCTAAATAATTTTTGAAGCGAATTAATTAACTTCATTGTATGAGGTCATATATAGATTTGTTAGGTATTATAAATAAGTACGATAAGGTTTATGTTGTGACCTACGTAACATAGTATGTCTTTGTCTAAACTTATATTACAACTTGTTACTTAGACTCGCTAAAGTACAACTTTAATCGTACCTATTATAGTCTCTTGTTTTATTTAAATCTAAGTGAGATCTTAGGTACCTCTAATGGACCTTGTTTTTACACTCCCTTAAGCTTCATTATTCTAGTGTATATTATATAGTTGTAGGTAATTGTTTTTAGTAAGCAGCGAATCCTGAATATCCGGATTTTTGTATATTACGTAAAATCAGCTACGCTGAGTCCATACCCCGTTTCAAATGCAACTGCGGCGGTTGTATACAAGGTGTCCCAAAATTCAACGATAAGCCGGGACCAGAAGATCGGCCTGCCCAAGGCTACTCCAGGAAAAATAAGAAAAAAATTCTATCGACCTTTGCCTTTAAAAAAAAGAAAAAATAAGAAAATTCTTTGAAAATTTACACCCTTGAAGACATTTTCCGCTACCATGACCACAATTTTGCGTATTACGTAATTTTGTTTTTTGTTTTGGCAACCTAAATAGCACTGCTAACTACCACAAACCTTAAAAACCCAGCATGCCTCTGGGTTCTCGACACGAATCCATCAAAATATTTTTTTTCCCTGAAATTTAGATTTTTTCCAACTTTTAGTCCACATTTACCCACCGTGGTGTAAAAAAAATGTATCGACACTACCATGGCAACTTTTTTTAAAAGTTGGCGCATCTAATTAAAATTCTAAAATGGTATAAAACTTAGGAAAATTACGCACCAAATAAAAAAAATCGTTATAATTTTAAATAAAGTCCCAAAATCAAAAATGTTTCAAGGTGACAATAATCAGTGTTAATGTGCCCAAAACGTGTTTTTGCTACGAATTATTGTACCGGGATTGTACCGGGAAAGGTATCCAGACGCTGAAAGACACCCGGATTATCGTGTATTTATCAATGTGCATCAGGCGTTTCCGGAGGGACGTTTACCGTCTAACAGACAACATGCTGGAAGACCTCGGATGGAGCGCGATGAAGTCATTCTGAATGAAATAGACAACGACTCTACTACATCCGTACGTGCGATAGAAGAAGCGACGGGAATTCCAAAAAGTTCTGCACGCTGAATTCTACAACGGAACAAACTTCACCCCTATCACTACAAGCGTGTGCAAACGTTACTTCCACGAGACTATCCACTGCGGGTTGAATTTTGTCGTGTAATGCTGCAAAAGCACCGGGAAGATCCCCAATTCCTTGATAAAATTTTGTGGTCGGATGAATCGACATGCATAATTTACATAGCTGGAGCCATGAAAATCAGCACCTGATGAGAGAAGAAAAATCCCAATACCAATTTAAGGTAAACCTATGGACGAGCGTATTAAATGGACAAGTGATTGGGCCCTTTGAGTTACAAGGCAACTTGGATGGCGATACTTACTTAAATTTTTTACAGAACAACTTACCAGATTTATTGGAAGACGTGCCATTAAGTAATTTACAAAACAGTGGTTTCAAAATGATTGTTGCCCAGCTCACTATACCAGCCAAGTGCGACAATACCTAAACGAAGAGTATCCAGAAAGTTGGATCAGGCGACTTGGTCCCATCTTATGGCCGCCTCGTTCACCCGATCTTAACCCCCTGGATTTTTTCTACTGGGGTTGTCTCAAAGTCTCAAAGGTTTACTCAAAACCTATTTCAACAATGGATGAGCTCCGTCAAAAAATTAACGTCGCTGCTAATGAAATAAATCGCAGAAGATATGCAAGAAAAATAAAAAGATCCTTTTTAAGGCGATGCCGTGCCTGTATTAATGCCGGTGGCAAACAATTTGAACATTTACTTTGATTTTAAAATGCAATAAAATTACTTGAAATTAAGAAAGATTTGTTATGTTTCATTTAATAGTTATTGTCTAATTAACTCTCTCTAAATTCTTAAATGTATTTATTCGTATAAATTTCAATAATTCGTGGCAAAAACATGTTTTGGGCACATTAACACTGATTACTGTCACCTTGAAACATTTTTGATTTTGGGACTTTATTTAAAATTATGACGAATTTTTTTTATTTGGTGCGTAATTTTCGCAAGTTTTATACCATTTTAGAATCTTAATTAGATGCGCCAACTTTTTAAAAAAGTTGCCATGGTAGTGTCAATACATTTTTTTTTACACCACGGCGGGTAAATATGGACTGAAAGTTGGAAAAAATCAAAATTTCAGGGAAAAAACATATTTTGATGGATTCGTGTCGAGAACCCAGAGGCATGCTGGGTTTTTTAAGGTTTGTAGTAGATAGCAATGCTATTTAGGTTGCCAAAACAAAAAACAAAATTACGTAATACGCAAAATTGTGGTCATGGTAGCGGAAAATGTCTTCAAGGGTGTAAATTTTCAAAGAATTTTCTTTTTTTTTTCTTTTTTTAAAGGCAAAGGTCGATAGAATTTTTTTCTTATTTTTCCTGGAGTAGCCTTGGGCAGGCCGATCTTCTGGTCCCGGCTTATCGTTGAATTTTGGGACACCTTGTATAAATTGAATTGTAGGTATTCATTATTGAAATACCTTCCTTTAAATTTTGAATTAAAAACAACAGAAATTATCGTTTTACAGGGTTTTAAATTAAAATGGTTTCATGTTGTTTCGGAAGCATTTTGCGATTTGTTTTAAAAACAAACAAAGTTAAGTAGCAGAACTTGAAGCTTTGAGCTATGAAGTGAGTATTTCCAGAGTTAATAAAACAATGCTCCATCCACATATTGGATAAACAACACTCCCTGGGAAACTGCGCATGTCGAAACCAGATGTGTATTTGCTCAAATAATCCAACCAATTCGTCAAATTGTTTTGTCTCGGTTAGTTTTATTTCTGCTTCCGTATATTATGGGCATGATAGACAGTAGTAGGATTACTAAAGGAGTTCATACCCAATGGAATTTTATAGAGTGATGTAAATGTTTGTTTGTCACTAATATAAATATGTTTTTTACCATTGCCCCTCGAAAAAGGGTCCGTTATTCTTCAAAAACAGTGAATAAAACGCTGTTTATTTCACTGAGTGATTAAAACATTTTGAATTTGGAACATGCGCGAATTACGGATTTTAGTAAGAAAACAAAAGAAAATGTGCAAGGAGGTTGCATACTCTCGCTATAAAAACGTACTTAAACTTGTCTGTATGTAATAACTGGCTGTATGGAATATGGCTCGGTTAAAAATTTTAAATTTGGAATAAGGAATTCAGCCAATTTTCTGTGCAATTTTCATGCAATTAAAAGTTTATGTTAAAAGTTTTTGTCTCAAAATCATGAAATGAGTTCGACATCCAGTGATGAAAGTGAACCTCTCGTTCCAGAGTCATTTCGCGTTAAAGCAGCAGCTATTGTTGATAAAATTTACTGTCACAGAGTAATTATTTTCTTTTTCTCGTAGTCAATGGTAAAAAGTAGAGTACCTAACACGTGAAAAAAAAATCACCTCGGCTCTTGTATCCCTCGAAAAGAATTCACCTTTTTTTCACTTGTTAGGTAATCTACTATTATAACACATTTGCTCGTAAAGAGTCTCTTATTTCACCAATTTCAATATCGTATTGTATCTCATTACGTACTTGTCCGGTAATGTAATTTTTTTATTATTTAATTTATCCCTTTCGGGAAAGACAAAGGAAACTATGTCCATGCAGCCTCGTCTTCAGTGAAAAATCTTCTTTCTTCAACTTAAAATAAGCCCAAAGCTCCTCATGTTCTGCGTAAAAAGTTTTACGAAAACTGGCAACGAGAAGCACAACCGCGAGGATCTTTGTCGGTACCAAACGGAGCAGAAACACTGTTATCACTTGAATTTTTTATTAGTCAATTTACTGCACAATACAATATCACTATTATACATTAAACAACTTTCTCACGCAGAAAACGAAAATTCAATTGACAAAGCAACCGCTCACGCCGAGTTCCCGCCAAAAACCTCCCGGTAATGCAATGTAAAACGGACGGTTTATCAATATGCTCCGTTTAAAAACTAACGGTACTTTTTTAAATCTTAGCAAAGAGTTTTTATGTCAGAAAAGTGGTCAACATTTTATGAATGAAATTAACTTTGGGAGATAAAATATAATAAATAAACTTTTAATTCTTTAATTTAATTAATTTTGATAATAAATTACAAAAACCCAAAGCACAAAATATTAATTTACTTTAATAGTTTATTGTTCATAAAGTTTACGAAAACTTTCGAAGATACTTCGTGTATGTATACTATAATTTAGAGGAGATTTATATTAAGCTTACTATTAACTTATTTTGAAGTCAGTAAATTCACTTCATAGAACGAACAGAACTTTCAAACTTAAAAGCTAAAGATAAGAGCTGAATTCTGACTGAACCACCATTTCTCTGAAAGGTACTCAGTCAAACTTTAAGTTTAGACAATGGAAGAGCAATAAAAGCGATTAAATTCTTTAAGAGTATTACAAACTGTAACTTCTTCGTTCTGCATATCAAAACACAAGAATATAAAATGAGGAACAGTACAAACTGAGCTGAAAGATTGATTTTATTTTCTCAACTAGGAGGTAAAGCTACATAAATATAGGCGAGACAAGATTGGTCGAGATTGAGAAGCTATGTATAGAATCACAAGGATGTCTTCGTGATTTCTCTGCAACTTGGAAATTGGAATAAGAAGTGAGAGAAATAAGGAAACTCATGGATGCAAGCGACAAACAACCGCCATCGGCATCGGTACCGCCGCCGTTTGCAGCAGGTTTTACAAATATTCAGGAATATTTTACAGTCTGTTCGCAAACACCCAAAATTGGCAAAATTTGTTGATGGCATCTTCTTTCAAACAAAGTATGGCTCCAATAATGTAAGTCAATATTTTTGCTGTATATTTAATATTTATTTTGTATACATCACAAATAGCAATAAAAATGGCAAAAAATTTCTTGTATAGCAACAATTTTTTGCTGGGCTGGTACCTGAACAATTTTTCACCAAATGGAAGAGGACTAAGCTATTCCACAATACGTCCAAGGGTTTGATGAAAAAAAAACTATATTGAAGTTATACGACAAATTATTCTCACTGGTAGAAACTTCGTTTTAAGTTTTAAAATACTTCCGGCAGTGTAAAAACTTATTAATATGTAGAACAGGTAGTTTTCGAAGCGAGTACCAAGCATTAACTCTCTAAATGATCAAACTTTATAACTTCACATTCTACAGAATATTCTGTTCTCAAAGGTAATTTTACTGAAATAAGGAAATGAAGTTATTTCGTAAACGAGATAAATAAGAAATAAAGTTTTATTTTAAAATTCTTATATGTGTTAGTCACTAGATATATGTTTATTATTTTTAAAAGCTTCCCACATTGACTTGAAGGCACGATAACTCAGTTGGTTAGACTTCAGGCTTTAAGTCCCATTCTTTCCCTAAAAATACTTTGTAGATCTATTGGGTGATTTTTAATGATTTAGTGAAAATCACGGTTGTGAATCAGCCCACGAAACTGAACAATTTTCCCTGAACGTTGATGGCAATATGAAAAAAAAAACGGCCAAGAGCCAGTAGTACTGACGCACGAAGGGTTCCGTACCATTACTATCTATAAAAACGAGCAAAAAAATCACGTTTATTTTATTATATTTATTTCATTCTGTTTTTTTAGTATTTGTTGTTATAGCGGAAACAGAAATACATCATCTGTGAAAATTTCAACTGTCTGACAATCACGGTTCATGAGATACAGCCTGGTGACAGACGGACAGACAGACGGACGGACGGACAGCGGAGTCTTAGTAATAGGGCACCGTTTTTACCCTTTGTGTACGGAACCCTAAAATCACCTCTCCATAAAACTTATTGCTTTTGTATGCGAAGTGAATTTTTTTCGAGAATTTCATGTAAGTAAATTGCACGGGGAAAGTTGCCCAGTTTTATGGGGAGGATCATCCCTTAGTTAAACCCCACCCCATATTTAATTGGAGGGCACTATAAGAAATTATTTTATAACCGGCTCTCCGACCGCGGCTTTAACCCGCGTGGGATGCGGTTATATCGCCCTCTCAAATAAAATCTACAAAATTTCGGAATGAAACGTAGCCTTTGTTCATCTCCGTATTTCGTATTTTACACTACATCCATACAAAATTGCATTAATATCGATCGTTTTAATGTAAAAACGTAACAAACTGATAGATGTTATTCAAATTTGTAATATTTGTATGGAAGTATGGATACACTATGTTTAGTCACATACGTACAGGATTTAATTGTACATTTATGATTCAGTTTCCCTTTTACTTGTCCATAACGTAACTTTTACTCTGTATCATGTTCTGTAATATTGGTGTGCAATAAAGTATATTTGTATTGTATTGTATTGTATACTCTCCTCCCTCACTATAAATAAACTTATGTCTATAGACTGATACACGTATTATGTATAGTTTTCTAGTGATGATGAGAGCCAATCAGAGCCAATTAATTATATTATGTGTATGTAGGCGTAATCAAACGCGTTACAGCACACGTGTCGTGTAATGTTACCTTAGTCTATGCCCCTTTTAACTCGGCGACATTTCCAAGATACTTTCTAAGGCTTCTGTTTTCCTATTCCATGTGTATACGTTTGCACGTTTACACACATAATACACACATACATGTATTTATTAAATATAAGTAACTAAGGAAAATAAATAAAAGTAACAAATCGAAAACAACACCTTTGTTGTTATTTCGAGGTCTTAAAAATTACTTCTCTCATAAGTTTTCCCGCACCTGTACAGTATTTAATTTTTAAGCTATTGTTTCTTCTCTACGGCAATTTTGTAAAATAAATAACCAAACCTATAATATTTATATAATGTAACCTTTATAGTATATACTTTTATATCACATTTGCTCGAAAAGGGTTTCTTATTTCACCAATTTCAATATCGTATTGTATCTCATTATGGACTTGTGCGTTATTGTAATGTAAAAAGCACGGTTTATCAAGATGCTCCGTCTAAAAACGAACGGTACTTTTTTAAATCTTAGCAAAGAGTTTTTATAGCAGAAAAGTGGTCAACATTTTATGAATAAAATTGACTGTGGGAGATTAAATATAATAAATAAACATTTAATTCTTTAATTTAATTAATTTTGACAATAAATTTAATTTACTTTATTAGTAATACTGGCTGTTTTTTGTGCCTTTGCCTAAAAAAAGAGCTGATGCGCGCGCATCGCTAATTTGCGAACAAGTAAAAATAAAGATTTATTCGTTTAAGAAAGTCCGAGTTTTATTTATTTCATTGCAAATATGTTAACAAAACGTCGTATGATCGTATGATATACGTGTGCTTTGATAATTACAGCCTCTGCCTGCTTTCATGTAGCAATATCGCCTCGGCTGTAATTTTCAACTTACCGCACTTAAATCATAATGTACTATTTTAATCTCGATTTTGGCTAGACTCATGGCAGCCTAATTAGACGCCCCAAGCCTAGCCAAAAATAAAAAGTAAATATTAAACATATTCCGCGTGGTATATTTTCAGTCAGACCACATGATATATTTTTTATTTCGTCGTACAGAAATATACATTTTTAAATTTTTAATGTATGAATCCATTGCAACTAGGCGAAGGCCTTCCCTGGCTGTCATTCGGGCGAATGTACGCACTTAAGCATTCAAACTGGTGTCAAAATTAACCTATAAGTATAGAACGAAATTGAAACTATGTATATGACAGAGTATCTATTTGAGTAATAATTAAACTGAAAAATGATTAATAAAACCTTGGCATTTACGGAAAAAATGGATTAATCCGATGAATTCAAAATGCGCACACTTAACCCGTATTGCGGGTAAAAGTGCGCAACTAAGGAAAGTTTTTGAATTTATGATACCCCAAGCAAACTAATTCTAATAATACATACTTCAGCGATAAAATTTAAAAAAGTTGATCGCCGAAACACACAAAAAAATAAAGAAGACAAGATTTTTTTGAAAAAGAATAAATGGATTTAATTAAACAAAAAAATACAAAAAAATTCGACTTTGACCCAGAAAAAAATAAATATTGAGGATTTTAAGCATTTACATTAAATTTTAAGGTGTTACATAAAGGTTAAACTAACACGCAAAACAATTTTCAACGTATAGACATTTTGTTTGGAAATGAAGTGTTGGATTATTTTGAACTGTTACAATTTCATACATAAAATTTAAACACGAGACCTAACTAAAATAAATTATTATCGGTAGCAAATAGGAAGAATAAATTCAGCGCTGAATAAATACCCCACCTACTTGATAGATAAAACTAAAACTGTTACAATTGGCACATATTGACAAAAATAAATAAAGAGAATTTAAAGGTATGGTTAAAACACTTAGCTACTGGACTTCCAGAGGCCGCTGGTGGAATCGCTGTAGAATGGTGACAGGATCTGGTGGTTTGGGTGGCCCAAATTGGGTTCTCGTCTATCAGAACTCCCTGGGATAAATTGTCGTTCCAATTTTTAAAATCGTTTCTTAATTACACTGAAACTACAAAAAATCCAAATTGGACTAAGATACCTAAAAGGTCACGAAACCCGAAAGGGCCCAAAGAAAGTAAAATTGAAATATATGAGTATTTATTAGAATAGTATGGATGTCTAGCTAGTGTAACCTATACAAGAAGGATATTCTCCTCTTGCAGGTCGTGCAGTAATCCCCCCAGGTCAAATGATAACCAGATTTGATTTAAACCATAAGACCCAGGATTCTCGTAACTGTTGCAAGAACAGCCTGATAGAGTATTTGTCTGAGCGTGAAGAAGATGTTGTAAAAGTGTACTGTATAGCGTAGCTAGGGTAGAGTAGGCGTGTGAGTACAAAAAAAAGAAAAGTGAAAAACTTACATTTTGATGTCCGTTATTAATCAATGTTCATGAATAATAAATATACATTAATATTTAATTTAACCTTCAGGTAATAGAAAATACTCTTCAACCTCACGTTACGTGTTTAATTTAGCAAAATACTTAAATAAAAAATAAGAATTTTTAATTCGAGATGACGTCCGTCTTTATGACGTCCAATTCACAACCAAAAACTTGCCAAAAACGAACAAAAAGCCAAAAATGGAGCAAGTTCTAAAATTTTGAAATCTATAGACTTAAAAAGAAAACTAGACCGGAAAGAATAAGAAAACATAAAAAAGATCACAAGCAGAAATGCTGCAATACATAGCTTTACTTAAAAATATAACATAGCTGTAAATATCATGCTACATATCAAGCTGACTTATTAGTTAAAAAAAAAACAAAAAAAAACATTTACTTCAATGACTATCTGCCGTGACAGCAAAATTTACCTGTAAAACACCGAATTCTGAATATTTTCATTATGAAGTGAACGAATGGTAATCATATGGATTTTTCTTGCATAAACTTATTTTCTATTAACATATTTTTAATTTGCCTACGAATATCACAAACTTCCCCCTCCTCATTTATAAATAAAGGGGTTGCGCATACTTACCCAATGCGCACAGTTACCCCGAATGACTCTACACAGGCAGGCCTTACATTGCAAAAGCTGTTACATTTTTAACTAAAATTAAATAAACGACTAAATTATTTGAAGACGACTTCATGGATTTTGAGATGGATCTTCAACTGAAATTCCAGTTTTTTTCTTCATAATTACCCTCAAAATTGTTTTCGTACTACTTGTTAAGGTAGTGACTAGGTGGTAACAGTTCAGAAGCTTTGATTAGCTAAGTGTTCTCAACATATGCTGTTCGGGAGAATATCTCTTTATAAACTCACAAACAACCTAATCAATTGATTGCTTTTCCTTTCTTTCTTTTTTTCACGTAAATAAAGGTGCAATCTAGGGCGATCAGTTTCTCACAACACCTCAGTGATTTTGCACAGGCATTTGTAAGGTGGCGTGCAGTCACGCCACTGGTTTCATCTCTCTCTCCTCGTCGTAAGCTATATAGGACATATAGCTTACGAGGATTTACGAGGATTATAAGGCACGGCACTGGTGTCGGTATAACCAAGTAAACAAAAATGTATGAAAGGAGTCATCGCCGTGCCGGTGCCAACCCCGGTTGCTGGAAAAACCTGTCATATGTTTTCATACATTTTCGCTTCCCGCTGTTGCCGGCGCCGGTGCCGTGCCGCTGCCGTGCCGTCAAGTGGAAAACCGCCCAATATTGGGCCTTTTTATAATTTGAACAGCACAGCACGGCAATTCAAAATTTGAATTTCCATTGCCTCCTATGTTCTCAGCTTCAAGTATTACTGTTACATAGGAGGCAATGGTGACACAATTTTGCCGTGCCGTTTTCGAATTATAATTAATAAAAAAAAACCCGGCTGCTTAGTAAAAACTGAAAAGGAAAAAACAACTAAGTCCAGTAGTCGAGACTTGTGTTATTGAATATTATTGAATAACATAACGATTTTAACAGTCGGGACCTATTTTATTAGGAAGCTGGATTTCTGATGGGTCCCGACTGTTAAAATCGTTATGTTATTCAATAATATTAAATAACAAAAGTTTCGACTACTGGACTTACTTGTTTTTTCCTTTTCAGTTTTTACTAAGCAGTCGGGATTTTTTTTAAATTAATTTGAAAAAAAAAATAAAAAAAATAAAGCAGTTTTATTTTTTAAATTAATTTATTTTATTTTACGCTTTTTAGTTAGGGTCAGATATTTTTATTTGTTTATTGATTTTCTCATCAGCTGTGAAAATCAATATACAAATAAAAATATCTGACCCTAACTAAAATTAAAAGCCAACTAATTGAGAACCGTTACTATCCAACTTTAAATCGCTATAGATCCTAAACAGTAATTCTGATTCAAAAACGATATGAGAAACCTAAAATGTTTTTTTAATAGCTATTGAACGATACCCCACTTGACATAGCTCGTCGATTTTAATTTTTTTCTTTTTCACAATATGGCGTCCAAAATCGACCATTTAGATTTTTCAAAATTTTTATACCTTCTATAAAATTGGCGTCATCAAGACGAATCCAACGACCTATCATTTGGTCTAAATAGACCCACGCGTTTGGTCTAAATAGTGGCGCAAAGGTACAAACATACATACATAGGCTGATAAACACATTACCCTCCTTTGTATTGCGCAGTCGGGTAAAAAGGCCCATTGTCCTCCTTTTACCTCAGCTATTAATAAGAATTTATTTCTAATTAATTACCGTTAACGTGCTCTATAATCAACCAAGGTTGCCGAAGTCTATGTCTTGGGGTCTCATAGCTTCATGCAAGTTAATTCATTTAAACCCACTTTTCAATGCAAAAATTCCTTTGTTCACTTTTTGATTATCGAACTTCAGATTCTTTAATATAGACTTCAAAACTTTTATTTCTAACTTAATTTCTAACAAAAAAAAATCCAAAGCTACCTTTGTCATTCCAATAAAATGTTAATCAGGTTTCTTATATAGGTCCGTATGTTTTATGCAACTTCTTTTAATGAAAAATTCCATTAAGAGAATTGTGTGACCCAGGACTTTGTTTTCTTATCTCTTTCCTTATCGTGTAGGTACAGACAGCAGCACGTCAGGTTACCGATTTGCACTACGAAAGACGGCTATTACAAGTGAAATAAATGCGACGTCAAGGTCAGCATGTATTGCCTGATACGCTGCCGTAGGTACAATCAAATATGTGGCGAATTTAAATAACTTACCTTGATGTCATAATTTTCAAACCGCCATATGGCCTCTGACTTGGTTTTAGGACTGCAGCCAACAGCTTAACGTGCCCTCTTAAGCAGGGAGACACATTTAAATCAATGTGTATGAAGTAAAGGTTACCGACTTTTTTACGATGCTATCCTAGCTTTTCATTAGAGCACATTATACGTACCAACTTTTGAATAGAACATCTCTTCCAAGTTCATTGCAATTTTATGGTGCTCGTTATCTATGCTAGCGAAATCCTTGGAAATAAAAAACCCTCAATACCTATAAAGCCTCCGCGTTTACGATTCTACGAAGAATGCGTGGATAAAAAGAGAAAAGAATTAAAACAATCGCGGGTATTCAGCTCCAGAATCCTCGCATGAATGTTTTATTAAATGAATCTTTAATTGAGTTCCGTGGGAATTTGAAGTAAGCACGAAAGGTAATAGATACCTAAAGATCCCAATATATTATATCTCTTTAATATTAAATTTGGTATTCTAAACATCACTGTCGGCGATTTTTTATAGAAATAAATTCTTCGTAAAATATATCATCATCTCATCATCTCGTAAAATATATCATCAGCTCACATCTGTAATTCCATACGGGGTAGGCAGAGCATCAGTGGATCAGAACCACCAATTTGCCTGGGAAGAGTTGGCAGCCGGTACATTCTAAGTTTTTCTTTCACTTCCAGTCCAGCATGGAAGTAAATATATATATATGCAGTATTAATTTGGTTGAGGGTAATTTTTTTTCGATTACTAAAATGTTGTTTAATTAACGTAAAATATACAATATTTTATCGAAAATATTGTATATTTTACGTTAAGCCCAAGAAAAATATTCCTATACATTCTACGAATCTATTTCAGTACCACTCCATATTAATTAATTAATGCTCTATATAATAAATTTGTATAATGCTCATGTTTCCACTATAAGCCGATACACGACTTCCTTTGATAACATTCGTTGGTTATTGGCTATACTTGTTCACGTTACATGTAATTAACTACGTTTGTGATTGTGCACTTTGTGATACCAAGACAATTATTAAACAATTTGTGTGTTCAAAGTTTATTACAATGCGTGAGCTCTGAGAATAGGATTCGTGTTTCAAGAAGAGAGATTTCGGCTATTGTCGCAGACACGTGAATTTAATATGTTCTTTACTACTGTACTTTAAAATATGTGCTTTATATGATTATTTTAGAAACCTAAGAGACAATTCCATGTCAATGTAAAATAATCTTTAACTTCCTTCCATTACATTCGGTTTTTGCTAGTTTACACTTGATTGCATCATTCTTACTTCTAACCAAAACTATTTTGAAATGCCAAACCGTTTCCGATTGAAAAGAATTAATAATGGTGTTACGCGACCACCTTAGCCGCAACGTGTAGCCACGAATTTTCATTACAGTTTCAACCAGGGAATAATTAGTCACACTATACGTAAGTACTAAATGTTTTAAAAAATCTACTAAAATACTGTTCAATAAATTCATCCATATCAAATTATGGTCGTCACCCAAAGAAAATGACAAATTCTTGGGAGATATTAAAAAAACAATTCCTCATCTCTGTCCAAAATAAATAGTAGCGTTTATCTTACCTAATCATCTCAGTCGGGTTCACCTCATTAATCCTAAAGGAACATCAAAAAATTCAACGGAGTCTAAAATCCCAAAACATGGTAAACAAAGTTAGACATGAATAGCTCTAGACATAAACTCAGACGATGCGCCTGAAATTAGGCTAGAGCGCACTGACGCGTTATGCAACGCGGTCATATTAATATTCAGGGATCCACCAGAGTGCATTATCTACATGCACCTGTGCAGTTGTAGCTGATAAGTATACTGTAATTGGCAATTTCAATCTGAGCCACAGAATAGATAATAAAACAGTCTGAGCACACAACTGTATCGTTAAATTTATATTAAATAAATTCCACTTCTGAAAATAAATTTTAATGAGCAGAAATATATTAGAGTGGTAAAAACGTTTAACATTTTCATGTCTATAAAGTATTTGATTTGTTGACAAGCTACAGTACTTTAAAATATGTTTCTTTTTGACTCTAGGCGCGTAAACTATACTTCATGATACTAACCGCAAAAAAGATATAAAAATTGTGTGGAAAGTTATTGAAAATGTGTTTCCGCAACATTGATTTTTTGTACCTGTCAAACTGAAGCACCACATTTTTGGCAATACTTCAATGTTCTAAACATTGTTATTTCAAATCATCGTAAAACTTCTTGATGATTGATTGATGTAGTTCCACCGTAGGGCGTATAAATCAAATGAGTTTGATTGTTACAAAAATAGAACTTCAACGTTTTATTGTAAGAGTGGTATGATTCAGTAAAGAAAATTCAAGACTGTACATACCATGAGTACACAACGCTATATTTAGTTTTAATATTTCTGTTCTACATAAATTACTCTTTGTATGTTAAATAAACTTGGAATTTGGTTAATGGTAATTTAATTTGTTTTATCGTAATTCAAAGCTTCCACGTTGGACTGGGAGTGAAAGAAAAACTTGTAATGTACCAGCTGCCAGCTCTTCCCAATCAGTAAGTGGGACGCGAGGGTTATGCTGTATTATGGGCGAAAGATTGACAATCTCTCACTATTATACATCATGTTTCATCCAATAACTTTCAGAATTTATGTCAAATGTGCATCAAGTGGTTCTGTTGTTTTTAAAAAGTGCAATAATTTATTTATTATTATTATTTATAGTACACAAATATTGATACTACTTTACTCATACTAAAGTTTAAATATATTTTTCTCATTCTAATGTAGGTTTACCGTACACTCCTTTTCAAGACATGCGGGTATAATCTCGTCAAAGGGATCGGAGAAATAAAACGTGAGGTTTACTTAGTACAAATCCTTTAAGATGCAACTCACTGAAATGTAAAGCAGCAAAATAAAATTGAATAACATAGTTCAGCGATAAATTTAAAATGGTGATACCGCCGAAACACAACAAAAAAATAAAGGAGACGAGATTTAAAAATGAAAGAAAGTATTTAATTAAACAAAAATTCGACGTTGTCCAAGAAAAATTAATGATTACAAAAATTGCACAATTAAATTAAATTTTAAGGTATAAACCGAAACTTAACATACAGGAAATCCTAACACGCAAAACAATTTTCAACGTATGGATATTTTGTTTGGAAATGAAGTATAGGATAACTTTGAACAGTTACAATACCATACAAAAATTTAACACATACATAATTTTAAGCACGTGGCCAAACTATAAATTTTATCTGATGCAAATAGGTAGATTAATTCGACGTCGAATAAATACCCCACCTTCTTGATAGTTAAAACTAATGCTGATACAATTGGCACTTTTTGACAAAAATAAACTAAGTAAATTTAAGGTAATGGATAAAAAACTTAGCTAGTGGTCTTCCAGAGGCCGCTGGTCAAACCGCTATGGAATAGAGCCTGGAGCAGGTGGTTCGGGTTGCTCAAATTGGGTACACGTCTGTCTGAACACTCAGCGGTAAACTGCTGTCCAAACTTTTTATGTCATAGATTGAAAGCACTGAAACTACAAAAATTCCAAATTGGACTAGGATACCTAAAAGGTCACGATACCCGAAAGAGCCCAAAAAGAAGAAAAATTGAAATATATGAGTATTTATTAGAATAGTAAGGATGTCTAGCTAGTGTAACCTATACAAGAAGGATATTCTCCTCTTGCAGGTCGTGAAGTAATCCCCCCAGGTCAAATGATAACCAGATTTGATTTAAACCATAAGACCTAGGATTCTCGTAACTGTTGCAAGAACAGCCCGATAGAGTATTTGTCTGAGCGTGAAGAAGATGTTGTAAAAGTGTACTGTATAGCGTAGGTAGGGTAGAGTAGGCGTGTGAGAACAAAAAAAGAAAAGGTGAAAAACTTACATTTTGATAATAAAAAAAAAGGCTCAAATAATAACATTTCCAATATAAATTATATTCCAATTATTTCCAATACAGCTCCAAAACAAATTGGTAATTATTTCGTGTATTTTATATCACTTCATTTTAAAAAAACAGACTTTTCACTAAGCAAATCATGTCACATTTCACCAAAATTTGTTGTCGAATGGCCTGACAATTTCAATTCCAAACAAAATCCAAAAATCAAACAAATTCTAAAATTTTGAAATATATATTGAACTAAAAAGAAAACTAGACCGGAAAGAATAAGAGAACATAAAAAAGCTCGCAAGCAGAAATGCTGCAATAGATATTATGCTCACGTCTATTATCCCAGGCAGAGTATCATTAGTAAAACTTTTTAAGAATTTTTCAGTAATTCTTTTGTTTCTGATTTCAAACAATCAGAAACAAAATAATTTACTGAAAAAGTCAGATCTTACATTTTAATTCTTCAGTAAAATTTGAAAAAAGAAGATGTCTCATCAGTAAATCTACGTATGATACGATATTATAAATTCATATTTATAGTTACACGAGCGTATAACCCACATAATATGAGCTAATATTAATTGCAAGCCAAAACAAGCGTGAGTCGATCGTAGATTGGTGTTCAACTTTCCAGAGCTTATCTACTGCAGTTTGTGGTTTGGCAATATTGCTAGCTCTGAGTGCACACATCAAACACTGCCCTGACTGCATGTTAAGTTCAACACAGTAAACCGCATCACTTCTGGATTACTGTTTGTATATACCAAGATCCCAGGGCCGCCAGACCTTACTTATTTTCTCATAAACCAAATGTGTGTGAAATAGTAGTGCTAATACGTACTAGTAATGTATGAATACCAGCTAACCTGGGCCGACGGCCAATTTTCAGCTACCAGGTTCTGAAGGTACTTCCAAAATTGCTCATTTGTCTTGAAGTTGATACGTGCCGTGCCGAATGAGATGTAAAAAGAACTTGAGCTTTCCCACTGTCTTCAAAAAGTCTGAAATAAAATCAATTCTTAATTTGAGTAGATATTAAATTAATGGATTTTTAATTAATTAACGCGACAGTGTAGTGGGTCCCTTGGAATATACATAAGACAGACACAAACACCCATGACTCGAGAACAAAAATCTGGTCTTTGACTGGGAATCGAACCCAAGACCCGTCGATCAAGAGGCTACCACTCTCGATCAAACCGGCCGTCTTTATCCGAAATTTACTAAAAGTGATTAAAATATGACACTTTCCATATGCGCCAAATAAGTATAAGGCATTTCTCCATAATTAGATTAGATACACTTGGAAGAACTGTCTCGTACATTTTCTAAATGATATCTGCTGGCTTAGCATTCAAGTAACAACACGGCCAAATACAATAACGTTGTCACATCAAATTTAATGTTATTTCCGACGACGTGTGGGTAATTCGAGAAGAAAGTGTTCATGAAGAGTGAAGTGAAATTATTGTGAGGTATTTTCAAAAGGCGCCACGTTCTATCTGCACTCAGAAGCTTACAATAGATATTTTTCTACACAATCAGGCACTTGGCAAGCGATCAGAATTGTTATAAATATATAATTAGAAGAAAGACTCGTCGATTTTTGCCAGAGTATGTTTGCAGTTGTCTTCTAAATTGTATTTGCGTTTCTTTTTACCCGACCGCTCGACGTAAAGGAAGGTAATGTGTTTACCAGAATATGTACGAGTATGTATGTATGTATGTGGGTTTTGTTGTACATAAAGCCTTTTCTAAGGACACTGGCAGTTTTTATATGACATATTAATTTGAATATGATTGATTGTACCTATTGTTTTTTGTTTACTCGTGTGTCTAACTTGAAAGCCTTTACCACTGTTTATAAATAAAATTAATATACACCTGCTTAATTCTTATCTACTGTACTTTACTTCCATTTCCTGAACTGCAGGTTATGGGCCCAGAAAGCCTATTGACCTTGCAGGTGCAGAATATTTAATTGTAAACGCGGTGACTTGAAAAATCAAGAAACATGAACTCGTCGGGACAGGCTGTTGGTGCGGCGCAAGGCGACGGAACAGCGGCTACGAGAGCACTACTCGTCCCCAGCGGTGTCCCATCCACCATACCCAAGATAGAAGGCCGTTCTAACTACGGCTCCTGGAGCTTCGGTATGAAGATGTTTCTTCCTACCGTCTTCGCTACGGAAAGACCGGACTTCGAAAGACTCGACGAGCAGGCACGGGCGAAGATTTGCCTAACCGTGTCTCCGCGCATGTATTCAGTGGTGAAATCGGCTAAGACAGCTAAGGAAACCTGGCAAAAACTGCAACGGCAGTACGCAGACACAGGCCTTGACCGCAAACTTAGCTTACTCAGGCAACTCTTCAACACGAAGATGACAGGCAATATGGAGACCTACATAAATGCTATAAGGGATTTGCAAGAACAACTTCTTGAGATTGAAGCTGGATTGGACGACGAATTTGTTGGAGTGATAATGCTCGCTGGGTTGCCAGATACCTACAAGCCTTTGATCATGGCGTTAGAACACTCTGGCGCGAAGATCTGCTCAGACTCCGTGGCAACAACACTTCTGAAGGAAGATCAGCGTTCCACGCCTGAAGAACCTTCGACCAGTGCATTAGTTTCGACCTCAAATTCTAAATCTAAAATTCAGTGCAGTTTTTGCAAAAAGTTTGGACATATTATTAATAACTGTAGAAAAAGAAAAGCAAGTAAGAAATCGAATTCTGTTAATAATGAAAACAAAACTAATATTATAGCAGAAATTACACTTTCATCTTCTTTTCATCACTTTCCTCAAGGTTCTCAGCATGACAAGTATTGGTTACTTGATTCTGGAGCAACTTCACATATGTGTAGCGATCCTCGCAGCTTCCAGTCGATGACCAAAACTTGTAAGCCCATTTTCGTTGCCAATAATGATCAAGTTTCGTGTGAAGGAACAGGTACTGTTCATTTGCCTTCTAGTAATTTAAGCACTATCTCGAACGTACTTTATGTTCCCAAGCTAGCTGCAAATTTACTTTCGGTAAGTAAGCTCGTAAGTGACGGCTATGTTGTTATATTCTCCCAGCGTGGTGCTACAGTTTTACGTAAGGAAAACTGCAAAATTTCAGGCGAAATCGTAGCAACTGGATCTAATTATAATAATTTGTACAAATTGGATGTTTGTCAAGCAAATTTGACACACCAATGTTTACAAACAATGTTGCTATGGCACCGACGTCTTGGACACCTTAATGTCAAGGCAATAAATGTCTTAAAAAATAGACAAATAGGCATAGACTTCAAAGACAAAATGCTAAATCCTTGTGTGCCATGCTTACAAGGAAAATTAGCAAAGAGGCCCTTCCCACTTTCTACGAAAGAGTCTAGTTGTAAGTTAGAGATTATTCATTCGGATCTGTGTGGACCGATGAGTACCCATTCTTTCGGAGGAGCTCTATATCTCTTATCTTTTACAGACGATTTCTCACGGAAAACCTTCGGCTATGTTCTTAAGGCAAAAAGCGAAGTTTTCATGAAGTTTGTGGAGTTTAAACATTTGGTCGAAAACCAAACTGGCCTCAAAATTAAAACACTCCGTACTGACTGCGGTGGTGAGTACGTTAACTCTCAAATGCGTAATTTTTTAAAGGAAAATGGGATCATTCAGCAGACCTCTGTTCCTTACAATCCACAACAAAATGGATTATCCGAACGAGTTAACCGTACCGTAATAGAAAAAGCAAGAACAATGCTTCAAGATGCTGGACTTCCTAAAGCTTTCTGGGGCGAAGCTGTTAACACAGCCATATACTTAAAAAATCATTCGCCAACACAGGCACTAAATAATAAAATTCCTGAGGAGGTATGGTCCGGGAGAAAAGTTAATCTTTCTCACCTGAGGATTTTTGGATGTGAAGCCCATGTACTAATTCCTAAGGAAAAGCGGGATAAACTAGATCCAAAAACCCAGACTTGCGTTTTCGTTGGCTATTCAACTGAAAGCAAAGGTTATCGCTTGATCAGCCCGGGAAATCCCTACAAATTATAGTTGCTCGGGATGTTGTCTTCATCGAAGACAAGATGCCTTACCACCAAATTGTGAAGCCCAATGTGGAATCAACTTCCGACGTGGTACCTGATTTTTTTGAAATGCAGCAGTCTCTTACCCAAGTGACTCTCCCACCAGCGCCGCCATCCCCGACAGTAGAACCGACTGTCTCAAATTTGGTTATTCCTCCTGTTGAAGTGTCCCAACAACCCAGTTCTGATCCCACTCCGACTACTGTCGAAGAGGAACCTGTAGAGTTTTTTGCCGATGCTGAATCGGAACCTCCACTGGAAGCATCAGAAACTGAGACGATCGACAGTGAGAGGCGATATCCAACAAGAGAGCGACGACCACCTATCCGTTTCCCTGAAAACGACAGGTCGACTCTCTATATGGTTTCCTGCGATTCTGAACCAGAAACGTACAAGGAAGCTATGGCGGATCCTAATAAAGATCAATGGGTCAAAGCTATGGAGATGGAATACAATTGCCTCATGAAGAATGGGACGTGGGTACTTGTAGACAGACCTGATAATCGAAAAGTTATAAAGAATAAATGGGTTTTCAAAATTAAGAAGGACACTGACGGCAAAATTGCCAAGTTTAAAGCTCGACTTGTAGCCAAAGGCTTCACTCAAGTCTACGGTGTTGACTATGGCGAAACATACTCCCCAGTAGCCAGATTGTCATCAATTCGACTCCTTCTAGCTTTTGCAGCCCAATTTAATCTTACTATCGATCACGTCGATGTAGAAACTGCCTTCCTCAACGGTGACCTGGAAGAAGAAATATATATGGAACAGCCTGATGGCTATGCTTCCGAAGGCAAAACTAAAGTGGGTTTGCTTAAAAGGTCCTTGTACGGTTTAAAGCAGGCTCCTCGTCAATGGAACCTAAAGGTTCGTGAAGCGATGAAGTGTCTCTCTATAACACAACTAGAAACGGAGCACTGTATTTATTTCAAAAGAAATGGCAACGATCTTTTAATTGTAGCGGTATTTGTTGATGACTTCTTTATCTTTAGTAACTGCGATTTGATGAAAACTGAATTCAAAGTTAAACTTCAGGAAAAGTTCGTCATCAAAGACTTAGGCCCACTTAAAGATTGCCTCGGGATGCGTGTGTCTCAGATAAATAGTGTTATAACACTAGACCAAACTAATTATATAGAAAAACTCATTTCTAAATTTGGTCTGAATGATGCCATCACTGTTTCGACCCCTCTCGAACCGGGACTTAAACTCATTTTACCCCCAAAAGAGGATGAGCGACCTGATCTCCCCTATCAGCAGCTTATCGGCTCATTAATGTATGTTGCTATTGGCACGAGACCCGACATCGCACACGCGGTGTCACTTCTCAGCCAATTCAACACACATTACGGGGAGGTGCACTGGCGAGCCGCTAAGCGAGTCCTTCGCTACCTTAAAGGCTCCAAACACCTAAAATTAAATTTCAGTCGGCAACCCGCCCCCTCTGTGGTAGGATTTGCCGATGCCGACTTTGGATCTAGTCTGGTAGATCGTAGATCGTACACAGGCTACGTCTTTGTGCTAAGTGGCGGTCCCATTTCATGGGAATCACGTAAACAGCGTACAGTCGCCCTGTCCACGACGGAAGCTGAGTATATGTCTCTCAGCGAGGCATGCAAAGAGGCGATCTACATTAGGTCCATTGTAAATACATTGTTTTTCATTAACTCACCTATCACTGTGTACTGTGACAACCAAAGTGCTTTAAAATTAGCTCACAGTAACACCTACCATTCTCGCACCAAGCACATAGACATTCGTCACCATTTCATACGATCACATCCGGACGACATCATTCTCAAATACATATCCACTACACAGATGCCCGCTGATGTTTTAACCAAACCTCTTCAGAAGTTAAAACATCAAAAATGTACAAAGTCATTAGGTGTAATTTAGTTGTATGTATGTAGTTTGAATTGTCATTTGTTTTTTATTTTAAGGATGTGTATAGTTTGACGTGTATAGTTTGGATGTTAGTGTTAGGTATAGGTTAAGGTGTAGTTAATGTAGATAGATGTTTTTATATTCATATTTTAGTGTCCTTATTACGGGGAGGTGTTGTACATAAAGCCTTTTCTAAGGACACTGGCAGTTTTTATATGACATATTAATTTGAATATGATTGATTGTACCTATTGTTTTTTGTTTACTCGTGTGTCTAACTTGAAAGCCTTTACCACTGTTTATAAATAAAATTAATATACACCTGCTTAATTCTTATCTACTGTACTTTACTTCCATTTCCTGAACTGCAGGTTTATACCTTTGTGGCACTATTTAGACCAAACGCGCGGGCCGATTTTGATAAATGACACGTCGTTTAATTTGTCATGACAGCGCAAATATCATAGAAAGCATAAAATTTGGCCGATTTTGGACGCTATAATGAGAAAAAAAATGAAAATCGACGAACTATGTCAAGTGGAGTACCGTTGAATAAGTATTTAAAAATAATTTTTAGGTTCCTCATATCATTTTTCAATCAAAATTACCGTTTAGGATCTGTAACAATTTAAAGTTGGTTCGTAAGGATTCTCACTTAAATATAGGCTTTTAATTCAGAAAATGTTCAATTTTTATGCAAGTGAGATAAATATTATATACCGCTAAATAAAAAAATCAATCCACTTCCTTACTAATATTATAAATGCGAAAGTAAGTCTGTCTGTCTGTCTGTCCGTCTTTCACGCCTAAATTACTAAACCGAATTTGATGAAATTTGGTACAGAGATAGATTAGAGCCTGGGAAAGGACAAAGGCTACATTTTACCCCAGAGTTGAGCACGGTATAACATGTAGTCCACGCGGGCAGAGCCGCGGGCGAAAAGCTAGTAAACAAATATAAATATCTGACCCTAACTAAAAGTGTAAAACAAAATAAATTAATAAAAAAATAAAAAAACCCGACTGCTTCTTAAAAACTGAAAAGAAAGAAACAAGTAAGTCCAGTAGTCGAGACTTTTGTTATTGAATATTATTGAATAACATAACGATTTTAACAGTCAGGACCCATCAAAAATCCTTATTTACTTGTTTCTTTTTTTTCAGTTTTTACTAAGCAGTCGGGTTTTTTTTTATTTTTTAAATTAATTTATATTATTACATCACATTACTGTACTAAAATATATTGCTTATTTGCTGTATCAGTATACTTCTATGGTTCAGATAAGTACTTATAAAATAACAGTGCAAAATAAACCAACTTTCAGAAAAACGTTTTAAAAATAAGCATTTTGCTTTGAAACTTAACCCAAGCCTATCAATAGAAAAGTTTTGACCCGGGGAATATTAAATTATCTTTCTTTAGCCTGAAGTTGTAGCACGACTTATAAACAGTTTAGTAGTTGAGCTTAACTTTTAGAAGCGTTGGTATATAGTGAAGTAGAATTTTCATAAAATAAAAAATGTTTTGCTGAGGAACTTACTTCGTGTTATTATAGAGCACTTCTGTTTATTGTTCTTTCTGAACCATCGGCGTCGTACTAGCGTAAAAAATATTACTAGAATTTAATTCTTGGTAAAATAGCGTCCATGATTTTTGTAATTTTGCCAATGTTCAAGGTATGAGAATTAAGATACAGAATGGTGAAGTCGCTATTATCAAGTAAACAAACCCTTTATGGGTGTAATATGCTAGAGCTTCGTACGTACGTTGCAACACCGCTAGCGAGTGAGGATGACGAATTTGGAGCACTTAGATGTTAAGATATTACCCCAAATTTCATCCAAGCAACAAGTAAAAGTTATAATTGAAACAAAAAAATCTTATCAAGAATCACCAAGTTGTTAGAAACTTATTTTAACCGACAATAGAACTAAACGTGACCATCAATTAGAAACAATTTAAAATCAGAAGAATTAAACGATTTTTTTTTAATTTAAAATTGAACGTGTAAAGTACAAAAACATTAGTAGTAATGTAAAATTGATATCCCATCCTGTTGAAACTCATCAGTCATCATATTGGCAGCGCCCCGGTAAAGTAAGCTCTGGGATAATCAGCGATTGGACAGCGTCCAATTTCACCCTACATTTCCCTTCAAAGCTATTTGTCCGTGAAGGAATTTCGCTAATTCACACGATATTTGGTCTTTAGTACTAGTGAACACAAAGAAAATTGTTTTGTTTAACTGAAATTCCTCAGTAATTCAGCTCGAATAAACTCGAATGAGATTTTTAAACAGTTCTGGATATAAACTATTATCAGAATATAAAGGAATGGAGCCGCTTTTGACGGGAGCTCCTATTCTCCTGGTTCTTGCAGGATGACCAGCCGACCCATAGGATGATGTAAAAGGTTAGAGAATTTTTCTAGACAACTCAACTACCTACTGCTGGAACTACCTACCTAAAAAAACATTTATAGCGGCGTTCAGGTGTCAGCACCGTGTCTTTGGTGAGTTGTAGAAGACCTTATCATAGGATTTTGCGAAAACTCCAATGTAATAGTTCTCAATCGTGCCAAACGTTTGTGTGATTTTCTGAATTTTGATTAACTTTTCGTAGCAGAAGGACACGTTTCTGACGAGAACGCGTCTGTAAAGTTTAAATATCGTTTCCACTGTTTAGTTACTTCTGTTTAATAATACTTGAAACAAAGTTTCTTAGCTCGATGAAATGTGTTTAAAGTGATTCGGTAGCTTTCTCGTTAATTATAATTGGTTTCTCATTAAGCAACTAAAATATAATAGCAGTAATAATAAGGAATTGTTGATTTATGATTCATCATAAATTCTTCTTTCAAGACGCCCCAAAAATCTGAGCAGGATTTATAATGGATTTATGGAAGGGTATCACATTTTCAGCCTTTTAATTTCAGGGTATTAGTTACCTTGAAGAATTATTAATTTCTGTCCTATGAATAATAACTGAATTAATTTTTCTTCTTCTTTTAGTTTGTATCTCATTTTCTACCTAATTTTCCCCTGCCTTGGGTTGCCTGAAATATAATTTATTTATGTTTTTTCTTTCATTAACCGACTTCGAAAAAACTACTGCCATTTTTGTGATCAACCTCCAGTTCAGAAAAGTGAGCGCCACTGGGCGACGAGCGCTACGTTAGTAGTAAGACTAGTCTTATTAGGAATGTAATGTTCAAATTTTTAGCATAATTTCCATTCAAATGTGAGGAAATTTATAATATAAAGCGATGGTGAAATAGGGTTCGGGGAATTAGACGTAAATAGCCAATTCGGACGTATCCCAATAAACCGTGCAAATGTTGAGTAAATATTGACGTGCTACTGTAAAAATATTGACGTTTACGCCATGACGTATTCACAATAGCAAAATGACAGCTTATGGGAAACTTTAGAAAAAGTTAGCATAAGAACTTAAAAAAGAGAATGTTGCAAATCTAATCATTTTACAGCAATAGGTACTGTCTGAGGAGGGCTGCTCTGCGCGCCGTAGCTTCAAAAGTTTTCTAGCTTTTTTTTGATAGGTGTAATGTTCTATGGATACAAAGGAGTCAGACATCAATTCCACTTTGATATCAAATTGTGTATAAAGTTGAGGATTTTTGGTAAACAAGCGTGGGTTAGTTAGCGGTTGGTGGGCGTCGTGCGAGCAGTCGGACTGAAGTCGCCGGTGATGCTTCACGCCTCAGCCGCGCCGCGCCGCGCCAATTTGAATCCTCCCGCCGCCGAATTCGCCGATATGGCCAGTGTTCTTTTGTTTAACAGTTGTTGTATACTTCCTTAAATAGGACCTAACTTTTTGGACATCCTCTAAGAAGTAATTGCAACAATATGAATACCATCAAGCCGGTAAGATTTTATAATTTTAACTAAACTTTTTAAATAACTGTAACATATAAGTCTGACCTTTTAAAACATTTATAACAAATGGTAGGGATTTTCTTATGTAAAATATTTAAATTGTCTAAATTACGATTTTCGTCATGAAACCAAATTTTTTCATTAATATATTACTATTAATTTAATCTAAAGTTTCATTTTAGATTAAAAATACTGAGTAATTAGATAGATAGAAAAACTTTATGACTTTATTACTTTAAAATTTATTATTAGAATTATCGTAGATAAAAATTTGATAAATTATGCGTTCGGTATAAGGTGGATAAATAATTAAAAGATTCTACAACTAAATTTTAAGACCTACTTCGATAGAGAATAAGTGGTAGTTATCATAACCTGTATTACAGAGTTCTCTTATTCTGTTGCATTATTAGTATTGGCACTGAAATTTATTGTTTACGCAGGTGTTGAATTAAAAGTCTAGGTCAAGACTGATGTATGTACTCTTTAATCTACGTCTACGACTATCATTTTGAACTAAAAGTGTGTACTTGTTGAATTATCTATCCTTTATTAAGTAACTTAGTACTCAGATTGAAGCGCAAAAAATGTAAAATGAAACTGTTTAATAGTAAAAAATGTAGAGCATTTCATTTTATCGGTTTTCCATTCTATAGATTCCCAAAATTGAATTATGACGCTAATGAAACCTTTTAAAGATAATGCAAATATTATTTTATTATCGAAAAACAATACTGCTGGGTCACCTTCTCAAGGAGTAACAGAAAGGTAAAATTTCAATTTATCGATATTCATCATCATTGGTAATAAATTACTATTCATAAAATTTCCAAAATGAGAATTGAGAATTTGTAAATTGAAATACCTAATTTATTTAAGGGTTAGGCATTTATTTTTCTAAAGAGAACAAAACAGTTTTGAAATTTTAAAAATGGACTCGAAAAGAATTTTTAACATACTTTTACTCAGTAATACTTAATTCGCATTCTGCTATTGGCCCTAACCAGATACTGATTGTTCTGGAACTGATATTTGCAAATGCCGTGATCGATATAATACTTGTGCCGTACCTGTTATAGAAGATCTGATGAGTAATTTCATAAATTAACTATTCATAAATTAACTAATATACTCCACGTACAATCAGCTGAAGAGATAGCTGACCCGCCCTACCAGATGAAGATAAAGTTATCTATAGAAAAAAACGTACATTTTGATATTGTGATCAAGCGTGATTGTTTAGTTGTAAGAACTGTATTAGTACACAAATATAATATTAATACCTAAAACTTTTCGTGAAATAACTTTATCCTTATTTCATAGAGGGGTGAATTAACTTTAGCAGCTGACTGTACCTTACAAGTATTTCTATTGACTGTTAAAGATAACCGCGTAAATCTTAAACAATATAATCACCAAATCTAGTATTACTAAAAATAGAGTATCTTTGAATGGCACAGCTGAACAAAGAAAAATAAGAAAATGAAACAAGACAACGTCATTGGATCTAAAAACATGAGGCATTGCGGTAACAACCTCACAAAAAGATGTCATAAGTTATGTATGAACATTTACATATTTTATTTTAATAATAGGTATAGGTAAGCATGTATTACATAGGTGAAAATTTACCACTCCCCATTATCTCCTAAACGACTGATTCTAAAATGTTGAAAAAATGCAAGAAAAGTTCTTTACTTAGTTTTTTAAATATGATACAAACAACATAATTATTAACATATTTATCGTACGGAACCCTCTTCATGCACTTGGATGGTTTTTTTAGAATGCATTTCGAAAAGCATTTTATTTTGAAAGGTAAGGCGATTGAAGTCAACAATACCTATATGTGTTTACAAAAACCGCATTTTAAAATCGTGGTAAGGAGCTGTTAAAACTGCTCTTTATCACAACTCTAAAATGCGTTTTTTTTTTCTAAAACTAGTAAATGCATTCTAATGACACTTACCCTCCAGCAACGACCCAGTTGACCTCGTAAACATTTCCCTGAAAGGAATACCTCATTTTTCTCTTGTACGATAAAAAGGCTCATTGTAGTGTAAAAGCAGTGAAGTGCCCATATTTTTAAAACCTCACATTTACTTACTAGGTATTTTATCATGTTTTAATTCATATTGTAATTTAAAAATTCTTATGTATGTGTATCTCTTTTTGAAAATCAATTACTATCATCACGTACCTTTTTGGTTTTTGTATGTTATTGAGCCAAAAAACATTTAACAAACCAGGAGTGAAATTCAAATGCATACAGCAAAGCCAATTTATCAAAATTTTATCCCTAGTCAGAACGAAAACTTTTCGACTTTCAACATAATTAAGATGTTTAAAAAATTGTTTAAAATCTTAAAGTAAGTTGAGACTTTAGGTCACATAAAGTGTCTATGTCAGCCTCATTAGAAGACTCACTTGTACCTAAAACAGTTACAAAGTCAAACCACAGCTGAAATTATTAAAAGCGTGATAAATCTACTGATTGAAAGAGAACTTGAAGTAAATAAAGATAAAATGGTTATATGAACCATATTATTTATATTCTTTTGAAACTATTTACATTGAGCAAGCAATTGATCAACTTTAGGAAATCTGACTGAAAAATTATGGAAAAACACTATTTATTTTTATAATGCAAATAAATTTTCTATCAAAAAATTTCAAGTGAAAATTAAGCTTTGAGGTTAGAATCGATGAACTCCCCAAGAAAACATCTTCTTAGAATTTATTTTTAAAAAGTTTTATAATAATTTACTTCTAATACTTTGTGTGTTATTGTTAAGCCGCCAGCGATGCTTTGTTGCTGAGCCAAAATAATAGAAACACACAAATCTTAATTTTCGTAACAGTTTCTTCTCAAACGTCTAATTTTATATGAGTTGCGACTTTGAAGATAAGAGACACGATGTCTAGCGTGCGCGTGCGTGCGCCTTGATTTTCTTTCCAGATTTAAATGTTGTTTTTCCTTAAGGTGGGGACAGCTTAGCAAACGCTTTAAATTTTGAATCTATCCGTAACTACTATTAGACTGAGATGTCAGGGCCGCCAGACCTTATTTACTCAGTAACCAAAAGTGTGGGAAAGAGTAGAGCTAGTACGTACTATTAACATATGAATACCTGCTAACCTGGGCCGGCGGCCAGTTTGCAGCTACCAGGTTCTAAAGGTAATTGAAGTCTGGGTGCTGATGTCTGATAGAATTATAATTAATTAAATATAAAAATTAATGATTAACACCGCCAGACACCCTCCGTCGGCTGTAATTTCTGCCAGACGCTTTACAGTTCGCAAGTAAATTATGCGATTGTACCTACAAGCTGAGCTGTGATTTTTTTTATACGATGTTCACGGAACTATAACAATACTTTTTATAGCACCCAAACTTCAAGACAAGTGAGTAATTTTCGGAAGTACCTTCAGAACCTGGTAGCTGAAAATTGGCAGTCGGGCCAGGCTAGTAGGTATCATATAAAATAAGTAAGGTCTGGCGGTCCTGGGATCTTGGTCATATCGTCTTCAAGAAATTATTTTTTTTTGGCCCAAAGGTCTAATGACCAGGCCACAAACTCCACAAAAAAAAGAAATTATTTTTTCCCGGAAACTTCAAAGTTTAGTTGTTTTCATTATTTACCTATTTTTGGCGCTACAAATGTATACTAAGAAACCGTGCTTCTTCCGCGCCGCACTGCTGACAGAATACGATGTACATTGCTGGTTTTCGGGTTTGATGCTGTAATCATTGTTTTTTTTATTGTAAAATGGAGGGTATTCAAATAAACAATTCAATTCTAAAGTAGAAAATAATGATGGGAAAATCGTTCAGAAGTATGGTTCAAGGCTTCAGTTCTTGCTAAGCTGTTCCTTACATCCTGTATTTTATAATTGACCTGGATTCGTCTGCAAGATTTAAATGATGTCACATCTTTTATTTATCAAATAATAAGATAAACAAACATGCCGTTTGTAGATAAAGTGTCTTTTAGTATAGGTAGTAAAAATATAACTTATCGCAGTTTTTACAGTATAGTAGCATGAAATGTAAGTATTGGATTATCAATGAAATTTAACATTTAAATTATTTTGAAGAGAAACGAATAATTTTATTTTGACGGTATACATTTTTACATCAATTAATTTAATGAGACCCAATTAAATTCCATTCCATTTCAAATCGTATTTCACGTAAACGTACTTTTATTTATTTTTTATTCCGAATTTTTCATTAGATAATTTATTTTAAATTAAATAGTGCAAATTATTATGGATAAAATAAATGGAAATGGATTTTATTTTTATTTTTTAATAAGTATCATAGTAAGTTATACATCGCCGCTACGGCGGCACTCAGGATACACACCAAAATAACATACTCCACATAGTTCAACACTAAACCAAACCGTAAAAAAATGTGTCAATAAAGTTTAAGGAGAAAACTGTCGATTTTATTCATTTCATAATTTCCCTAGGGATTTCACGAATTCCCTAGAAAGAAGATGTAAACGAACGTCAATTTCATTATTTCCCAGTTTATGAAATCCCTGGTTTTATTATTTCCCTACGACATAAACATTTTTAAAAATCAGGAAGTTCGTCCTTTTCATAGATAAAAAGGGTTGAGTAGAAGACGTGCAAGGTTTAGGAATAAAAAAATGCCTGATTCAGCCCGACCACTAAACCCTTCAGTGTTAAGGATGTGATTTATGGTTTTGGATATTTATGTTAGACATTTCTACTTTATGCAAAATATCAAAAATATGTTATTTTCGACGGTCTAAGAATTTTAGGTTCCATAATCCATAATAAATTATATTGATACGAATGGTATTGACAGCTTTCTCGTGTCAAATACGAAAAGGGCACGCCGCTAAAAGAAGCTAAGTGCTGAGCAAAAAAGGCAAAATAAATAATGCTAAATATTTATTCTGACAAAAATGTTATTAAATGAAACGTCAAATTAATGAGGACTGCCTATATTTTATTTCCTTTGTTTTTGGGAAGCCATTCGTAATGTGACGTCATACATAATTTATGCTAAGATAAAGAAAAGAGCCGGTTAATATAAAGTGACATATTAAGTAGTATATGCTAATTAATTAAAATCAATTAACAGCTAAAACCTGTTATCAAAACAAACAATGTACTAATACTATTTATTTTAAGTCTAACATGATTGTTATGGTTCTGCACATGTTATTCTACATTAATATTATAAAGAGGAAAGCTTTGTATTTTTTTATGTAACGAATAAACTTAAAAACTGCTGGAATGATTTCAAAAATTCTTTCACCATTAGGATGCTACATTATCCATAAGTAACATAGGCTACATAATTTTACCGAATTTCCACTGAAACGAAGTCCCGAGCGGAATGCTATTTTTTTTTATAAAGATGTCTTCTTATATCGGTCGGTTATAAACTATGTAACTATTTTCATGAATAACACCGATTATTATTTCCTTGTATATTATGTTGTTTGACTTATGCTCATCATGACTATTATTTTTCTTTTCTTTCTTTCTAAAAGGGTGTCGTATGTACACTAAATTATTCCAATTCAAATCTTACACCACCGGACAAGAAACATGAGTGGATACTTAATTGAAGGAATAAAATAGACTTCTTTCGAAGTGTAGTGATAAAATTCGACAGAACCCACGTAATAAAGCAACAAAAGATATTGCTCTTCACGAGGCGAGCTGTTCTAATAGAGCTTCGCCACCGCATTCCTCTCATAGACAACTAGTATTGGGATTCAAGTATTTAAAAACTGAAAAACCTAATTCAAAAGACTCCTAGTTAAAAAATATACATAAATAGTCATGCTTGAGTGGGCTGTATTTTTAGAATTGTTTTGTCTGTATTAAAAACATTGTTTCTTTTTATAGAAATAGGGAAAATATTTTTTTCTGTGCTTTTTAATCAGTGAATTCAAAGTCGCTCCACAAAAATAGTCCAGAAAACAAATACTACCTAAAAAAGGTTACGCAAACAAACAACCCTAAAATAAACTAACTGCGTCATTTTCAAGTTTTTATTTATCGAGTTTATATCTCAATATTTATAATTTAAATTCTGTAGCTTTTCAAAGATGTTAGAAGTCGCAAAATGTGACTAGAGTCGGACAACTTGTTTCCTTTTATAACCAATAAAATTGCCAAGATGTACCTACATGTGGTTGACAAAATTAAAAGCTTGTGTTTGTTTATTTGATTATAAAAATTTAGGATATTACGACCACTTTTAGCGTATTTTACTGTTTAATATATCCGGGTGCTTTACTAAAATAAAATATAATTAATAAAGAATTGGTTCGACTGTCCTTGTTCATGTATTTTTCGTTTGTTTTTAGATCTATAGTTCTATACTTTTCGATCTATTCATTTTGTCAGTCGGTTAAGTCGAGTGGTAGTGGCGCTGCCCTCTTATCGACGGGTCCTAGGTTCGATTTCCAGTTGGAAAAATCTCGGGTCATGGGTGTTTGGGTCTGTCTTTGAGTATGTTCCAAGGGATCCACGATACAAGGGAAAATCTTAGTGGGCCTTTGAGTGTGTAGCGTTTTTTTTTTAAATAGAAATTGGATTCGATCATACGGGCTATTATAGTTCTAGCTGGTTATTTAGATAAGTATATGTGGTAAACCCTGGTACACGAGCATACAACTTGAATATGATATTGTCTCTAAATTTAGCAACTTCACATGAGAATTTGCAAATGTCAGAGGCAAGTACGTCATAAAGTTAGCGTAGACAGATTGAAATATAATCTTTTAATTTGTCTGCAATATATGTGTTACGTGGAACCGGCTATACTTTAATCCCCGACAAAAAATGAAGGGTGTTATAAGTTTTCCGTGTGTATCTGTGTCTATGTGTCTGTCTGTGGCTTCGTAGCTCCTAAATGAATGGAAATGTTATCAACAAGATTACACTTTAAGTCATACATTGAATGGCCACCAAATAGTCCCGGTCTCGCCAAGTGTTTATTTTCTAAGATATACCTCAAATCGATAGTCTTACAGAATAATCTCGACTATTTTGGAGCAGCTGAAAAGGAAAACTATCCGGGAAATTAACAATTTGCCGAGAATTTTCGACGAGTTTTCTAAAATCTGCGACATTGCTTTTATAAGTGCCAAGTAGCCGAAGGACGTCATTTGAATAGTATTATTTTTAAGTCATGAAAATTTAACCTCTATTTTTTTTAAATAGAGGTTAAATCTATAAACTCTCACAGAACTACTAAATATAGACACAGACGGCTTATCCAGTATCTAAGAAACCACAATGTTACAATTTAAAGCTATCACATAAAGGTGGGATAAAAACTCTACACTACACGAATGAATAAAGTACATATGTATACGTGTCAAAGCCTTTATATCTTTTTCCTCATGTCTTTTTTCTAAAGTTTCATGTTTTTATATTCGATCGTATAACAGGAGGTGCTTATTATCGTAATATTTCCCCGTACACTGTAAATTGTGTGTTATGTTTTGGATTTTAGTAGCTTGTAAAACACTCTTAGAAAAATGAGTGTTTAGTGTACAAATACGTGAATTATTATAATATCCATAGAAAAGAAATAAATAAAAAAATGACTTTTTGGTACAAAATCAACCCCAATCATGTAAAATATTAATTTAAAAAATCAAATTTTAATAATTTCATATAGTTGCATATGAGGGTGTGTAAATGGAGCACACTAACAAAACTGCTAAATACAAAAAAAAATTGAGGAGGTCCATAGTTAAATACATAACTTTAAACCTTAAGCCACCTTGTTTCCATAAAAACACAATTACTTATGTGGTTTTTGAAAATCATCGTGCAGGGTTCCACTGGATTACCTAACTACCTTTATTTGTCACAAGAATATGATTCAAAAGGGCAATGACCGTTGACTTGCACTTGTTACTAGGAATACCTACATATTTACACAAAGTCGTCCCAAGACAGTAATGAACGAATGTCACGAAATTCAAAAGGAAAGTTCGTATAGATGTATATAGTTACATCAGACAGAAGCAATTGAGTTGATTGTATCATATCGTATACATACATATCTTGAATAGAAATAACTACTTACAAAAGAAATAAATAAATACAAAAGAATGAAATGAAACTCGAGCCGTAAAAAGAACACAGCGAAATGAGGATACAAATTGCGGCCCTTTCTATAAAAAATTCCACTTGTAAGAAGAGCCCGCACTAAAGTTTCCCATTGTAGCATAAACACAAACAGACAAACACAAACATCCAAACTTCAAGACAAACATCAGCAAAAAAACAGCAGTCTCATACTAACTAGATTCAAGGTTGTTAATAGTATTTTTTATTAGAAATTTTCAAATATCCAATCAAAAGTATACGTAGGTACACACCAATGTTTTTAAAATATGGAAAACCAAAAGAACCCTAATCGGGCTACGCAAGATAAATGTGTTTTAATTATTGTGATAAATGAGCTTGTATTTTTTTTTGCGTTTCGTTAATTTATGAGTTAGATTTGATGAATTTTGGTCGGTTTAAATCATAATCAAAAATAATCTTACTGCATATCCATTAGAAGTGTTCTCGATGTGTATACACACCTATACACATCCGCCTAGCTAACGTCGAGAGGTGTATACATACCTCTATTAAATTCACATTGATTTAATTTTCTATCCAGTTAGCTCTCTTCGCTCGCGGATTACAAGATGACGTATTCCAGTTTTCCTTAGGTTTATATTCTTGTATATCTGTCTATCTCTTAGGGATAACCCTCAATAACCATTTTTTATCCTTTACTTTATACGAGAAATAATGGCTTATTTTCGAAGCGATTTTAAGCAATACAGCATTAATCCTTATACAATTAAGTACCTTAAAAATACATTTTGCATTTAATATGGCCCTTTACAGCATGTAATTTAAATGAATATTTTCAAAGATAAGACAGATTTAAAATACAGGGACATAGCGGCTGCGGCGCGGCGGCGGCGGCGGCGGGGCGGTACCGGCCGGGGCCCGGAGACCGGGCGCGTGTCTATACAGGGCTTTAGGTAAATCTCTTACAACCTCTCAGGTGCTAAATCAGTCCATGAAACTGAACAACTTTCCCCAAGGATTTAGGTCAAAATACGAAAAAAAAAATTTGATCTCCCATACAAAATGCGCTATGATGAAGTTTGTATGGGAACTCAAAATTTTTTTTTCGTATTTTGGCCTATTATTGGGGAAAAGTAGTTCAGTTTCATGGACTGATTAACCACCCGAGATGTTGAAAGAGATTTACCTAAAGCCTTGTATAAATAGCGCGTCGAAGGCGCGCTTCGCCCTATAGCACTTTATGATTAGCAGCGATCAACTGAACCGATTTTGATTTGGTACAGAGATAGATTAGACCTTGGAAAAGGACATAGGCTACATTTATCTCACAACTGGGCACGATATAACCTGTAGTCCACGCGGGCGAAGCCGCGGGCGGAAAGCTAGTATAAATATAAATTGGGGACATCTAGAGGGGGGTCTTGACCACATGTTTTACTTTAACACAAATGTGTGTTTTTAAGGTGTTATGACATAATACAGCGTATATAACATATTTTATATTAATATGTTCATGACTGTCTGTATCATTACTTAGTCATTCTGAAGAGTAAAGTCATTGGACATTTTCACGCTCGAAACTGTGAAAGTAGAATAGACAAACAAACACATTTTTTCTTTTATTTAATCCAGAATATTTTTCATGCTTACCAACGGCAAATAGCGCGAGGAAACCACAATAAAAAACTCAAAGTATAACCTACTTAAAGCGCTTCACAAAAATAAAGTACTGCTAAAATTTCATTTACAAATCCATTCGCTTGGAATTACATATATTAAAGTTCTGACATCAAAAACCCAAACGCCATGTCAGACCCAGCTGACAGTAAATTGAAATACCTACAAGTACAGCTAACTGTTATATTTCTAAAATTAAAAATTTTGTATACCTAACCCCCGTTATTCTAGCTTATAACACGATTTTTGTTGAATACAGCAAATAATCATCTTGAATACATCAGCTTTCAAACAAAAATAACCGCACCAAAATAGGTCCTTTCGTTTAGGGAGCTAAAATGCCACAGACAGACACAGTTAAACAAGTAAAACTTATAAGATCTTTCTTTTTTGTCGGAGGTTATCGACAATATATAGTGGAATCTAGGTCATTATTTTCAGGTTTGTTTTGTTCAAGAAACTACAGACTCAATTCAACTTTCGTCTAAAAGTTTCGATTGTATTTTTATTGTAATTCAAAGAGTTGTCAGAAAATCGAGATCTTTTGATACACGATGCTCGCAATTTTACTGGAGAGTCCTTTCGGAACTCGCGACGCAGCCTATACTTCAAAGACAGGTTCCCTTTAATTATTTTTTATTTGCCGTCTCCATCGTGACGCCGAGCACTTACATACATCGAGTGCTACTCTCAACATCTAGATACGAGTTATCTTCCTAATACGGATAATCGTACCTTTCTGCTCTCTTAACTATTCTGAATTACGTGTTTTTCTCGAGACGTGGTAATTTATTGTTAGTTGTAAGAATCCGTCAACATCCTCGAAGAGATATTTGTACCTTAATAGGTATATTAAACAAAGTCGGGTTTGTTCAAACACTTATAACTCGAGAACAGCTAAACCGATTTTGATAAAATTTGTTGTAAAGGTAGCAGACACCCTCGATTAACACATAAGCTACATAATTTTCCCAAATTCTTCCGGGTCGAAAGATAATTTAATATAATTTTTAAAATATTTTCATTTGAAACATAAGCCTGTGTAACTTTGTAACACTGAATCTGAGGTGTCGTCCTATGGTCTCATGCGGTATGGTAGGCTCTGTAAAGGGCCGTCTGGTACGCGACCACCCTCCTACCGAAGTCCGACGCCAAACAGCTTGCTGTGTTCCGTCGGTGCGTGGGAGTACCAGTGTCTTTATAGGCATTTTCTGGGTTAACTCGCTCCATCGTCGACCTCATCTTTGACCTTTATGATCAAGATTGAGGTCAAGAGTTAACCCATCTTATAATAAAAAATAAAAAAATATTTAAAAACCAGAAATAACTAATTTAATTTCCTCAACACAACACATCATAAAACAGATTGGATAACGTTATCGTTTCAATAAATTGATTTCGTTATCAATTATATTACTCCATTTCCGATAATTGCCAACAACAGTTGCCGAATTCATATTTGCGTTTATGTGTGTTCTTTTCATAAATAGAACACGCCTACGTTTTTATTTTTCTTATTTTTATTTTACAATCAAATACTCAAGTACATTTTACTGCCTATTGAACCCAACTGTTACGCAAAAAGTTTCTTGATAAACTTAGCACGTAAATTCATGGAACCAAATTCCAAAACAGCTGAGCCAATTTTGATACAATATAATACAAATATTAAAAAATAAAATAATAAAAAATTGTTTATTTCTCTAAATTGCATACAATTAAAAATAATTACTGTCTATATAAACATAAATGCTGACTAACAGTGCTGTGCCCGAAATATGGCTAAGAACCATTTCGATTACGTCAGCTTACAAACAAGAAAAAAACGCATCAAAATCGGTCTATTCGTTTAGGAGCTACGATGCCACAGACAGGCACACACACATGGAAAACTTATAACACACCTCTTTTTATGTCAGGGATAACAAAATAACACCGCTTGTCGGATAAATTAGTTACAAGAAATCTAAATGTTGCAAAGAGGGTAAGCCTTATTTTACACTAGCTTGCCGCCCGGGACTTCATTCCCATGTACCTTATATGTCCATCCCGGATAACGTAGGATTCTAATAGTGAAAGAATTTTTCAAATCGGTCCAGTAGTTTCGGAGCCTATTCAATACAAACAAACAAACAATCAATCAAATCTTTCCTCTTTATAATATGTATAGATATAGATATAGATTGTCGTCCGCTTCTTGTTCCCCATGCCCACACACACTGAACAAGATAAATGACTGTCCTTCCCACCACAAATTTCATTATACGGATGCTTAGCTTTAGAAAGTACTTACTTTGCACAATACACACGATATTTTATCTAAGTTTCACTATTAGTTATAAGGGGGACGACTTTAGTTTAGTCGGCGAAACTTTGGAGGGAGATCTTTCCCATGAAACTTTACAACTTTTCCCAAGGAACCATATGAAAATCTCTTAAATACTATGGCTATTGCTCACTGACATTATTTTTTCTATGTCTATGCTATTGCTTCATTGTTTCAAATTTTTCTGCTCTTGTTCGGATTCCTATTTTAATATCAAAACATCTGCATCTTATCTGTTGATAACCGATCTCTTTTGTTGATGTAAAATATATTTTTGACAGATTGTATTGTAAAGAAAAACAAATGACTGTGTTTTTTACCATTCTCGAAAATAAATCTATTTTAGTATTTCTGTTATTAATTTGTGCCTTTTAAGTCTGAACCTTTAAATTATCTGTTATTCCAAAGTGACGCAATCGATTTCTGTCTGCACCTGCAGCTCAAGTACGATGGTGATAACGCGCGTAATGCGCCGCGGTCCTATGTCAAAATGTCAACAGTACGATAGTCACAGCGCCGCGACAGCACTGCGGTCCTATGTTAAAATGTCAACATAGACAACGCCATAGGGCGAGGAAGCCTTTGCGCGGGACCCTCGCGTGAGCCGAGCGCGAGTTTGTCGTTATCGTGCTAGAGCTGCAGCTGATCGCTTAGGTTGTACAGAGAGGCGATTTTTTTAATTTTTCGAACTATATTGTTGTTGGGGATATATTTGTTCAGTTTAATAGGCCGATAAACGTTCTTAATGTTCACTTACCAATATAAAGTTGTCGATTGACTACAGTCGTTAAAACCAAGTCAGAGGCCATTGTGCGGTTTTAAAACTCAGACACCAGGGTTAGTCAAGTTTGCCACACACTTGACTATACCTACACGATAAGAAGAAGAATATAAAGTCACTCAATATATGTTCCATTTAGCGTTGCAATACTGTTACCTTTTGGTCTCTAACGTACTAAATAAATTAGGTACGTAAATTTATACTTTAATCAAATAACTATAGCCAATAATTCATTCTAAAATCGCTAAAAGACTGTGCTTGAAGAATTTTACTCAAAAACTACTAAACATATATAATTAAACTACAGTCATTTATCTAGCAAAAACACAGTCTCTTATAATACAATTTAATGCTCCTTAAGTACTATCAATGTAGACAAAATTATATATACACTAATGATAGAAAAATAATTATAATTTCACTACGAATACATCAAGATCTAACATAAGAGGAAAGGTTATGTAAAATCTGAGGGAAAAAAACAAAAAACAATACGAAAATTTCGGATGTTCTACAAGGCCTTTCATGGGTACAGTACATAGCAAATATTTCACTGATACAGACATAACAAATATTTCACATTTTACCGAAAATATATCTACCCTTACTTACTGAAAAATCACTTATTGTATGTACCCTTACCTACTGAAAAATCACTTATCTTACTAAAAATCTTTGTTCCAACCATTTTCAAACCTTGTGAATTCAACTTCGTGATGTTCTCACTTACCCGTATCTATTTACTTAGATTATTTATCAGTGAAATGGGGGATGGAAACTGTTGTTTTAAGAAAGAACATTACCTATTCATGTAAACATAGATAAACAACTTGGAGACGCTTTTGCGCAGCGGATTGTAATGTTATCATTCTAAACAAATCGACAAAAGAGAAACGTACTAAAAATTACAATTGCTATGACTGAGGCTATTGTTTTACCACGTAAAAGGTTTTGATGTCACAAAAAGAGTGGCAAAGACAAAGAGTTACTGAGTGAAGATCATTTCTAGATTAAATATTAAGAAAACTGGCTAAGAGCGTGTTGGGCCACGCGCCGTGCAGGGTTCCGTAGTTTAAAACCTACATTTTATAACTTGACCGACCATTACTTGTTAACTTGTAAAGCTAGCTTATCTGTGAAGCGCTCGTAACCCTGTGGCACTCGCTGATCTTAACAGATCAGTGAGGTTAAGTAACTTACGCAGAGTTATGGAACATGATTGGTAACCAAAGTAGTAATTCATCACGACCGTTCCCATGCTTCGGAGGGCATGTTAAGGAAGGATAAGGAAGGAAGCTGTGATATTTTTTTTTAAATTATTTATTTATATAAAATATAACAGTTTTACTAGTAAGGAGGGAACCACTTGAGTCCAACAAAAAAAACTTTACGAATGAACAAGAATAAAACTTGTCAGAAACAAGGTTGTATGTATAAGGTTTATATACTCATTTAAATTAATGCAAAAGGGAGGTTAACAAATCAACGAGGGCACCCACTGGTTACTTTATGTTGGCATCGTTTTTTTCATGATTGATTGTGAGGGTTTCTTAAAGATTTTCTAATTCATGTACCTAACGTACAATACCAATATGTCATGTGACAATTGCTTTGCACGATGATAATAGTATCCTGCATTTATTTAACAGAAGAAGTAAAACCTTAGTTCATAGGTCAACGAAAATTGTCTAAATTAGTCTCCAAGTTGCTTACTTATGTCTTACGAGTAATATAGTTAAATTCTTGGGACGTGCCATCGACGCTAAAAGCGTGCTAATTATTTGCCGTCTTAGAAATAAACCTTAGAGAACTATTTTGAGGAGGAACGTGTTCTTACCTATTAATGTATGAAAAGTTCAAAAAATCTAACCTCATTCCTTGCCAGCATCGTACTACATTGTACATAGTTTTGGGCTGGGTGTTGAGGCAATGTGTGAGTCTGGGTTTCTCATTTTATACACATTCACTTAAAAACTTATGACGTTAAAACTTATTATTAATAAGAATTCCAAGAAAAGTAAAATGCGGCCTGAAATGCTTCTTCTTCTTAGCGAATCGATGGCAATTAATAATATAGTGGTGATGTTATAGTCCTCTCATATTTTACGTTTGATACAATAATAGCTACTCAAAAAGGCGGATGTCATCGTTTTTCGGGCGACGTACCGCGGGTCTTTCACCACTTTATGAACACTTACTGGCTATCATTATCTTATCAAAGTAGTAATGGATCACAGTGGTAGAAATCAAGTTGTCCAAAAACAGTACTGAGATCGAGAAATCCGTTCTTCAATGTTATTGGAAGGAGAAAAGATGACCAAAACAAAGTGAAATGTGCTCTACAATATTAAAGTAACCTTATTTAGATAATGTCGCAAAAATTTTGAAAAAGTGGAGAACAAAATCAAAGTTGACCTTATCACAGCTTACATGCTAAAGATTATAAAGAACATCTAAATGTCACACACGTCGTTAATTCGACTACTCCATGTGAACCCTAATTCCAAACAATACTTAATGAAACGCATTTTTCCGGTTCTGAAATATTTGTGGCCAAACTCGTTTGTACTTGATGAAAAAGGCATACTAACAAGCGTTGAATATGTGAATTCAGTGATTGATGAAATGATCAAACATGTCGCACGCACGTCGAATGGTTGTCAAAGAAATGAGCACATCGTTAGTTTTCATACGAACCCCGAAATACTGAAGGGAGGGTGTTAAAGAAACCAATTTCTCCAACATACAATAATATCGAAACAGCTTTGGACTGTGTTTTGATAAACAGACAACGCGTAACGATGCGTGTTGCAGCTGAATCAAAAAGTGTAGCCAGTGGTGATGTCGAATAATTTATCTCCACTTTTCCAACCCTTTAAGAGTTCATATCACGAATGTTGTTAGAATTATAATAAAATTACTAATTTGTCTGCTCTTTTTATTTTATTAGAATTAAGATACTGTAGTTTTATCTACCTAAATAATACTCCAAATAATACTACCTAATAATACGAGGTCATCCGACAGAAAACCGGAGTGATGGATATTATCCAAAAGTGTAGCAAGCTGAAGTGGCAGTGGGCTGGCCATGTCTGTCGCAGAACCGACGAGCGTTGGAGTAGACAGGTTCTTGAATGGAGATCACGTCTTGGCAGACGTAGTGTAGGACGCCCCCCAGCCAGATGGCCAGATGACCTAAAGAAGATAGCGGGTAGTGGCTGGATGAAAACAGCGGAGGATCGTGCAAAGTGGCGCACCTTGGGGGAGGCCTATGTTCAGCAGTGGACTGCAATAGGCTGATATGATGATGATGATGAAATAATACTCCTACAAAAAGTACACATCTTAAAATATAAAATATTGATATATTTGTTCGAACACTTATAACTTCAGAACGGCTGGACCGAATTTCATGGTTTTTGATCTGTTGTATTTGTCTGCGTCTCGTATAGCAGAATAATTATTAAAACATTGGAAAATTTACGAAAAAATTCCAACGGAAAAGAAGTCCCGGGCGAAAAGCTAGTTAGTATTATAAATGTCGTCGATAAAAACGTCAATTTCTACTTAAATGTTTTACCAGTTGGTCTCATGTAAGCCACTTCAGATTAATGTCACGATTCAAATTAGAGAGAAGTTCAAGGTCGTCTGTTTAATTACGTATATGGGTAGATATATTCTATATTTACGATGACGAACAATTCCGCATGTTTTCCAACACGGTGTACTTGGATGAATAAATCTATACTGTCCGAACTAAATAACTTCAAACGGCTTGTCACCATCTGCCAAGGCCTTATTCTCAGCTTCTTCGGGCATATAATGCGATCCCCCATGCATGGTCTAGAGAAGCTCCTCAAATTAGGCCAATTGATAATTTTGTGAAGCAGAAAAAAACGTATTTCGCCAGAAAAATCTAAAAAGGACTAACCTCTCCAACGGATTTATCTACTATTTTATCTATTGAGACCAAATTGATGACATTCTGAGATAATAGGTACCTAAACCCGACGAGCATGTAAGTATAAAGCAAATTATTAATATAGAGAAAGCGAAAGAGGTTTGGATTGAACAGTGTACCAAGTCGCAATCTATGGTCTTTACGAGACAAAGGCATGAGCTTCTATATGTATAAGAAATGATAAGAAGTGACTACTTAGATGGCAGAAAATAATAAAACAGATCAACACATAAAATAAGGCCCTAGACCAGAAGTTCCCAAACTATATTTTCTCATAGACCACTTTCAAAATTTTGCTGGTTTCGGTGGATCCCCTCCCTGCAGCTACATTTCTACCATATTCCCAAAACTCGACAAAAAATGTGAATATGCGTTACGGCTGAGTTTCAACCACGAATTAACAGTTTTCGAAAAAAAAGCGAGAATTGATTGTTTTTTTTTTTGTTTTTTTTTTATTTGAAATAGAAAACAGCTGTGTACAGAAGTTGATATAAGACAGTCTTACAATTGAAGGCTAAATTATACACAACCAACAACACTATTCACAGGTTAAGTAAAAAAAAGGAAGTAGATGCTAACAGAAACAGATGTGGATGTTTACAAATAAATAAACAAGTATACTCAGTGCTACTAAGTAATTAACTAACTAAGCCATCAGTCATCGCTATCTTTACAGTAGTAGTATGTATGTATATGTGTAAACTATATTGCAGAATCCTACTTATTAGAAGGAAAACATAGCTCAGTAACTAAAGAACTACTTAAAGTTAAACATTTAAACATTTTGTTGTTCCAACATTATCAAGTCCCTGCGGATTGAACTCTTAAATTTGTTGATAGATAAAACGAAAATATCAACGTGTGTGAATTTGTCGTTGTAGCTAGAAGTAATACGTCTAAACGGAGAACGTACACCGGCTTTAGTTTTACAGTTGGCAGTAACAAAAAGTTTATGGGGATTAACAGGTTTATTAATTAATTGATGATTGTGCTGTGATTGGATGTCAAAAAAGTAAAGGTGGCCAATCAAAAAAGTTATTCCATCCAAATTTACATTTTTGACATCTTACTCACAGCACAAGGAGCATTTTAGTTTTTCACTATCGAAAACAGATAAATTTTTGTGAACCCCCGCTTATACGAATTGTGAACCCCCATTTTTATGTCACACCAACGTAGACCCCCTTCGAGTCTCCCGTGGACCCCTGGGGGTCCACCTGGACCACTTTGGGAAACAATGCCCTAGACCTAAGTAGATGAGTAGGTACCTACACAAGGTATTATTTCACAGGGAATATAATAGAATACATATATTCTATCATGACTTGATAAAAGCCAACGCGTGTTAATGGACTATATGACTGTAATAAAAGGACAAAGTATAGTATACCCACGCGTTTAAAATACTAATGGATTTGACACATGTTAAGTCTAGGCATATTTCAACTAAAAACACTATTACCTAGTATTTTACCAAAAGTCAGTGCTGTTAGGTGTACTTATTTGTTAAGTCTCAAAATCTCCGTGGGAGTAAACATGTATATATTTTTTTAAATAACTGTATACTCTTCGTTTCGTTGTGTTTAGGGACTAACGTCTGTTTAAGTATAGTATGAAGCGTGATAGATAGATAGATAGAAACTCTTTATTGCAGACAGTCACAAAAAAAGTTTTATAACACATTTTCTCGTAGTAAAGGGTCTCCTATTTCACCAATTTCAATATCGTATTGTATCTCATTACGCACTTGTGCGGTAATGTAATGTAAAACGCATGGTTTATCAAGATGATCCGTCTAAAAGCGAACGGTACTTTTTTAAATCTTAGCAAAGAGTTTTTATGTCAGAAAAGTGGTCAATATTTTATGAATAAAATTAACTTTTGGTAGATAAAATATAATAAATAAACATTTAATTCTTTAATTTAATTAATTTTGACAATACATTACAACCATTTATCTGTAACAAAAACACAAAAATATTAATTTACTTTATTAGTAATAGTGCCTTTGCCTAAAAAAAAAGAGCTGATGCGCGCGCATCGCTAGTTAGTGAACAAGGAAAAATTATTCCGCGCACTTCTTCTTTTCTTTGTATTGTTTTTATTTATTGTCTCGCAAATTGTTATAAAACTTCGTATGACATACGTGCGCTTTAATCATTACAGCCTCTGCTTCTCGGGCTAACAATATCGCCTCGGCTGTAATTTTCAACATACCGCACTTATATCATAATGTACTATTACATAACTAAGTACAGAAGTGCGCAAGGGCGACCTCACCGCTAAGAGCAATCTCTTCCAGGCAACCAGCAGGCAACATGAGTCCACAAACAGAAAATATGAAACGATTTTTTTTTTATCAATGAACTTTGAAACATATTATAGTACCTAATAAATAAGGTTGCGAGGCGTAGATAATTAATACAATGTTTTATAATTATTAAAGAAGAACAGTAAAATTATTGCGACTCGAATATAAAATCGAAAAACAGTTTTCATTTTATAAACACAATGTTAAGTAAAGATTATTAACATGAATTGGTATGGCTTAAAATACTTTCCAAAAAATAATGTAATTGCGATAGTAGTTAATTATACTCGTTTTAGTTTTTGTGACAGAAAATAAACCAGTAAAAATTTTGTATACAAAATCTGATTTCAGGTGGTCGGGTCCCGTTAATGTAGTACTAAACAATCAAAATAAGTAGTTTGTAGATTCTGAAAAATCTTGATAATATGTTCTTGTTCAATGAAATAGCTTAATTTCCACTATTAACTTCAATCTTTTGTGAAATAAGCTTATTGTCACTAAATCCCGTTTTATGCATAATTACATTTTTTTAAATAAAAATAAAATTCTACAACGCCCAAAGAACTGATCGTAGTAAACTTCGCTAAAAATGTTTTCATAACTTTTTTATTCATGAATTGCCACAAGCGGTAAGCTCGTAACCAAATCATTAAAATGAATCACATCTACACAAATTTGTGCTATGTTATGAAAACAAGAAATATTAACATGAATAAGAAATCCGAATTTTTATGAAAACAGTAAGGGATAATTTGGTTTTGGTTTATTGTATATAAGTGATATCAGAAAACTGTATCACTTGTAGTATTCTTCTCTTCCTGTATTTTAGTTAGTTTCTATTTCTTGTTTTAGAATAGAATCTTGTATTATGGCAATCTGCGTGATCGCAATTCCGCCAACTTCACGTTGTAGAGAGAAAATGCACGATGGGGAAAGTAAAAAAAAAAAAAAAATTAAACAGCTAAGAGGAGAGAACTTAAGTGAATTATACACAAATCACAAAAAACAACCCAAAGAAAAATAAGTATCTAGCTACAATTTTATGTTATTGACAGATATAAAGTTAAGAAGGATATTAAACATATTATTATCAGGAAGAGATAACAGAAATGAGATATTCACCGGAAGGGGAATATGAGAGGGAAGAGCGTCAAGAAGAGAAAAAGACAGTTTTGGACAGGAGAAAAAAATATGATCCAAGGTCCCTTCATCAATACCGCATTCACATAAAGAGGAGTCCTTGTCACAGCGGTCATGTCATTAGTCTGTCATATAGCCGTTGACATTGAATTCTATGTCTTTGGTTACACTCTGCCTTTGGTTGATGTCATCATTCCTTGTCGTTGGCGTCTAAACCATTGACATAGAATGATGGTTCAACCGTGATTCATATTGTCTTTGGTATTTGCCACCTATTCTTGTCAATCTTGACTTCTATTTGAATTTGAAATCAAAATTGGAAATCGTGAGTTTCGCGAACGATTTTCTGTTTACCTTTTGACGGCTGAATTTTAAAAGGTCAGTCTTCCTTCATCTCTCACGTGGGATAGAAGGACAGGACAGCTACCTTACTGTCTCAAGGCCTCCCTGGGCCGCAGCACGGCCCAGGGACTTTGCCCAGGCGCGAACCCTACGCTAGAACAGTACTCGACATCTAGTATATTTCCCTAAAGTGGTAGGCGCGTGTGAACTCACTCCACAGACCCCCCTTCTGCCACCGCACCTCGCGTGGGGGCTCTCAATAACTCCAGCCTCCTTGTACTTCCGGCTGGAAGCCGTGAGGGTAACTCCAGCCTCCTCGTACCTCCGGCTGGAAGCCGTGAGGGTAACTCCAGCCTCCTCGTACCTCCGGCTGGAAGCCGTGAGGGCAGTCTTATCCTGCCTCCGGCGAGGAGCCGTGAGGGCAGCCTTCTCTTGCCTCCGGCGTGGGCCGTGAAATCTGCTGCAGTCACCACCTCGAGCGCCGAGTAACCGGCGTAGCACCATCAAGACCTCGTTCTCCTGGCTTCAGCTACGTCGTGCCTACTTAAGTCGAACTCTTGTTTCCCTCAGCTACCTATAACTTGCCAGTGACGGTAGGGAGGCAGGACCCAAACTTGTACCGTTAGGCCTTATATAAAATACATCTGTTCTCTTGTATCTACTCTCTTTCTCTTACTACCACTAACCTTTCACTCGACCTTACCCTACCTACGTCTAGGGTCTTATATCTATAGGACCCTCGACGTAGCCTACCTCGACTACTGTTCACTAGGTCCTTACGGCTCCGCTGTAAGGCTTAGTGCAACATTACACACTCTTATTATGAGATTTGATTGATCATCATTTAATAGGCGTTTTTCCACTTGACGGCACGGCAACGGCACGGCACCGGCGCGGCGCCGGCGCCTCCGGTAACGGCCTTGCTACCGAGGAAGCAAAGATGTATGAAAATATATGGCATGTTTTTCGCTGACGCGCGCCTTGGCCGAAATGGCGATGATTCTCACCGGTGCCGTTGCCGGGGCCGCGGCCGTGATACCAAACTTTCCAGTCGCTGCCGGCCGGCAAACCGTCAAGTGGAAAAACGCCCAATTGGGCCTTTTTATAATTCGAAAACGGCACGGCAAAATTTTATTACCATTCCTTCTTAGGTAATTAATTCTAGAAGCTGAGAAAATAGTGGGGAATGGTAATTCAAATTTTGAAGTGACGTGCCGCTGCCGTGCCGTTCGAATTATAAAAAGGCCCGAGTAGGTACTAGCTATCTTCACTCAAAATTATTTGAAAAATAGTCTTACCTACCTAGAAATTAATAGATTATTTATTTATTTATTTCATGAAAGCATTTTAACAATATTATAAAAACTATATAATATGAAACCGAAACCCTGTCGGGTTCAGAGATTAAAACTTACTAACATTTATTTATTGGTAATACATTTTATGTATTACGCATAAATATTTTTGACCGACTTATCAACTATGTTTAAAGCTAATATAACGGCTATCCTGAGTGTCAATTCTAGTTCATTACGCTACGCTTCACCTTTCTACGATAATTAATAAGATATTCCCCAGACACTCGCTTTTACTGCTCGAAATGCTCTTACTTTTAATGTTTTATATTCAGTTAATGGATGTATATGTATTTTTTTATAATAATAGCTGATGATGATGAATTATTGGCAACATAGATACATATCGGCAACTCTTTAAAGACATCATTAACTTTGATTATTTTCAGTATTATTTTCAGACGTGGGTTAGGTTAGGTTATGTTATGTTACAACAAAGGCATGTTGTAACGTAGATAAACAAATATAGTTTTAGGTATCAACCTATCCATAACCGGGAGTACCTCAGCGTCTGGAATTAATAGTTATGACAGTATTAACTTTAATAAGTAAATATTTTTCACCTAGCTAAGATGAGCTGTGCACACGTGTGACGCACATAATGTGTCGCCAACGAACGTAATGTATCAAAGTTTAACACGCACAATAGTCAACGCATCACCCTGACGTAGACGACCTTCACGCTATTATAAAACGTTTACAAATAGGTACTCGGATCAAAATCACAAGAATACATGAGACAAATCAAATGAAGTGCTCATTCTCACTTCGTTCCATTTGCGAGTTTGCCAAGACTGAACACTTTTAATCTGATAATGACGCTTGAGTTCTAGCGTGTTTTCCGACATGCTCAGTTACATTTTTATATTTTTTTAAATATTAATTTAAATTATTTGTTGCAGGTGTCACAAATCGCTCTGAAATGAAAGATAGTGGAGCGTAGTATTCATTCAGTGCCGATGATAGGCCGAAGCGCCCGATTGGTTGACGAGCATGGCGAACGCGACAGACGCGTACTGCTTGCCCGGCGCCACCGACTTCAACCGCGCCTACAGCCGGCTGCATGGCTACATCGCGCTCGTCATCTGCATTGTCGGCTCGGCCACCAACTCCATCAACATCGCCGTGCTCAGCCGTCGTGAGATGACCAGTTCTACCAACTCCATCCTCACAGGACTGGCCGTCGCCGATCTTCTCGTCATGCTGGAATACATTCCCTTCGCCCTCCACATGAACATCAAAATCGGACCACAAGTTAACAAAAACACCTACGCATGGGCAGTTTTTGTATACTTCCATTCCATCTTTAGCCAGACTTTTCACACAATATCTATCTGGTTGGCGGTCACGTTAGCAGTGTGGAGATATGTTGCTATAGCACACCCGCAGAGAAATAGAACTTGGTGCAGTAAAAAGAACACTACTCTCGCGATAGTAAGTGCGTACATAATCTGTCCGTTTTTGTGTCTTCCCATATATTTCGCGATGAATATAGTGCCGAGTGAAGTGACGTCACATAACAATTCAGAATTTGCAGAGGACCTATCCCTGCCTCAAAATAGGACAGTATACGTTTTAGAAATGTCAAAAAATCAAGAGTTAGTGACAGCAATTATGTGGATTTACAGTGTGATTTTAAAACTCGTCCCGAGTATAGCTTTATCAATATTGAGCACGTGTTTAATATCTAAATTAACTTCAACCGAAAGGAGGAGACAGAAACTATTGAAAAGGTCAACAGTCGGACCTAATGAGGTGAGTGTCTAGTTTCAGTTAATTTACTCATTTGTAAAGAGTTCAATGAAAGTCATAATATCAAACACTCTAGAAATTTATTTTGTGAGAATTCTAGATTAAACTGTAAAGCTCTGTATAAAATATTAAATAAAGATTAACTATATTTTCTGATAGTTGGTTGATAAATTGAGTTATTTTTATCATAACGTTCGTCGAGAAAGAGCTGCTTATTCTCTTAATCTCTACTCAGTTTTTATTTGTTAAGTGACTGTATATTATTATGATTGTAAAATACTAACAGTACTTACGTGTTTTGTGTTCTCAGATACAATTTAGACCATTAAATTTGAATATAGCAACTTAGTCTACTTTTCTTAGTTTATAAATAACTAGATTTCCGCCCACGGCTTCGTCCGCGTGGATACAGGGTGTATCGTGCCCAACCGTGGGATAAAATGTAGCCTATGTCCTTTCCTAGGCTCTAATATATCTCTGTACCAAATTTCATCAAAATCGGTTCAGTAGTTTAGGCGTGAAAGACGGACAGACAGACAGACAGAGTTATTTTCGAATTTATAATATTAGTAAGGATAAGGATGAGTACAGGTGCTAATGCTGAATAGCTTCAGGATTATAAATGAAGGATTATAAATTCAGCTTACAGTTTTATTACTTTTCTTAAAATTTACCAAGAACCTTCGGATTTTTTAAACTTTTCAACAAAATATTTAGTCATGTTACGGCTGGGTAGGTATTTAATGAAATAAACACGTGCGAGTCAGACTCGCGCACGAAGGGTTCCGTACCATTACCTATAAAACCCATAATAGGGTCCCGTTTTTTCCCTTTGGGTACGGAACCCTAAAAACTGGTACACATAGGTACTTCAGAGTGACGGAATCTCCGCTTATTGAGGGACAAGTGGGGGCTTGACCCGCCACGTCAATTAAAACACAAACATAAGGTTAACCAAATATAATAAGGTAAAAAAGGTAATACAATAATCAATAATTTAGAAATATTTATATAAAAAAGGTAGGGTAACGTCGTCGATGGTAGGTAGAATAAGGTGGGGAAAATTATAAAGGTAGTAGGGAAATAAATATAAAGAAAAAATAGAGGTCCTAATCAAATGCCGAAAGAAGTGTTCTTGGACGCGTTAAAAACTATGCTGCCTAGCCTAGGCCTAACGAAATCCACAGTAAGAAAGTTATAAATTAAAATTTTGAGTAAAAACTAAAGAAAATATTTAAAAACAGTATAATTATTATCTGTTGAATGAAGGGGCGATGTCCGCACGATGTGGAGTTATGAATTAGGCTTTCGTTGTAATTGCGTGGCTGAACAGCACACGCTGAGAACGTCAGCACAGGGTACAGTCGATACCGGTCCTTATACTTCTGGTGCTTTATATAGCTCTATTCTTTAGCTCTTAACAAAAAACACAGGGTCTGTGAAAGAAAAAAATAATCGTGCTATAACAGTGAAAGAAGTAGCACGGCAATACACGAAAAGGAGTCAGAAGGAAAAGTAAAAAAAAACTTACATTTTGTTGTAATTAAATGTATAATTAATAAAAATCGATAATAATTCAGCGAAATCAATATCCCTCCATCAATTTTTTCCTCTTAGTATTATCAGAAGGATAGCAGGACTTCAATCTTGAACACTTTAAAGTATTTTATAACCCATTTTCTTGTACAAAATATGATAATGAATCAAATCAAGAAAAATTCTCACTGCAATTTTAGAAAACGACTGACAAATTTTTACCCGATTCCAAACAAAACGATTTCAAATTTGAAAATAAACCAAAAAGTCGTTGACAGAGAAGTAAAATAGTGTGCCAGGAAAAAGTAATCAAATTATAAAAGAGAATGTATACGGGAATACTGCAGTACGTATTAAGCGCAGAGTATGTGGAATGAGTACAGGTAGTAAAGTGTGCGACGTTGTACTAACAACCCACAACAGTTCATTTCTTCCTATGAATTTCGCGAAAATTCACGTTCATACCTACCCCCATCTCTAATTTTGTCATGCCACAATAGCAGCGGGTAAACCAAAGAGACACAAAGTTAAATATTAGAAACGACGCTTTTCTCATCTAACCCCTAAACTACTTTTTTTACGGAAAAGTCAACATAGATATTGTTGTTTGATATTGCCTATGGAAATGGAAAATTAAATACTTAAATCCCAAAAATTAACAACAAATTAAAGCGGTAATAGATAAAATCTTTAAAATTGAGAATATTGATAAAATAGGTTTTGTCATTCTCTAATGTTGAGGGATTTTCAGACAGCACAGTATTTTTATTTATTTATAAACAAAAATCTAAAGCAATACATAAGTGCTATAATCCAATCTTAAACTTATTCACAAAAAAATATTAAAAAATATTGTATCTCGTTTATTAAACAGATAACGACCATCTTTTACGTATTGCTAAATTTTGTTGAAAATCAACTTGTTGAAGGTACTCTTTATTTTTGCATGTTTGGTGATTTTTTAAACTGTTAATTCATTTATTTTAATCGGGTAAGATTTGAGAAGGAATGCATCAAAACATGTTCTATGTTCATTTTTCAACGCCGCTCCAGTCAAGCATTTGAGTACTTTTTTTTATTTTTATTGGCTACCGAAAAATCTCTCATTCACAACACGTTTACACCTACCTAAACGTTAGTCCTTTGCACAGAAACCGGATTGTAAAGGCTATATGACAATAAAAACAATAAAGGTACTTATATTAAGCTTTAATTGTTCATCCCACACGTTTTGTATACGTAGCTAATACTAAAACAACAGGAGTTTTCGATAAACTTAAATCTCTACCTGTCTACAAAGGTCATTATTATGTTTTATATCGTACGATATTTCAAGAGTTACCGAATCATTTTCGTGACGGTATAATCTAAATATCACAAGAGTGTATATTATTTAGGAAAACTATTAAAATATGAAACACTTGAATAAGATAAGCCTAAGAGATTTAGCTCAATCGACTATGCTTAGGTAGATAAACAAGTACCTAGAGATCTTTGAGACCGATAGTGTATATCAAGATAACATTGGAATTTTCGTTTTTAACTTGAGCTACCTTGCTAGTTCTACAAAAAACGGGATTATAAAAGAATCTTTAAAAATTGGACGAAATTTTTTGTAGAAAGACCCTGCTTGGGGCTTATCACAGATAAATTTTGCAGTTTTGAGGATGATTTTCAAAACACTGACTAACTAAACAAATAAGTATATAATATATAATAAAGTATTAATATGGTAGCTTAGCCATTTCAACCTCTTACTGTGCTACAAAATAAAATAAGGATTATTTAGTTACCTATGTCACGTCACCATTAAAATGTCTACTTTTAAGGAAGTAACAAAATAAATCTTCACTCAAGCCAGCAGTTTTTATAGTTAACACTGAAAAATTCTAGGTTAGTTCAAAGCTCTTGTATAAAGTGTACATTTTCACAATTATCGCATAAACTCATAAATTTCACAAATGCTACATCTCTGCAATCCAATTTACCCAGCTTACTTTAAAAACCATTTAAATACTTAGATATATGCACCTGCGACAATCTAAAAGGCCAATTGAGTTCAAAACCACAATTACAATGGTGGCTTTAATGGATCCTTTACGCATTTATTCGTAAATTATTCACGAAGTTAAATGAAATAGAATTGCGAAGTTTTGAACCGTTACAGCGACGTCATTAGTTGGAAGATAGGAATTACAAATGAAAGAAAACTTGCAAGTAGTATTAAAATACGCTGTTCTTTGACAGGTTTTTTAAAGTGAGAGCTAATTTATTTATTTTTATTATGAGATGGATTAACTCTATATATAGGTCATTAGATGTGGTCGACGATGGAGCGAGTTAATCCAGAAAATGCCTATTAAGGCGTTGGCACCGGCACAGAGCTCAACAGATTTTTGATACCCCGTTAGTTTCAATGCCAACCTGAAAATGTGAAGGAGTAAATTCAACATAATGGCCAGTAGACTTCAACGAATTTTTATAATGCTCTAATAATAACGTATCGTGCAGCATAGAGAAATAAATCTTAGTGAAACAGCAGTAAGTGTGTATGAAAGGGAACCAAAGTAAAATCAAAAATAAAACTCACTAATTTTCTTTAATATTTTATAGTCAACTCTTGTTAATATGCTCTGTGATGGATCTGTCTTGTCTCGCACATTATACACATATGTATTTATTTTTTCATTCTATTTTGCATATTTAAATCATAATATAATTATATTTTATATTTACTTATTTGTTTTTTTTTTATTTAGAAAATATATATGTATTTGTGACTTTTTCATATTTTTTTCCTCATGAATCAATAATAATTAATATAATGTATTATATTTATGTTTATTTAAATACATGTATTTATATAACTTATGTTTACGTGGGTAGCAATTAACTTGATTTTGGTTATTCAACTTGCCATTTTTTTCTATTACTCTTAAAAAATGTATTCTGCTCTCAATTCCTTCATAGTTCTCTCAATTGGATAACTGTTATTGGCTAAATTGTGTTACCATATTGTATTTCTTTCATTTGTACGCTGTTGTTATCCTGAATGAACACAGGTATAATTCATTACTACGTTCATTTTCTCAAATACACTTAAATAGTAGTGCACCGTAGTTCATAACATAGGGTAGTCTACAAGTTGGTAAGTTTACTTTATCTTCCGAAGACAAACGAATGTAAGGATGTAAACAAGAGGTCCTAAGCCAACAAATCTCTTTCAATCAAAGTATGAATTTGTAGCGCCTCAACAGAAAATCATTATACCCTTACCTATCATATGAATGTAGGCACTATAGGTAACCCAACGATAAGGCATCCTACCCTACCACAAACAACAATGTGAACTACAAATGACTTTCACAATATTGAAAAATTATAACTGGATCAGGTAACATTTTCTTTATAATTTTCAAGAAATTTAACTAGAAGTTAATTTGTGGTGGTTTTAATTTCAACTCTATTCATCCAGCCACCACTCAGAAGAAAGCCTTCAAAGTTTAGTACAGAAAGAAAACGAAGCGATTGCTCATGAGTTTCGTTTACGGTACGAAACTCTAAAAATGAAGGTTTTCCTTTACTCTGAATCTAAGCTGCACAAGCAATACATAAGATGTAGAGCTGTATACATATATAGTTATGTACCTACAAAGTGCAATTACGTTTGTGTTTATTCTTATTTTATATCGTAAGTAAGGAAGCAGCCGATTGATGTTTGTACAGGGAAAGTTGAACTAGGCTACTTTTCCTCACGAATAAAGTCGCTGGCGATAAACTAACAAGCAAGCAATAAATTAACAAGCATATTCACTATCAACTCCAAGGTAGATTTGCTCACACCCATTTTTATTGGTCGTGCTGTGGCTACAGGCATTATATTTGGAAACAAATTAGCCTAGTATGAAAGAGTAACAAACGGAATACTAGCAGATCTGGCATAATATCTACATAGCAGAAATAAATTTAAAGCGTTAGTCTTGACTTCGTCGGAGCGTCATCAGCCCATCTATCTGTCAAATTCATTTCCTCGATGAAACAGATCCGATTACGAAATCTAATATTTATTTGATACTTACTACCTACCACAAAACAGCGACTTTGATGATCAAAGAGCTGTTGCGAGATTTTTCAGTATATTGATATTTTAAGGTTTCTTTTGTGATTGTTCAAAATGCACACATAATAAACGTGATTAAAGAATTGTCTTATTAAATTATTATTATGATACAGTATTCATTTATATTTAATATATTTTTTTCTTTTTCTTAGCGAGACGATGGCAAGTTGCCGTCCAGAACGTAGCCACTTGGACGGCGGATTGAGTGGCCTCCATTAGGTCTTATTGCGTGCAGGTGGATCCTTTTTTAATCTGTTTTTATTAAAAACTGCCGGTTTTCTAGTGAAAAATTATCTTTTTGGCTAAGGGAATAATTTTGACTGAAATGAACCAAAAAAAGTGAAATCGGTAAGGTTCCCTTGTACCTATTGTCTCCATTTAATATACTTTGTAAGAGCCCTAGATAATATTTCAAATTGTCCAACATAGAATATGCGTAAAACATCCGTGAAAGGACTAATAAACCCAATAACCTTATTTATCAATATTAATAAATTAATAAGTAAAGGCATGACCGGCGACCATTACTATATTATCCAGAGAGTATTACTATAATATTAAGCTAACACAGACTGTCTTGGCCAAGACATGCCCAGTACAGGAATAATTAATTGACTAAGACGTTGGTCTCAGTTTATAATTATTACAGTGTAATTGACAATTAATTTTGATGTCGATTTAGTTCAGTTAATTGTTACTAATTAATTATTTGGTATCTTCAGATATACATTTACAATTGTATACCTAGTCTATGTATCTACTATACTGAGGTTATGTAGGTACCAGACTTAGGATTTTACTGGCGTAAAGTTTTCGAGCTGTAGGTTTGTGTTTAAATACATCAGTTGATAACTTTAAAGCAAGATTTATAGTAATTTTTTTGTTTGTCGAATGTTATTAAATTCACAAGCTGATCCCCGCGATTTCGTTCCCGTTTTTATTCTCGCCTTTCTATGCTAGAAATCTTCGCAGGCATATCCACAGATCACCAAAGTTTCATTATAATTGAATGTATGGTTTAGGAGTGCATGGAGGATAAACATACTTACATTGATTTTGAGCGACTTTTTTTTTACTAGACACTTTCACAGGCGTATGCAGAACAACTCACTAAAGTTTCATTGCAGCCTGATGAATATTTTAGATATGCATAGGGGACAAACATACAAACATTGAATTTTATTTATATATAGATAGAATATAGATAAATAGACGTTATAAGAGCAAGACTGGTTACTTCAGACGTTATTCAAGAAAATAAATATTTTTTGGCCAGAACCAATCCAGTTTTAAGTATTTGAAGTGTGATTATAATAAACATATATATATATATATTTTAAATCTTGTGATATGTTTCTATCCTAACAAGTCTCTGAGAAATAACGAAAAAATCTTAGAAAAATCGCTTGTTCATTGTGTGTGAAGATAGATCGGATATTTCTATAAGATTTAATGCACAAGGGAAACATTCTCGACTTCAATGTCTCGATACTTCAACTCTAGAGGGATTGCTCTGGATAAAATATCAAGATCGTCTCGTTTACTAAATATAAAAGGATCGCGTAGGTACCTACATTCAATTAAGGGACAGGTTTGAAACTTTTTTCCCATTTATTGATTATATCAAATACTAGCTTTTCGCCCGGGGCTTCGTTCCCTTGGGAATTTTTTCGTCAATCTTCCAATGTTTTTAATAGTTGTTCTGCTATTCGGGACGGAGACAAATACAACAAATCAAAAGCCATGAAAATCGGTCTAGCCGTTTCGAGTTATAAGTTTCGAAAAAACTCGACTTTGTTTTATATACTTACTAGCACCCCGCTCGGGATTTCGTTCCCATGGGAATTCGGGAAAATTATGTAGCCTTTGTTACTCAGGGATAATGTAGCATTCTTATGGTGAAAGAATTTTTCAAACCAGTCCAGTAGTTTCGGAGCCTAATCGTTACATACAAAAATACAAATCTTTCCTCTTTATAATATTAGTATAGATTAAGATTTAACAGAGGTTTTTCTAATTGGCTATGATTTAAGTATAATTTTCGGACCGCTAAAAACAATCTAGTTGGTAGATGATATAATCCTACTAGTATTAAGTATAATTGCGATAGTATTGTGAGGATGAATCGATATTTATTACTCTTTCACGCTCAAACAGCTGGACCAATTTTGATATTTGGTATGGAGGTAGCTGACATCCTGGATTAAGCACATAGACTACATAATTTTCCTAAATCCCGGCGGAAACTAGTGCACCGTAATCTGATAGCGACAACATAATGTTCGTGGCATGACAACGAGGTCGTACGTAGGGAGCTCCCTTTATAGCTTCAAAATATACGGCCATGAAAAGAAAGGACTGCATTAGTGAGTCCCGTGACTCGTTTGTAAATTTTTGTTGATATTTAGCGACGGCTGCGGTATTGCCGTAGGGGAAACCGAGCTTCACAAAACCTACAAAACTCATGAGAGCTTTTATACTCTCGTACAGACAGCAGCAAGCCATTTTTACTTCGAAAGCCGACGCATATTACAAGCGAGATAAGGGCAACGTCAAGTTCAACATGTATAGCCTGATGTGCTGCCGTGTGTACATACAGCCCCGTTCCCGACACTTCATCAAGGTCTTTGTCGAGACTGAACTGTATACCAAATCAAAAAAACTGAACAAACAGTAACATTAAGACAAAATAATCTGTTTTTCTCTACAGCAGCTCGAGCACGATGGCAACAAACTCGCGCGGCGCGCTACTCAGCTGACGGTCTGGCATTGTCAATGTTGACATTTTGACATAAGACCGTGGCGCATTACGCGCGCTATCACCATCATACTCGAGCTGCACAGACCGTGCTTCTTCCAAATGATGTCATTTGGAAGAAGCACGGTCTGTGCAGCTGATGTCATTTGGAAAAAGCACGGTCGATGTTTTTTCCTACAACGTAATGGCGCGTATAGTAGCAGTTAGTAAGTTTATTAAAAAAATAATTAGCATACAATTACTTTATGACATTATATGAATTTTCCATTTCCGTGTTGTGAAGGACAATAATAACGTAGCCAACTTGGTGGAAAAAAAAATGTAACTCTAATTACCCCTGGAATACATTCCTATTTTTGCTTAGGTTCGTTAAAATATCAATTAAATATTTCTAACAATTTTGGACTGAATAACCTTCAGGCAAATTAATTCCAGTGATAGCCCGCTTACCGTAAACTATACGTACATAAATGATAAAATCGATTTCGAAAACAGCAATGTGTGTGATGATATTGTTCCGCAGTAAAATCAAAAAGCCGATATCGATTCATATGGATGTATATTTAGTCGCTTAACAACTTTTGTTATAATTTTATTAGGCATAACGTTTTTTAGACTAATGTTATTTTACCATAACAACTGAACGCATAATTGTTTTCGCTTAATTTTTACTAGCATAAAACCTAACCTAACATACCCTAACCTTTATGCTTAAACGATTATACAAAATTTTCATTATGACAGTATAAATTATGCTACATTCATCATGCCAAAGTAAATTAGGAAGAAAAAATTATGCGAAAAAAATGTTTATCCCAGCCGATATACTTCGTCAAAGAAAGTCTCTTACATCGATAGTTAACTAAGAAACTACATCAAATTATGCACTTCTATTCCTAAGAACAGAGACCTTCAAAGTTCTGCTTGCTCATATTCCGGTCGCTAGAAGTGTTAACTAGCTCCTCGTAAAATATAACCTTCCTTTGTAGTGAATGAACCCAAAGTCGAGATACCCTGAGGCGAGGCACCAGCTAACAAAGACCTTTACAAATATTTTCTTTTACCGAAAAAATCAAGTCTTAAGTTTGGCTCTGCAAACACAAAATAATTCTTCAATAGCATATTTAAGAATACCTAAATCAAGATTAACAAAGTTTGTTTAGGGGAATTTCAATTTCGGGGACCACGTTTGAAGATTGTATTCGAGTACAGAGTAAAAGAATACTTTAGAGAGATTTGTACAATAAAGTGGAACATGACAGCTACAGATTTAATCTCGAATTGAAAATTTATATTTTGAAGCGATAAAAAGTAAACATTTTTTGCAGAATTCATTCATATAATTCTCTTCGTTGACCTCGCAAATAAATTAGGGGAAATAAGACTCATAATTCACTTTTCGATGCTAAAAAAAGGGCATTTATAACCACCAAGAGCACTTTTAGATGCCAATAACTCTAAAATTAAAAAAAATTGTAAAACCCTGACTACCCTCGCGCGATGTCTGCACACCCGTGTGTGCAGGATTTGTATCGCATGCGGCGTAAACAGCGCGCGACGCCTTACCTCAAAAAAAAAAACACCAAAACTTAGACAATGTTTTTAAAATGTCATTTTGAACACTGATTCTTTTGCCATTTCCGAATGGAATAAATTAGACAACGAAATAAGTCCAAAATCAAAAATGTTGTATCACCCCCCCCCCCACACTTGGTGCGTGGTGCATATACAAATAATGCTAAGATCCATCTCGATCACTTCAGCTTTCACACAAAAAAAAACTGTATCGAAATCGGTCCATTCGTGTAGAAGCTACGATGACACAGATATACACTGGGCGTCAAAAATAAGTAGTACACTTTTCAAATTGCAATTACTCCTAAACTATAGTAGTTACACTTATGAAATAAAAAGCAGTTTATAGTAAACTTAACGAAGTTTATTAAAGTTATATTTTATTTGGCATGAATAAAGTTTCAAACTTAAAATTAAGATAAATACTAAAAAGTATCAATTTTTAACGATATGTCAACCACTTAATTTTCACGTTTTGGAACTTTTTCACAATTTAATAACTTGTGTTGCCGCCTCGGGCTCTAATTACAGCTTGGATCCGGTTTGGCATGCTGAACACTAAGTTTCGGAGGCGGTGTTGGGGAATATTTTCCCATTCTTCTATCAGCGCATGTTTTAGAGCCCTGAGTGTGGCAGGAGGTGGACTGCGCCTTCTGACTAGCCTCCCAAGCTCATCCCAGGCGTGTTCAATCGGGTTGAGATCTGGGCTTCTCGATGGCCAAGCCATCAAGTTGATGCCAACCTCCTGAATGTACTCTTGTACGTGGTGAGCAGTGTGTGGCCGGGCGTTATCATGCATTAGGATGGCTCCATCACCCATATTTATTAAATATGGCCCTGCATACTCGTTGAGGATCTCCGAGGCATATCTTTCACCAGTCAAAGTCCCATTTTCTATTACCACAAGCTCTGTGCGACTCTCTGAAGAGATACCAGCCCATACGTGTACAGAGCCCCCGCCATATTGGACTCTTTCCGAGATACAAGCTTGAATGTATCGCTCACCGGGTCGTCTGTAGACTCTCCGCCGTCCATCTGAAGTGTATAAAGAGAATCGAGACTCATCTGTGAATAAAACTCTAGCCCATTCTTCTTCGCCCCATTGTACGTGTTGACGGGCGTAGCGTAGTCTTGCTACGCGATGCTCTGTCTCAAGTTTGGGGCCATTTGCTGGTCTTAGAGGCTTCAGGTTAGCTTCAGCAAGTCTTCTTCTCACTGTACTCTCACTGATGTAGTCTGTTCGGGTCCGAAGAAGCTGTTGCTGAACCTCAACTGCATTAAGGTGTCGATTTCTTAACACAGTGGAAACAATAAAGCGATCTTCTCGGGTACTTGTGCACCTGGGTCTGCCATTACCTCGTCTCCTTAGATGGTTTCCAGTCTCTTCGTACCTTTGCTTTACTCGCTGAACCGTTCTTAAAGTTACACCCACCCTCCTTGCAGTACGACGCATACTGATGCCCACTTCGAGAAAAGCTAAGATTCTTGCACATTCTTCTGGTGAAAGAGGCATGATTAGTCAAATTTACTCTCTGAAGATACCTATGCTTTTCAATTACAATTGCTTTATCAGCAGCGAATGTGTCAAACACAAAAATCCTAAGTAAGACAACACCTTTCAACAGTTTAAAAAAAGTGTTTTTATTTATTCGTTTTTTTTAAAGTCAAGCATTATAAGTTCTTATAATGCATGAAGTTTTTATTGAATAAGATTAAATTTTCTTTTTAACCTTTTTTGTTTCAAAGGTCTAAGTTTTATAGTTTGGGAGAAATCGCAATTTTAAAACTGTACTACTTATTTTTGACGCCCAGTGTATATATCTGATACGCAGATACGCATAAACACAGAAACACACATGAAACTTATAACACACCTCTTTATTAATCGGGGGTTAAAAAAAGTAAGTAAAAAGTATAAGTGTCACTCAGTAAAAATGTATATAACAATTTTTTGTGGTAGAGCCTTTTTGAGAGCCTTTTTTTGTAAATTGTACATACCTTTGGCCTTTGAGTGTTTCGGACCAGTTCTTTTTGCGTTCTAGTTCTATTGAATAAATGTTTTAAATTGAGCTAGAGATAGGCATATGTATTTTATTGCCACTAGAAGCCGATTTGTTATTCAAAATGGGTCTAGGAAATGTCTTGGCAAAATAAAATGCCACCTTTTTTGAAGTGAAAACTTCTTTAGCAGAGCGTTGTGTACTTTGAAGTATGGGCGGAAACCTTTGAGTATGTAGTATTTGTTTATATGGAGGCGCAATATTTGACATATACATACTTATGAAGCGTGGCCGGTCGCCATTTTTGTCTCATTTGTTTACATTTCACTCGTGAGTACTTGAGCTGTCAAGTGAACAGCAACATTAGTGAAAAATTGAGTTTTTTGTTGAGGAAAAGTTGTTTTTAGTCATTGGTAGAAACCCGGACGAATGGCAGCCCTGTGGTAGAATATCTCTGTGACAGATGTCAACGATGTCAACGATTATTCGCACATAGTGCGCAAATACCGATACCTAGACTATTTTACTGAATTGAAAGTAGTCAGTTTGGTCAAGTGGAAAAGTTGCCAGATTGTAAGCAACAGGTCGAGGGTTTGAATCCTGAGAGAATAACGGACTCTTTTTCTGTATTTTGTTTTATTTCCATATTAATGCACAACGTTAATGTTCAAGTTTTCACTTCTGTCGGCATTCCCGGAGTGCAGCCCGTTGTTTTTTTTAAATGAAAATCCACCAGGACAATGTCCACGGGAACGAAGTCGCGGGCGGACAGCTGGTCTACATCTACACTAATATTATAAAGAGGAAAGATTTGTATTTTTGTATGTAACGAATATACTTAAAAACTACTGGACCGATTTCAAAAATTCTCTCACCATTAGGATGCTACATTATCCCTGAGTAACATAGGCTACATCATTTTCCTTGATTCCCACCGAGAAGTCCCGAGAAGAAAGCTAGTATGTAATAAAAACATAAGTCTTTTTCCAGCCAGAGAAGCAGTGCCTTGCCGAAGAAGCATGCGCACGGCGGTCGAGTCGCACCGACCGCACGACGCGCATGCTCCTTGCAGTCCTAGGCCTGTTCCTTTCCACCGAGGTTCCACAAGGTCTCCTGGGCCTGGCCAGCGCCCTGGCACCTGATTTCTTCAAGAACTGCTATGGGATGTTTGGTAAGGGATTTTTCTATTTTATTTATTTTATTCCATGTAAGTAAATAGGAAATTTGCACTTACGTAGTAATATAATCAGCTTGAGAACAAAAAAAACAGATTATTTATGGCACAAGTGGCGTTTTTAGACGTTATTTAGTTTTACCATTCTTACGATTTTCTCGTGACTGAAGAATTTGTACAATTTAGGTACAACTGTATGGTTCACTCCATTATAGCAATAGTATCATGTTTTCTTGACAATAATTATAACGTATATATTTTCTGTCTAGCGAAACTATAATATACATCTAAATACATGCGAATATTTTTTTTGTTTTCATTCCCAAATGATCAATATGATTATAAATCAAAACAAAGCACATAGCTTGGAGGGTCTTGACAATGATATTGATGTATCGTATTTTATGTGACTTATTTTCGTATAATGTATAGGTTTAACAACATGTTTTATTACTCTTGTTATCCTGTATTCGGAGAAATTGAAATACAGGTTGTTACTGTTCGGAAAAACATGCTCTTATTAATTATATTATTACGGATGTAATAATATTGACTTCACGTCATTGTAATTGGGATTAAAATTAAATTAAGAAATTAAAAAAAAACATATTAAATTAAGATTGAAATTAAAAAACCATATTATCAAATATATTAGAAAATATAATATATTCGATATGGTTTTAAAAGGGTATCTTGCTAAAATTATTAGTAGAAACCTTTTTTTCTATACTCATATTATAAAGAGGAAAGATTTTATTGTTTTTTGCATTGAATAGGCTCCGAAACTACTAGACCGATTCGAAAAAATCTTTCACCATTAGAATCCTACATTATTTTCGATGAACATAGGCTACATATTTTACCAAATTCCCACTGAAACGAAGTCCCGGGCAGAAAGCTAACATGGATTCAAAATGTATTCAAAGTTATAACAATAAGAGATTTGATAGGTAAGTACTTAAATAGATCCAAGAGGTATTTTTCTAAATGGAGAAATAGAGCCTTCACTCATGAGACCTCTCTATAGGCTGCATAAAACACTGGACTTCGTACTGGCATCATGATTATATGCGACCCACAATTCGTCTTTTTGCCGTATTCTTGTCACGTTATCCATGACAAGCACTAAAATTTCTCACAAAAAAGGTATAAAGTATGGGAACATCAACCTAACTCCTCAATCTATTTTTTCAAGGTCCAACCTTAAGGTAGGAATGTCACATTTGGGATGTTATAAGTTTTGTTGACGATTCCCAAAGTGGTATTCTCCAGCATATTAAGCTTGACGTTCGACTTTATACTGTTCTTTCTAGCAAACTCGCGGACGGGAGTAGGAAGATCCGGGAAAACCGGAAAAAGTGGAGCTTCAGTGACAGTGACGAGTGTGTCTGTGGATCTGTACAAAGTATGGGGCACCTACTGTCTTGCTCTAGCTGTCCAGTCACTTGCACCCTGAGTGACTTATATGAGGCCAAGTCAAACGCAGTCGCCGTGGCCACTTTTTGGGCCAATACCATATAAAATAATAATAAGCCACGAAAAGAAGAAGAAAAAGCAAACTCGAACTGCAAACTTCCAGTATAAACTGCTCTTGATTACATCTTTCAGTATACACAGACACATATGATAATTACTCACTTCTTTCTTTCTTATGAGCCCATTACGTCCCCGTCGAGGGGCACGGGCCTCCCTTCAATTTCTCACTGTTACTGTTAAAATTATGAGTTTGAGTCGTGTAGCTTACTTTTATAATGTCTGAACAATTATTACACCATTCATTAGATCAATTTACATGACGACACACTGTAGCTAAATTTACTGCAGTGTTACTGAACTGTGCATGTATTACAAAGCACATATAACCAAGTAGGACACGTGTCACGCCCTTTTAGATCGATACTCATATTTGCAAAGTTCTATTTACACGTATATCCTAGGAAGTGAGAAGAAATGGAACCAAGGCAAATATAAATAACATTTAGAGCACCTATTCTACGCTTTGTCTTACGGTGTAGATGACCTACATGAGGCAGATCAAAAACCCATCAATAAGTGGTATTGGACTGGTTAGCTTTAATTCTAATATCGAGACGAAAATAAGTTTTTACAGCTTTAAAAGAGTACATCCAATCCCCGAATTACGGTGAAGTGTACCACGCACGGTTTTGAAACAGGTTAAAAGGATTAGAATATTCAAGTAGAGCAGCGTTACGAGCAGCAAAGAATTAGGTGAAACAAGTATTGAGATTTTTATTAGACTTATTAGACTTCCGAGTACGAATGGAGTGTAATGCATTATGCAATAAAGAAAACTACAAAGAGACAAATCAATAAAATTATGAAAACCTCTAATTTTTTTAAAGTTACGTGATATTTTCCAGTTTCTTTAATCTTCTCAAGAAGTACTATGTAAAGCTGGCGAGAACTAAGGAACACTGACTTAGAATAATTTTAAGCCTGTCGTTTATATAGCTAAAGCCTAAGCCTGTAAAATGCTGAAAGGATTTCGGTAAAACACTTTACCTACTTATACCTAGGTGGATGTAGCTTTCCGCTTGCGGCTCCGCCCGGTGGACTACAGGTTATATCGTGCCCAACTGTGGGATAAAATGTACCCTATGTCCTTTCTCAGACTCTAATCTATCTTTGTACCAAATTTCATCAAAATCGGTTCAATAGTTTAGGCGTGAAAGACGGACAGACAGACAGACAGACATAGTTACATTCGCATTTATAATATTATATACTTATACTGGGTGAAAACAAACCTCCTAGCTATATTCAAAATCCTGAACCAGTATCACTCAAATAACACATTTATGAAAAAAAAAATATTCTTTAAATACACTGGGCGTCAAAAATAAGTAGTACAGTTTTAAAATTGCGATTTCTCCCAAACTATAAAACTTAGACCTTTGAAACAAAAAAGGTTAAAAAGAAAATTTAATCTTATTCAATAAAAACTTCATGCATTATAAGAACTTATAATGCTTGACTTTAAAAAAAACGAATAAATAAAAACACTTTTTTTAAACTGTTGAAAGGTGTTGTCTTACTTAGGATTTTTGTGTTTGACACATTCGCTGCTGATAAAGCAATTGTAATTGAAAAGCATAGGTATCTTCAGAGAGTAAATTTGACTAATCATGCCTCTTTCACCAGAAGAATGTGCAAGAATCTTAGCTTTTCTCGAAGTGGGCATCAGTATGCGTCGTACTGCAAGGAGGGTGGGTGTAACTTTAAGAACGGTTCAGCGAGTAAAGCAAAGGTACGAAGAGACTGGAAACCATCTAAGGAGACGAGGTAATGGCAGACCCAGGTGCACAAGTACCCGAGAAGATCGCTTTATTGTTTCCACTGTGTTAAGAAATCGACACCTTAATGCAGTTGAGGTTCAGCAACAGCTTCTTTGGACCCGAACAGACTACATCAGTGAGAGTACAGTGAGAAGAAGACTTGCTGAAGCTAACCTGAAGCCTCTAAGACCAGCAAATGGCCCCAAACTTGAGACAGAGCATCGCGTAGCAAGACTACGCTACGCCCGTCAACACGTACAATGGGGCGAAGAAGAATGGGCTAGAGTTTTATTCACAGATGAGTCTCGATTCTCTTTATACACTTCAGATGGACGGCGGAGAGTCTACAGACGACCCGGTGAGCGATACATTCAAGCTTGTATCTCGGAAAGAGTCCAATATGGCGGGGGCTCTGTACACGTATGGGCTGGTATCTCTTCAGAGAGTCGCACAGAGCTTGTGGTAATAGAAAATGGGACTTTGACTGGTGAAAGATATGCCTCGGAGATCCTCAACGAGTATGCAGGGCCATATTTAATAAATATGGGTGATGGAGCCATCCTAATGCATGATAACGCCCGGCCACACACTGCTCACCACGTACAAGAGTACATTCAGGAGGTTGGCATCAACTTGATGGCTTGGCCATCGAGAAGCCCAGATCTCAACCCGATTGAACACGCCTGGGATGAGCTTGGGAGGCTAGTCAGAAGGCGCAGTCCACCTCCTGCCACACTCAGGGCTCTAAAACATGCGCTGATAGAAGAATGGGAAAATATTCCCCAACACCGCCTCCGAAACTTAGTGTTCAGCATGCCAAACCGGATCCAAGCTGTAATTAGAGCCCGAGGCGGCAACACAAGTTATTAAATTGTGAAAAAGTTCCAAAACGTGAAAATTAAGTGGTTGACATATCGTTAAAAATTGATACTTTTTAGTATTTATCTTAATTTTAAGTTTGAAACTTTATTCATGCCAAATAAAATATAACTTTAATAAACTTCGTTAAGTTTACTATAAACTGCTTTTTATTTCATAAGTGTAACTACTATAGTTTAGGAGTAATTGCAATTTGAAAAGTGTACTACTTATTTTTGACGCCCAGTGTATTTTTTCAATGGGAATAGTTCATTTTTTGCCTAAACATAGACATTACTTCTACACGAGGCACGCGAGGGGTACGGGTAGCGCTCGGGGGGTGCGCCCGAGTGATGTCTACGTTTAGAAAAAAAAATCATCCTTCCCCCAAAAAAAAAACTAAAAAGTGTTCAGTAAGTGATACTGGTTCAGGATTTTTAAAAAACCTAGGAGGTTCTTTTTCAACCTGTATAGTAAATATAGTATAATAAATAGTATATAGTATAATAAGGAAAGGATTAATATGAGTACAAATATTTTGTATGTAGCATGTTAAGGACGCTCAACTCTCGATTCAAATAAGTACTTTTTTTATCAGCCCATATACGTCCCCACCGAGGGGCACGGGTCTCCCTTCGAAACACGAAGGGGATTAGGCCATAGTCCAACGCGCTGGCCCAACGCGGGTTGGTGGATCGCACGCCTTTCGAAAACGAATTCACATAGACGTGCGGTTTTCATAGCTATACTAGCTTTCCGCCCGCGGCTCCGCCCGCGTCCTAATTTTTTTTAAAATAAAAAGTATCCTATAAACCTCACGGAGCAAAACCGTGGAAATCGGTTCGTGCGTTCTGGAGTTATAGCGTCAGGAAGGAAAACCCGACTTATTTTTATATAGTAGATTTTCCTTCACCGCTGGGCAAGTGATAATTAATGAAAAATCTATACATAAATCCGAAAAGACGACTTTAGGTTACAAGTCTGGCTCATAACCAACTTCAAAATATAAAAACAATTTCTTTAAAATCCTTTGCTAAATTCAAAATCATGTATAATATTTATACCAACCTTAAGAAAGCTTTATCCCTGTATAAAACCTAAACAAACTCGGTTATTAGAGTGTATGACCAACATAAAGTTCGAAGTATTGTGGTCGCCTACACATTTGTTAACTCGCAAACGACTGCTCAAACAGTAGGATTATATATATTATTCAGAAATGTCTACAAAAACTTTTGCAGATGCCCAACAAGCGCTTTATGTTTGTTTCATGTTAGACCTAACTTTACCTTAGTCAAAGGTCGAATTTCTGTCTCAACCAAAATAAGTTACCTAATGGCTGGAGTAGGTACTGAATTATCTGCCTATATTCGCTCGATTTACAGCTCTATTTATTACACAGTTAGTTCTTTTGTTTGAAATGCTTGTACAAGACTTCTGATAAAACATCGGTTTTGGAGTGAGTCTTCGAATTTAGCTTCCCTGTTGGCCTGTTATAACACTTGTATCCATAATATTTCAACTAAACATAAGTGTATTATGCGCAGTGTTGGAATTTTGTTTATTTTTTAAAATTCTATACTTATCAAGAATTAGACACTTAATATTTATAAATTGACCTCACCAAGACAGCACAGCAATGAACCAGTATAGCAACGCACGTACATTTTTACATAAACAAAACCTTAAATTGTCGACTTAAAACTAAAAACGGCAAAACTAAACCATCCTATTACAATTCTAACTTTTCGCCAGAACTATAATTTGGCAAATGTGGATGTGAAGGTCGGAAAGTGGGAAATTAAATAAATGGTGTTCAATTAGGTAAAGAACTAAATGGTACCCGCACGCTGATAACGATAATGGTTAGAGGCCACAAATGACAAATTATTATGATAATATGTAGTAGCCCTGAAACGCTACTGAGAATAATGAATGTCAATCAAGCGTTGATAAAATGCCGCGTAAATTTTGGCAATAAACATTTTTTTTGTGTTAGGCAAATACCCTGGGGGTACTTTTGTAAATCAAGCGTATACATTAGTTGTCTGTTTCTTATTTTCAACATAAAAATCAACTTACGTAAGTTATCTAGACAATAATACTGTTTTGCTTTTATACTCAGAGAACATAAAAATGTAGCGATTTTTTTACATAGGTGTGTTTGTCTTTTGTTCAATAAAGTCACGGCAGTTATTCTAGTGAAATATGTCCCGCTGCGAGTTTTCCGGGAATAATTGGTTGGAATAATAAAGTATGAAACATTTCAGCGGCGCTGAATATTGTGTCGCTAATCCGCCCCTGCTTAATCCAACCTCAGCATTTATTACTCCTACCAACCTCCGCTAAAATTCCCAAAACCCCGAGTCTTATGGAGGATAAACTGGCACCCTCGCTTAGATTGCCGAATAAATATTTTTACTGTGAGATTTCAGGTCATTTGTTTCTCGTAGACTGACTGATGGAAATAAAAGATTATTTTATTTCATTTCTGCGTGCGGCAGGGAGTAAAGCCTCCAATACCAAAATATACAACTTATTATATATGCAACCTCCAATACCAAAAAATATCTACTCGTATTTCCTACTAAGAAAGTCCGCTTACATTCACTGACAAAAATGCTTTCTTCTTCACTTACTAAACAATTAATTTGAATATTTACTATAACTATTCAATAAAATTAAAATAAATAAATCATTAATTTAAAAAAATTACGACAGACTTCTCTTATTATTATTAGTCAATAAAGACTAATTTTAGAGCAGTCAATTATGAAGTTGAAAGTTTTAATCTACCAAATACCTACTGATTTTTTATCTGTGTCTTGTGCAATTTTTACGATGTAATTATACCAATGAGTAATTATTTATTTTATAGTATACTGGTATAACGACTGGTCGCGTAATATTGTAATGTTGAAACATTAGTATAATTATAATATAAGTTTGCAAAAAATTATCCCCAAGGTAATCACGATAATTAATAACATGCTTTGAAAGTTTATATTTACATAGGTCGCCAGGGTATTACGCAGTGAAAACATTGCACTGCTTCACTGCTTAGTTTAACAGTTTAGAACTAATATGAGAATAATTAATAACAGGCAAAATTATGTACCCGGTATTCAATGCAAAAGTAAACTACATGAGGATGGATGGACGGGGAAAAGTTTCTTGCTCTTTCACGCTAAAACTACTGATCAAACTTTGATTAAACAATAATAAATGGATATGGATATGTATAGATTAGTATATCATAGTACACCAAGGCTGACTTACTATCAAAGACAATGTAATGCTATGTGTGTAAAAATTTATAATGCCATCCCTACTGACATAAAAATGCTTAATAAGATGTTATTTAAAAATAGATTAATTTTGTGGCTTAAGGAAAAGAACTTTTATTCCGTCAATGATTTGTTTGCGGCTAATAACAATTAATTTGATTGTACAATACTTAAGTTAAATTTGACATTCTTTACTATTTACTATGTTAATTGCATGCCTAGATTAGGTAAAATATGAATGTTCTAATATATTTTATTACCATCTATTTTCCACCATATTTTGTGCAATGAATAAATGAATCTGAATCTAATTTGGATTAAAATCAGAATAAAAAAATTTTTTTGTTGTGAATTAAATAGAGGAAGATGTACTTCGGGGAGTGTGCTCAGGAGCTGCATGAGCTCATTCCGCGTGCCCCTTTCTTCCATCGGACGTCCAGACGCACTGCGGGGTATCACCCTTATCTTGTCGAGATACCTCGGATACGTACTGAGCGCTTTTCTTCATCTTTTGTATTGCGCACTGCCAAGGAGTGGCATTCTCTGCCGGCGTCTGTATTTCCGAGCTCATACAACCCGAATATCTTTAAAGTACGAGTGAATAGGCTTCTTCTGGGTGAGCTCGCTACATCCTCGACCGCATCTTTGCCCTGAGCTAGATTGTGGTCAAGAGCGAACCCATTCTTAATAAATAAAAAAAAAGGCAGAAACCTTAGTGATACTTACCTAAAAATGCCATAGACTCAAAAATAAACTCAAACGCATCTAGACCCGAAAATAAAAGCATCAGAAGTAGTATGATAAATAAACATTAACCAATTGGGTCATCAAAAAGACTGCACCAGAGAGCAAGCAAAATCACAGACGCAAAGGCAAAAAGTGTTAACGAAAAAAAAGCTCACAAACTACAAGACCAAATATCTAGTTTTTCGAATAAAGTTTTTTTCCAATCATGCCAGCTTCACGCTTTTACTTTTTGACTAAGCGTTCACACTCGTAAAACTTTTCTAATTTATATGAAAAATTATTGGCAGGAAAACAATTCCGCCCATATGATGTCCTTCGATTTATTTGGTATCGGTGTACCTATCCATAAATTTTCACATTTAGAGCAGTAGATTTTTTTCTGGAAACTCATTATTATAAGTATGTTAGTAAAATCTAATTTTCTCAAAGACCTCCTTGTTTTAGAATTGAGGCATTTTGTCCAAATCTTACATTTAATATAATGTACAACAAGTTTTCTTAGTTTGGCCGTTACACAGATTACCCCTACATATATTACCTAACCTACCCCCCTACACAATACCGCATATTAGGTAATCACTCAAGGCAACCAACTCGCACCACCCAAATATGTTTTATATGGTGGCGCGCGTTATATAATTTTGTACTATGTCTGACCGAATTCCGGTGCATCTCTTCGGTGCCAGTTTCTTATTTTTTTAAAGTCGCGCACGCGGTTTTAATATTTTATCGGTACTAAAGGGAAGCACCGGAACTCTGCTTGATTTCAAAATCATACCTACAGCTCTAATAGCACGATAACGACAAACTCGCGCTCGGCTCACGCTGAAACTTCACTTTGATTGCGCGAGGATCCCGCGCAAAGGCTTGCTCGCCCTATGGCGTTGTCAATGTTGACATTTTGACATAGGACCGCGGTGTTGTCGCGGCGCTGTCACTATCGTACTCGGCCTGCTACATATGTGTGGCGCGCATTGGTTGCTTATATAAGGTCCTAATTTATTAGTCACTTTCCTTTTAACACGTCATTGTGTAGGTCAAAATATATCATTTGAGTCAAAAAACAAAAGCATAATATTAAATTTAAAAGGTCTTGAAAAATTTTGTTATGATATTTTTTCATTACTATGTTGAATAAACCCATCCATGCCAACCTAAATAATAATGGCAGTAGTAGAGCGGGCGAGCGGGGAGTGGACGGCTATAATCGAAAGAGAACCATTCCTTTATCTTTAAATGGAAATTTTTTTTAATTTTTTTTTTTAATTTAATTTTCAGATAATTAATTTTTATGTTGTTTTTTGGAATACTATCAACCTATACAATAACGCCTTAGAAGGTAAGTGACTAATAAATTAGGACCTTATATATGCGGCATTTTGTAGGGCGGTAATCTATGGGCCTGCAAAATTAATTAATTTATAGAACTTCCGAAATTGAATGGTTTTTAATTGCTTGACAACATATTATAACATGTGTTGGAGATCAATAAGAAACGTTTAATTAAATTCTACGGGCGTTGTTCAGCCTCGAGAGCCTAAAGGCTTAAAAACGATTAATACAAGGCTGAGCGTGACGGCTAATTACGTACGTTTGCAGGATTCCTTTTGTCATTATAGAGAACCGCCTATAGTTCAATTATCCACCTGTACATTTCAATTATTGACACATTTGTTTTGAAGGAAGCTTTACATGTCGTAGTTAGGTTAGATCGACAGCGATAATAAAATGTGCTTTCCTTTGTTTAGGTGCTGTATTCGACTCAAGAATTGACCAAAGAAAAGTTCAAATGAAGATTAATAATATTAGTTTTTCGAACCCTTTAGAAAGTATAACTCCAAGGGAGTAGTTATGAACAACTCCACATCTCCTTTGGGTGCCATTTAAGTTGACTTGGAATTGTGTTGCCGTACATTGATTGCCAAGAATCTTTGGTGTATAGGTTTGGGTCTAGGTATACAATAGGTATACAGCTAGTTTGTGAAGCGTGGTGTTTTAAACCCCCCCCCCCAACCCTCAAATTCATAGCTTAGAACTTTTTAAACTGCTGAACTATTTTTGATAAGATATAGCTTTGATCCACTTTGATCACGTCAGCTTTCAAACAACCTCATCAAATCAAGCCAATGATATTTTTTACTCAAGATATGTCTTGGTCAAAACATGGTCAAAAATATGGACGTAATATCACTAATATTCAAAACTAAAAGGAAAACCATGAATCTATTTACTTAAAGTGTTGCCGTAGATAGATTGTCACGCCTATGCTATTTGAAAAATAACCCGATTGTTATGTTTTTCGAGGCTTCACAATGCGTGCATACATGACATATCTGCCTCCCTTTGATGTAGATTGTACTATCGTTGGCCATAGACAGATACATAGATACTATCAACGTCTAACTTATAAAACCCCTTTTTTGCATTGGGGATTAAATAACGAAAACTGTCCCCAAATCTCCATAAGTATCCTGACAACAAAACTCTTCCCAAATACATTTTAACAATACAAGGAAAATATATTTTCTTTTTGGACCCGTCTCCCCGAGGCTACGTATAATATAATGTACTGTACATGTAATAAACGTGAAACTCCATTTTATCCCATTCTCTCCTTTTTGTTAAACAAAATTTATACCAACTGCCAAGTTTTTAATAGGCGCTGTTATAGCAAAACCGCAAAGTGGCCTTACATCACATAATGAAAAGTGAGCAAGTTGCACGCTTTTCTATTGCCTGCACGCTTTAAATTTAACAAAAAAGGTTAAAAACTATAAAAAAGGTTAAAAATTTATATGTAGAACACATATTTTACAAAGTTTACCTGTTACTGTAATAGCATTGTAAATACACAAGCATACAGACTTAAAAATAAAACGTTGCCACCGATACCAATACTTTCAGACTTGGAATTACTACCTAGGAATTACTTGGCAGGCACACCCTCTTTTGTAATTGTTGTGACCACGCCAAAAAGATATAATTATGATGTTATTCTCTAATTTTTTTACTGTAAAATGATATTACGATGTACATACGGCAGCACATCAGGCTATACATATTGACCTTGACGTCGTCGCCCTGCTTTCGTAGTGCAATGGATAACCTGATTTGCTGCTGTCTGTACAATAAATTTAATATCAAGTCACTCTATTATAATACCTAATCATGTTTTCTCGCATGTTGGATGCGCCATGCTTCGTTATACAGGGCTTTAGGTATCTCTCTTTCAACCTCTCGAGTGGTTAATCAGTCCATGAAACGGAACAACTTCCCAAAGGAAAATAGGTCAAAATACGAAAAAAAAATTTTTTATCTCCCATACAAAATGCGTTATATGCTGATGAAGTTTGTATGGGAACTTAAAATTTTTTTTTCGTATTTTGACCTATGTTCTTTGGGAAAGTGATTCAGTTTCATGGACTGATTAACCACCCGAGAGGTTGAAAGAGAAATACCTAAAGCCCTGTATACTTGATTAAGTTGGATTGTTTCTATTGCACAATTAAACCAGTATTTTAATTGAAAACATTTCACTTTCCTATCTTATGCAGTTACATTTAATCTTAGACAAAGGTTCATTATTTTTCCCTGTTATTAATAATTTTAGAGTTATGAGTATTTCTAAATTAAAATTATAAAGAGGAGATTTTTATTTTTGTATGTTTGTTACGATTAAACTCAAAACCTACCTGGAAATCAAAGATATTTTCAAACTATAATCGGATTACCTCTGTACAGCAGAATAAACATACCATAATGGTCTTACAGCCGAAGCTAAGGAGCATTATATAAAGAGCATTAATGCAAATTCCACGTAGCGGGACTTGGGATTTACCGATTCCACTATAGTGCAACTTAAGTTAAATTTCCGTATATTTCCACCTTTATTTTTGTATTTATTTTACTAACAAGCACCCAAAATTTAAATTACCTAAATTATCCTTTAAGTAAAAAACATCAAAACCCTTTACAACATAAATAAAATAAAAAAAGTTGAAATATTCCCGCATCAAAACGTTTTTTCCATCCTCTAATAACTACATAGGTTAATAGTTATTTGCATGTTTTTCTATTACTAACGTGATATTATATCTGTAAAAATATTGGAAGAAAGTGCCCTAGGCGAAAGTTTTTTTTTATTTTTTTATTATAAGATGGGTTAACTCTTGACCTCAATCTTGACCATGAGGTCAAAGATGAGGTCGACGATGGAGCGAGTTAACCCAGAAAATGCCTATAAAGGCACTGGTACTCCCACGCACCGACGGAACACAACAAGCTGTTTGGCGTCGGACTTCGGTAGGAGGGTGGTCGCGAACCAGACGGCCCTTCACAGAGCCTACAACACCGCATGAGACCATAGGACGACACCTCAGATTCAGAAAAAAAATGAAATGTCGCTGCCTGGGATGGACTACTAGGAGGCAGGTCTCATTTGTGTTTCCTTAGTCGCCTCTTACGACACCCACGGAAAGAGATGGGGTGGTGTTATTCTCAACCGATCACCACACGGGAAAAATCGAGTACTTAGACCAAATTGGAGATTTAACGAGGAACGGCCTTGTTATTAGTACTAAAATCCAAAGACCATTCTTGATACGAATAATAATAATGGAAGCGAAGGTGTGTTTGGATCGTACCAAGTGGCTATCTGTGGTCTCTGCTTACCCATACGGGAAAAAGGCGTTAGCTTATGTACAGACAGCAGAATGTCAGGTTACCCATTTGCACTACGAAAGTCGGCGTTATTTTGAGCGAGATAAAGGCGACGTCAAGGTCACTAATTATATCCTGATGTGCTGCCGTGTGTACATATCGTGTCCATAGCGTAGCTTTGCTCACTCCACAAAATGCTCGTAAATTTCATGAAATGGTCGCATTCCATGAAATGTTTCACTGTCTACCTATTGGCCACATCATGATGTGGTTTGGCCAGATCAGTGATAAAGAAATATACAATATAATAATAAGAATCGTAAGTTGATCAAATTTCGAGGTAGTTCAGGTAGATATATTATGGCAATTTAAATGTATTATTTAACGTATACATTTCTGGTAATTGATCAATTTACAACGTCTCGTAATAAAATGATCCGACGAACGCCAGGTGTACGCTGATTGGTTGAATGTCTCACTTGGAACTGCGACAAGTAGGTTTGTTACTTGTCGCAGTTCCATGATTTTCGATGAGAATCATTCGTCTACAAATCTCAAAAACATAATAATATTTTGTGTAGGTATGTAACATAATTTACTTTTCAGAACTACTATAAAACTGTAGAACCCATGTATTCTGCTACAAAGCATACTTCTGGGGGCACGGCAGTGCCCCCACCAAGTCGAGCAAAAAAGCGTCACGGCCGTACCATCCTTTTCTCGAAGCAATTCAGACCAACAAAATAATAATCAGTTTTACTATAACTTAAAACAAATTTGTAAAAACCATTTCGATTACGTCAGCTTTAAAAAAACCGCATCGAAATCGGTACATTCGTGTAGGAGCCACGATGCCACATACAGATACATACGTCAAACTTATAACTACCCTCTTTTTTGTCGGAGGTTGAAAAGTATTTGGAGTTCCTGAAAAATCGTTAATTAATACACAACTTTTTAAGCACGAAAATTTTGGGAAACAAATTTAATGTTGAATTTCAATTTCTGCACGCTTGGAACTAGAGCTTAAACTTTTCTTGAATAGCTTAACTTCACATAGCGTAACAGGAACGCGAAATCGTAGCGGTGGTGCAGAATAAGTAATGCCGGGCGTTCTAAATTACTTTGAGAAGTATATTTCCCTGTAATAAACCTATACATTATTAAAACGTTGACTCCGTTATTTTAAAAACACCTGAAAAACTAAAAAAGAAACCTACCTGCTTCAGATAATAATCTCCCATAGATAGAGGTCAAATTAAATACTCCCAACTATTTTTTTGAGGTTCCAGCCTTTTTTTTATCAACCCATTTACCTACGTCCCCACCGAGAGGCACGGGCCTCCCTTCGAAACACGAAGGGGATTTAGGCAATATTCCATCACGCTGCTGGCCCATTGCAGGTTAGTGGACCGCTCGCACATAATATATAGATCTATGACCGCTCGTTTTTCAAAAATGAATTTACTTGGATGGGCGGGTTTCATCACGATGTTTTCCTTCACCGTTGAGCAAGTGATATTTTTTTATAAATCCATACATTTTTTTTTATTATTATAAGATGGGTTAACTCTTGACCTCAATCTTGACCATAAAGGTCAAAGATGAGGTCGACAATGGAGCGAGTTAACCCAGAAAATGCCTATAAATCCAAAAAGACGAATTAAGTGGTACAGGCCCGCATTAGGATTTGAACCCGCAACCTTCCGATTATAAGTCCGGCTCATTACCAACTGGGCTATCACCGCTGCATTCCAGCTTTAGTTTAAACGAAATATTGACATGAGTACACAGTATGTAGGAAACTAAGCTGGCACCGACTTCGAAAAGTATATTTACTTTTTTTAAAGATTCAACTTTTATTTCTTTCATTTTAGTTATTATTTAAGGGCGACTTTCACCAAAACCGTAAATATATTTAACAGCCTGTACACATTTAACTCGGCTGTCAAAGCAACAAAATCCGTCAAATTAATTAAAATTAGTCTTGCTAAATACGTTCAGCACTCAGATGAAAGTATTCCAGATTTTTTAGTCTGTTCAATTTGAGATACATTTTTTCGCATATTTTTTTCTTCCTAATTTACTTTGGCATAATTAATGTAGCATAATTTATATTATCATAATGAAACTTTTGCATAATCGTGTTTTGGCATAATGATTTTAAAACATAACATTCAATTGCTTATAACTTTTAAACGGCTGAACAGATTTTCATGAAACATGGCTAAGAACACTCAGAATAAAATTATCTATGACAAAAAAAAAACTAAACGGAAATCGGTTCATCCGTTCGGGAGATACGATACTCGTACCACAGACAGATACACAGACAGACACATTAAACTTATAACACCCCTCTCTTTTTGCGTCGAGAGTTAAAAATAGAGGGCTTTTTGTAGCATAATAGTTAGTGGACTAGCATCGAAAGAGACCGATACCTACAGAGTTCCATTTCCAACAAAATGGTTGGCTAAAAATAAATTACCAACTATTTTTAAACATTTTATACATATAACTCCCGACATTTATCGCTTATAACTCCTGAACGGTTGAACCAATTTTGATCAAAAATAGCGAGAACTATCTCGATTACGACAGCTTTCAAAACTGCATCGGAATCGGTCTATTAATTTAGGATCTACGTGCCACAGACACAGATACACACGTCAAGCTTATAACACTCCTCTTTTCTTGTCGAGGGTTAAAAATAAAAGCATTAAAAGGAATTTCTAGACGTTTAATTATTTTTAAGAAAAAATTAATAGAAAATTGGCAAAACTTTTGGGAAGACCCATGTGTATGTGTTATCAGTTTTGTTTACAATCAGATGATAAATGAGTCTGATTTGATCTTTTAATGAGTCTGCAGACATCAATCAATTCGCATTGTGGTCAATTATTATTGTTCGTTCTGCGTTATTGGTCTCTTGTCTGTTTGTTTTCTTGTTTGGGTTCCATATTACAGTGTTGCCATGTCCGTCTGTCCGTCCGTTCGTTCGCGGGTTTTCTCTAAGGCCTTGGCCCTTCTAAGGCCACAGCAAAAAATTATACATATTAATTACGCCGACAAATAGTAAAATATGGATGAAAGATTTATACCGAGTTTTAATATAAACTACATCTCAAATATTGTTCCCAGGTGACCTGATGGACGTCCTAGCCCTCTTCACATCATCAGTGAACTTCGTGCTGTACTGCAGCATGAGCCGACAGTTTCGGTGTACGTTCGCGCGGCTGGCCCGACGCCTGCTTTCAGCGGCCGAGGAGCCTGCCAAGTTTACCAACAAGCTTGAACCAACCACGCAGGTATCTTTCTCTATTAAGGTGAAGTGAAAGTCCTGACTCACTCATACACTCATCAAGCCCCAGTACGTTCCCTTTAGCTAGAAGTTTTTAAAAAATCAGGGTGTGGCTGTGTCGTATGGACACGGCAGTGAGTTTTATGTATATACGCGCGACGCGAACCAAACTCAAACAAGCAATACGTACGAAGAGATTGATAAGGAGATAGCTTCTGCGATCGCAGATTTACAAAAAAATTAATACTAGCGTAGTAAACTGTGTATATTAAGCACATTGTATCATTTCTGCAATTAAATGTTTTTAATAAATTTTTAATTGCATTCTAAAAAAATGCAAAACTCAATAAAACAAGAGGGAATTAACGAACTACGAGTATATTTGGCTTTTGAATTTCAGTAACAGGATGTAAGTTATGAATAGAAGAAGAAAAGCATCTATTTTCATAGCTGGTTATGAAAAAACAAAAATGCATCCGCTTTCGAAACTAGTTATGAAACTAAGTTATGAGAATGTGGATTAATTATTCCTTATTATTAACTATTAAGAAACAGTGAAGAAAAAATTTCGTTCATAACCAGTTATGAAAAATAGTTAAGTTTTTGTAGTAAGGCCCTCGATGTTTTACTTCAATGTTTCACAAAGTTAAAAACAGTCAATCAATAAATCATTCAAAGTGGTTTTAAAGGCTTTAGTAACCCCTATAATTGAATCGCGTCTTTTTTATTACGTGAATTGCAGAGCCGCGGTTCTCTTGCACGAGGCAAAGTCACGAACATATACATCCACTAAGTTTTTCCTATTTCTGTCCGATATCACAGTCCTTTAATGTCATTGCAAACCTTAGTAGTGTAAACCCAAACGTAGGTTTCAACAAAAGTCAATTCGAGTAGTTTCTGAAACGCGCTGCCGCCACGCCGCTAGTTTCAAAATGTATGTTTGTGATTTTTTTAAGTCTTATTGAAAATTCACAAAGTAAGATAAGTAGACAGTATATGAAATCTTTATTTACTGCATTTGAAAAAAATAATTCAACTTATTTTACTAGTAATAAGAAAGTAGATAAACATAAGATTCAGGCTAGCGATTCTGTAAAAATCAGTCATTGTCATTACACCGAAACCCTATCGACACTCTGCCGGCATTATGAGATCAGTGGTCTCACAGTGCCGTCCAAATGATTATCGTTGCAATCTCAATCGTCTCTCAATAGTTTGAGAAAATGGTGACGATTTCCAGCCAGAGTCACGTTATTCAAAGACAATACGTAAAAATTTTCGAAACGTCAATGCCACTCAGAAGTAATCACTGTCAGTGACTTGCCATGATGTAATTATCATCTGGGGGCTCGGTAGTGCGTCCTTCCCAAGTAGAGCAAAAACAAACAAAAAAGGCATAGTACCCCATTTTTTCTCGGAGCCCATTCAGGACATTTTCGAAGTGCGAATGTAACGTTAACCACTTCAATAAATTTTATATGGTTTATAAGTGTTCGTAAGCACCTGTCAAAAAACTATCACACACCGTGTTGAACTCGACTGTCTAGTATCGAACTTCATTTTTTAAACCTGCCATAAAGTATCACTAAATAGCTTTTAAAAATATCTGTAATGGTTCAGTTTGTTGCCTGGAAGAAATAAATCAAAACGGCTGATAAATCAAAGAATCAAAGAATCTTTGATATACTTATATTTTTTGGTGTACAATAAAAAGTATTGTATTGTGTTGTATTGGGGCTAACTGTTTTAGAAAATATAACTTATTTTATAACTCAAAAAAAAATTATGTAAAAAAAAAGTTCCTTGTTACACTCTGAACCATTTCATTGAGTATTAAAATAAATATTAATGCAAAACATGATAAATCTTACTTCATCTGATTTTCGTATTTTGAGCTGATATTCTTATTACTAATTGGGAAAATAGAAGTGTATTTAAATAAGTAATTTAATGTTACAGCAGAAAAATTTAAGAAATATATACTTAGGAGATTTTATAGTTTTCCTAAGGGATTATCTTTTGTATTGCGCACTGCCAAGGAGTGGAATTCTCTGCCGGCGTCTGTATTTTTGAGCTCATACACCCCGAATATCTTTAAAGTACGAGTGAATAGGCTTCTTCTGAGTGAGTTCGCTACATCCTCGACTACATCTTTGCCCTGAGCTAGATTGTAGTCAAGAGCGAACCCATTCTTAATAAAAAAAATAACGGGTTGCACTCCGGGAGTGCCGGCAAAAGTGAAAACTTGAACATTAACGTAGTGCATTAATATTTTATTTTATTTTTTCTAAGCTGACACCGGATGAAACCTTGACTTTTGTAGTTTTAATTTCCTATGTTTATTCTCCGCCTTACGAATTTCGATCAGGGACAGTCACGTGTCCTGACGCGAGTTTAACATTTTTACCCATACTTCAAAGTGCACAACGCCGCTAAAGAAGTTTTCACTTCAAAAATTATATCCCACAACCTTTTTTAGTAGAGAAACGCAGTGCGAGCATATTGCGAGACTTGCTTCTTTTTACATGTTTTTCAATTGGATAGTATTTAAATTGTCAGAATTTCAATTTCTTTATTATTGTTATATATCTAACATAAAATATACCGAAAGCTTTTAAAAACCAGGTCAGAAATAAGTAAAAGCTTGGAAACAGGCTTCAAATATTGTACTTTTGAACGGATTACGGGTATCAGCTGCTACAGGTCAGTCTTTTTAGTTTTTATCATAGTACATAATACTTCAATGGTTTTTATCACAAAAATTGCTCTTTTAATTTTTTAGTCTTTTTCTTTACAAAATCACGAATTACTCGTGGTTCACGCTTATCTCTTTGCCCTCATAACCTGTGTGACGCTTGAGAAAAACATAATATTATGTTTTTTGGAAAACACAGCAAAAAAATAGGTGCATCGCATTTCTTATATTTGAATTCTTGAAGAAGTGATGACCACTTAGCGTTTATCTGTTTCATACCTAACTACGACGAGAGTCTTAGCTGACCAGTGACCATCTGACCCAGCTGGCTTACATATTGGAAATAGCTCAGCATGCTGTAAATTATTTATATGAATTACTTTTATAAATTGCAACTTTTATTCCAGGTGTGAGCCGAGGGTTTAAACTTGTAAATAGGGACAAGAATTGAATCTGCACACCAGGCAAGGAGAGGCCATTCAAAAAGTTGATTTTTTTCATGAAAATGAAATAATTATCGGAATATCTACAAAAAGTACGATTGAGCATAGTTTTGCAGTAGTAATTTAATAATGATTCCTAATCTAATAAATTCCAAACATGCAAAGCATAAGGATTATTCGTTTTTCTGATCCTTTCACCTAGTAGTTAGGTATTCTAAATGTTATCTGCCCTTATATTTACAATCAATGGAAACCTGCATACATTACTGGTTGCTGTTCCGGGACTGTATACGATACCTAAAACACTGTGTATGTGTAGTGTATACTACATAATCTCATTCCATACTCTATTTGACTATTCCAGAGTTTTTATACAAACAATCCCTGGGGATTCTAGACAGTACCTGATTTCATAATCTTGGTTTCATAAATTATAAATAAATAAAACGCCATACACTCAAAGGCCCACATTAAGGTTTTCTCTTGTGTCGTGGGTCCCTCGGAACCCCTTATAAAGACAGACACAAACACCCACGACCCGACAATAAACATCTGCTTTTAACACAAATATTTGCCCAAACTGGGATTCGAGCCCAGGACCCGTCGATCAAGAGGCAGTGCCACTACCACTCGACCAAACCGGCCGTCAATTGCTAGTAACATTATGGTAAAATTATACAACCTTAATGCAATCTTACTGTTCAGCAAGTACTTGAAACTTCGTTCTTACTTCTGTAGAAACTCCAGAAAATAAAATTTTCTAAAACATAAAATTCCAAAATAGAGTCAGAGATGTTTCGGCTTTTACCATCCCATAAGTACCACTTTTCAACCGACTTAAAAAAAGGAGGAAGTTCTCAATACGACTAAGTTTTTTAGGGTTCCGTACCCAAAGGGAAAAAACGGGACCCTATTACTAAGCCTCCGCTGTCCGTCCGTCCGTCCGTCCGTTCGTTCGTCTGTCACCAGGCTGTATCTCGTGAACCGTGATAGTTAGATTGTTGAAATTTTCGCAGATGATGTTTTTTCATTGGCCCTATAACAACAAAATTTGTTGTTTTTAGTATTTAATACTAAAAACCAGAATAAAATAAATATTTAAGGGGGCTCCCACACAAAAAAGTGATTTTTTGCTCATTTTATAGAAAGTCTGTCTGAGGCTGTATCTCATGAACCGTGATAGTTAGACTGTTAAAGTTTTAACAGATGATGTATTCCGGTTGCTGCTATAACAACAATTACTAAAAACTAGAATAAATTAAATATTTAAGGGGGCTCCCATGCAACAAACGTGATTTTTTTTGCCGCTTTTATAGAGATAATGGTGTTTATAGAGTCCGACTCGCACTTGCCTGTTTTATAAGTAATAGTACGGAACCCTTTGTGCGCGAGTCCGACTTGCACTTGACTAGTTTTTATTTAATGTTTGTTCTTCGAAAAAAATATACTCCTTTTCGAAAATTACTAGTACTTTTTTTTTTTACAAAAACAAAAATTACTTACAAAAAGCTTACAAACCAAAACGGCATCAAAATAATTAGTGACGTTTTGGTTTGTGGTAATTTGCTAATAGGCATTGTAGTCCACGGAAAATACGATAACTGAAGAAATAAATCATGTAATTTTAAAATATTCGAAGTTCCACAGTAGCACGTTTATGCTACGGTACCCCACACGTCATCTTCCTCTGATGAAGAACTCCATCTCGACCATTAAACTTTATGCACTTGTCCTGCAAGTAGCTTTCAACCAGGCGCTACAGGTAGGAAGGTACCTGATGGTAAACCAGTACCTCCCTTATCGTCCTCCAGGTAACAAGTTCAAGGCGTTGTTGATATGAAGACTTGCCGCAATCGCGTCCACGTCGAGCGTGACTGTCGGAAACCGAACTGGTCATTCGACAGGTTGGGGCCGACGCTCCACAAGTGCATGCTGAACCAGAGGAAATAATTCTTTCGAATAGTTTTCCGGCCTCGTCCAGCAGGCAAATGGGTCGGTATGCAGAAAGAGAATCTGCAGACCTGCCCTATTTCCTCAAGAACACCAATCGTGCTTCTTTTCAGCCCGTGAGAACCTTACCTAACCTAAGTTTAATTTCATTTAATATATAAAAACAAGAATTGATCTAAAGACCAAACAAGCAAGCAATTTTTCATCAATGGTGTTCCTTAGAGATTTTAAAATTTCCTCTTTTCTCGTATCCATTAACATTTCAGAGTTTTATACTGGGTACATCATATACATAGAAATAAGTTGAATACCACTTTCTAAACCAAAAGTCCTCAATGACCTGTAATTCTATACAAAGTACAAAATATATTCATGTATAGAGGTCAGTGAAGTTTCGAAAAATTTGTTGTAAAGTAGTCATAGACATAGAAATAATAACTGTGCATGTCATAGACATCTTTATGTCAGTGGTGCATTAACATGACTTCAACTTATTTCTATGTTTATGAAATGGAATAATACTTATATGGCAATGACCTATCATACAACTTATACCAAGTCAGTGTTTCATTGAGAAATCATTGAGAAACGATCGGTTGACATAGACAATGGATTTTGAACGATAAGTTTTCCATTTGGAAGTCATTAAGGTGTTCATTCAGCTTACACTCCACTGACACACTTCTGAGACACAACTTTCACCCTATCGAAACTCAACTGAAACCCTATCGACATCCAACTGGAGTTACAGAATCGAGGCCCAGTATGATTTCATTATTGACTCACTTTTAAAAGTACGACTGCGAGAGTACTCTTTGCAACAAATTCTTGAATTGTTGAAGTGAAAACTTCTTTAGCGGACAACGCCTTTGAACTATGGGTAAAAAATGTTAAGTTCGCGTCAGGACATGGGACCCTGATCGAAAATTCGTAAGACAGAGGGAGAGTGAAAACTTCTTTGTTGTGCACTTTTTGGGATGGGTAAAAAATGTTAAACTCGCGTCAGGACACGTGACATGATCGAAAATTCGTAAGACGGAGGGAGAGTAGACCGCAAGGAAGTAATATATGTTCAAGTTTTCACTTCTACCGGCACTCCCGGAGTACAACCCGTTGTTTTTTTAAATTGATTACTTAATCGACGAATTGTGTGCGTAAGTTATCATGTAGGACTCACTTCACTCTGAAAGTCTACAAAACCAAAGAAAAGACTTTTTAGAAGAAACAATCGGTGCTGCCTATATCATAAAACGACGGGATAAACGCGAAAGTGATGCAGAAACGTGCTCTTTTACCATAGTCACAAAAACATGGCCCTAAATGCTTACGTACGATAACAAGGCAAATGATTTTGGTAGGACAAAAGGCTTAGGAACGCAAATTATGTAATACATTTATGTAGAGACAGAGGATATTAACCTGCTCTATCGCGAAGTTTCTAGAATCATTAACTACATGAATCTAACACATAAAAAAATCGCGCAAGATTACCTTTTAAATGTATAAAATTATACTCACTCTCTATTCACAAGTTAATTTAACGAGCTAAGTTTAAGCTTTTACGCAATCTAAAGACATTATCCCCGTTGTTGGCTTAAAGGTTTCATTAACCTTATATTATAGTGAACGCTGAAAAGAAAGATCATCCAATAATAATACCGTTTCCATTTATTAGCTGAGACGTGGGAGTTTTTGTAACGATCGCAAATCCGGCCATATTTGCGGTTTTACTGCTATTAGCAAGACAGCTTTACTATTAGTGATTACTTTAACTGATAATGATTTAAGGTAATTATTATGAACAGCGGGTTATTTTAGTTAGCTTTTTTTTAATTTTGCAGTTAAATCTTAGAGTTATTTATGATGTAATAGCTAGATCAAAATTAAGATATACCTAAGATTGTTCCAAGAATCTATTAAATTAGCTAGTGAAAATTAAGAATTTTCCCCAAGGAACACATAGGTCGAAATATGAAATGAATTTTCACCTCTCCATACAACTTGTACGACTGTTTTGCGTTTGTATGAGAAGTGAATTTTTGTTTTGATAATTTCATATAGGTTCCTTGAGGAAAGTTTTTCAGTTTCATGGAGAGAATCACTCCTTAAGTTTTGCTAACGATTTTAAAATCAACTTCATAGTGAGTTTAACCAAATACCTAAAATAGAAATAAAAACATTGAAACATAGTCTTTTAATCATAGCCATACTTTTAAATGGCTTCCACTTAGCATGACTTCGAGATCAACAAGGATCATCGACGCTGATTTACAGACTATATGGAATGAATTCAGTCGAAAGAAAAAATAAGAAAATAAAGTATTTGTGCATTGGAAAATAGAGCAGGGATATGTCCGATCTGAAATATGATCGAGGAACTATCGAGTCTGGAAAATCGATTCGAGAATATTCGTCAAATCCTCCTAGTGCAGTCAGCTGTAACACGATCTATCGAGTTGTGGGTGACAAGTTAAGATGTGTTGATATTTACTGTTGTATCAATTTCAAATGACGTTTTATTTTTAAAACCCTCGATAAAAAAGAGAGGTGTTATAAGTATGACGTGTGTATCTGTATGTGGCATCGTGGCCCCTACAAGAATGTACCGATTTCGATGCGGTTTTTTAAAAGCTGACGTAATCGAGATGGTTTTTACAAATTTATTTTGAGTTACAGTAAAACTGATTATTATTTTGTTAAGTGCTCTATCGACATTGTGTTTTCGCTCTTGTAGTAAGTTTTTAAACTCAGGAAGAATATGAATTCATCTAGAATAAAAACCTGATGTAATAATCTGTAATTAATTATTATGCGCGGCAAGAAATGTAAAAGGATCTTTAAGTATATGTATCTGTGTGTCTGTGTAATCAGAGCTCCTAAACGAATGAACAGATTTCTATGCGGGTTTTTTTTTAAAGCTGATGTAATCGAGATGGTTCTTAGTTTAATCGAGATTTGATCAACATTTAACCGTTTAAAATTTATAATCAATCGAATGTGGTGATACAACATTTTTAATTTTAGCGTACTGTAGCGACAGATTTTCTGATAGCTTAGGATTTTTTTCACAAGTTTCAATAGATGGCGGTGTAATGTAAATGCAGACAATTTTATAAAAACTTAATTCGGTAATAAATAATATAAATCAGAATTTCGTTAACAAAACATACCACGACCGACCTAATCATTTTACCTTTTGCTTAGTTTTGTTCAGAAGTGAACTTTCGAGATCGACTTGTTTGAGATGCGTTTAATTTTTGCCAGTTATATTAATTTACATTAGTCAGAGTAGAATTTAGTTAATTTGATAACGAATGCATCCTCAAAAAAAACGTACTCTTTTTACAGCGCTGCCGATCTTTTGCTGATTTTATAGCGCCACGCGAAGCAACATTTCAGTACATTTTTTTTCTGTTTACTGGAAGCAGGATATTAAAGGTTGTACATTAATTTTAATATAAAGGTCTACAAACTTTTTTACGGATTAAGATTTTTTTTAACTGCACGCAAATGAAATTCGAGCCCGCACGACTTATATAGACGTAAAGTAGACTTATGTGTTTTTTATAAGATGTACTTCGAGCAGTGTGCTCAGGAGCTACATGAGCTCATTCCGCCTGCATTTGGATTTTGGACATCCAGACGCACCCTTACCTTGTCGAGATCCCTCGGATACGTTCTGAGCGCCAATCTTAAGTTTTATATTGTGCATTGCCGAGGGTGGAACTACCGCCGTCTGTATTTCCTAACTTATACCACCCGAATATCTTTAAAGTCGAGTGAATAGGCTTCTGCTGCCTGAGCTCGCTACAGCGTCGACCGCATCTGAGCTTGATTTTCGGCAAGAGCGAAACCATTTTAAATAAATATAAATAAAAAACCTCGATCTTTTTCGCCTACCGCCTAGGTATAGGTATATGTCTTATGTTTCAATGTCCTCAGAACAACAAAAAACATTGGAGATAGGGGTGGCGACCGCCGCTCTGGTGTCTTTTTGCTGCAAAGCCTATTCATTGCTATACAGCGAGGCAACGCGGCCCGTGTAATGGGCACTTTTGCATAGGGAAGGTTCCGGAGCGGCAATGTATTTGACTAATCCGTAAGGTGTTATTTTTGTAATTTTAAGTTTTATTGTTATTTGTAAAATTTAATTTTGACAAAAGATCGTTATTTTAGTAGTTTATAAATTTTAAATACACATGTCATGGATTCAGAAAATTCGAGAGCCACGTGACGTGGGTTCAGAAAATTCCACAACTTTCATAAAAAATGAAGTTACTGAAAAGCTATGTCGAAAACTTTTTAAATATAAAACTATGTTATAAAATGGTGAGTGGTGTGACTGCATTATGAGCACTGAGTAGATAGTTACTAGTTACTGGGGTTTATGCAAGAGTGATTTTGCAAACCAAATAATGCTACTATTTAGTTACATACATTACATACGCTCACGCCTGTTATCCCAGACGGGGTAGGCAGAGCATCAGTGGATCAGAACCACTTGATGCCACGTTAGACAAAATTTCTGAGAGTTATTAGATGAAACACTATGTAGAGTGGTAAGAGGTTGTCAGCCTTTCACCCATACTACAAAAAACCCTCACGTCCCTATTACTGTTTTTTGCAGTATGCCTAGGAAGAGCTGGCAGCTTGTACATTCTAAGTTTTTCTTTTACTCCCAGTCTAGCGTGGAAGGTATTTAGTTAAATTAATTAATTACATTTTTCTGGTAAAAACATACTCTATTCGCCATCACATCAGTGAAGTTAGAATGAAGATATCGTAATGATGTATTTATTATCTACCAATATTTAATCTTCAGCCTGATTGATTACCCAACCAAGGCTTTTGCTCAAAACCTCAATATTAATATTCCGGACGTGGGGTCGGGTTTCGTTGGACAGTACTTAACATGAGAACTTGTTGGAAATTTCAGAATACCCTCCATCTTGAGGCCATAAAGCATGATTTACACTTTAACAAGAAAATAATTATGTATATACGCTTACATATGTAAAGAATAAAATTTTTAATCATGAAAAAACGTGGTGGACTATGGCCTAAATCCGCTTCGTGTTTCGAATGGAGGCCGGTCCCTCTCGGTGGGGACGTAATTATTCGGGCTAATAAAAAAAGCATGAAACTCATATAGGCTCTCGAAATTGAAAGGTTTGCTAAAAAAGTTTCAGTAAGAAAAATAAAAAATAAAACGGTCGATTCGACCATTAACTTAAAAGTAGATACGAACTCCATCAAAGTACCTACGTATCTAGAAAAATATCTAGAATACAATAATTCATTTAATATTACTTAGTAGACTTAAAAATAAAAGAGTTGACAAAATATTTAACTTTTTTATTACTTTATCCCTTTTGTCGCTTAGGCAACGAGTACCTCAGGATTTATTTGTGTGACACCTTAAGGTACTCAATGACAAATCCAACCTTTGCATCTTACACAAACCGGCCTCCACTGAGACATTCGAATTCCGAACTATCGATAATTCCTTAGCTTATATTACATTTTCTAAATGTTCTTAAAGAAGTGTAAATTGGCCTTAAAAGTCTGACCATTTGTCATATACCTTCGTCATGCCATGACTAATCATTTCTGTCTCCCGCAGGTCACCGGGCCGCTATAGCGACCGATCCCCGCCCTGATCAGGGTGGTAGAGGAGAGCATACTATAGTATACAGGTAATTAGTTATACATCATAATTATTTACTACATCCTACAAATATCACCAAAACAAGGATCTTTTTTATATGGGATGAATTTGAATTAGTAGAGAAATTTTAGAGGGTGACTTTCCCCATGAAACTGAACAACTTTCCTTAAATAACCTATATGAAATTCTCAAAAAAATGCCGACTTCCCATGCAAAGGCTAATCAGCTGATCACACAAGTTATATGGAGAGGCGATTTTTGAAGTGAAAACTTCTTTAGCAGCGTTGTGCACTTTTTGGAATGGGTAAAAAATGTTAAACTCGCATCAGGACACGTGACCTGATCGTAAATTCGTAAGATGGAGGGAGAGTAGACCGCAAGGAAGTAATATATGTTCAAGTTTTCACTTCTGCCGGCACTCCCGGAATGCAACCCGTTGTTTTTTTTTATATTTCGACCTACGGTCCTTAAGGAAAGGTGTTCAGTTTCGTGGGCTGATTTACTGCCTTATTTTTTACTAACTAATTTAAAGTCATCCCAAATATTGTATGTTGTACAACAGATGTCATGTGGTCAGAGAGAAATATGACTTTCTATCGCTCTACTATCGATCTTGGAGTTACACATTGCAATTACATGTTATAAAACACCCCGTCTGAAACTGAGTACTACTAACCGAACGAGCCACTGACTAGGCTTAACGACTGGTGGGTCAACAACAGCTTGAACGGACAACGGGTCGACATGCCCTTTGAGACTCGTGGAAATCAATCATTAGGGTTGATCATTATTACCATGTAAGTTTCTTAGCATCTACTGCTTGCCTTCAGCGCGATTTGTAACTTCTGTTTTAATTCTATCGGACTTAGGTAAACTTTACAGGTGGACCGGAAAAAAAATTAGCGACTGTTAATACTAAGGCAATGAGTACCATAGGATCGCACCAAATAGTACTATGTAAAAGGATCGCACCAGTTTTATGGGGAAGCAAATTTTTTATTTTTTGATATTATGTGGCTTATTGAAAGTTGTTTAGTTTGGTGATTTGATTCATGTCCTTAATTTTTGCTACCTAATTTAAAGGATTAAATTTTAACTTTATTAAACTTTATTTAAAAAAATATAAACACCTGCCTTGCCTGTGTCTTAGACACTAGTGTCTTCCTCATGATCTTATAATTAGTATTCTTCTTCTACATCAAAATTAAATCTAAAAACTAGCTTATCAATTTTGCTACCAACAAAAAGATATGGTTCCTACCGTCATACAAACTGATGGCACGGAGACAAAATATCACGGAACTTTGATTGGCGTTCGCTAGGTTCAAAGTGACCCAATAGAAGTTGATTAATAGTGAGTTAATGTACATACCTACATAATATGGCTTACCATTCACAACACACGTGGGAATTTGCATTTAATTTATGTGAACTCCTCTACAAGTACATAATACACTGGGCGTCAAAAATAAGTAGTACAGTTTTAAAATTGCGATTTCTCCCAAACTATAAAACTTAGACCTTTGAAACAAAAAAGGTTAAAAAGAAAATTTAATCTTATTCAATAAAAACTTCATGCATTATAAGAACTTATAATGCTTGACTTTAAAAAAAACGAATAAATAAAAACACTTTTTTTAAACTGTTGAAAGGTGTTGTCTTACTTAGGATTTTTGTGTTTGACACATTCGCTGCTGATAAAGCAATTGTAATTGAAAAGCATAGGTATCTTCAGAGAGTAAATTTGACTAATCATGCCTCTTTCACCAGAAGAATGTGCAAGAATCTTAGCTTTTCTCGAAGTGGGCATCAGTATGCGTCGTACTGCAAGGAGGGTGGGTGTAACTTTAAGAACGGTTCAGCGAGTAAAGCAAAGGTACGAAGAGACTGGAAACCATCTAAGGAGACGAGGTAATGGCAGACCCAGGTGCACAAGTACCCGAGAAGATCGCTTTATTGTTTCCACTGTGTTAAGAAATCGACACCTTAATGCAGTTGAGGTTCAGCAACAGCTTCTTCGGACCCGAACAGACTACATCAGTGAGAGTACAGTGAGAAGAAGACTTGCTGAAGCTAACCTGAAGCCTCTAAGACCAGCAAATGGCCCCAAACTTGAGACAGAGCATCGCGTAGCAAGACTACGCTACGCCCGTCAACACGTACAATGGGGCGAAGAAGAATGGGCTAGAGTTTTATTCACAGATGAGTCTCGATTCTCTTTATACACTTCAGATGGACGGCGGAGAGTCTACAGACGACCCGGTGAGCGATACATTCAAGCTTGTATCTCGGAAAGAGTCCAATATGGCGGGGGCTCTGTACACGTATGGGCTGGTATCTCTTCAGAGAGTCGCACAGAGCTTGTGGTAATAGAAAATGGGACTTTGACTGGTGAAAGATATGCCTCGGAGATCCTCAACGAGTATGCAGGGCCATATTTAATAAATATGGGTGATGGAGCCATCCTAATGCATGATAACGCCCGGCCACACACTGCTCACCACGTACAAGAGTACATTCAGGAGGTTGGCATCAACTTGATGGCTTGGCCATCGAGAAGCCCAGATCTCAACCCGATTGAACACGCCTGGGATGAGCTTGGGAGGCTAGTCAGAAGGCGCAGTCCACCTCCTGCCACACTCAGGGCTCTAAAACATGCGCTGATAGAAGAATGGGAAAATATTCCCCAACACCGCCTCCGAAACTTAGTGTTCAGCATGCCAAACCGGATCCAAGCTGTAATTAGAGCCCGAGGCGGCAACACAAGTTATTAAATTGTGAAAAAGTTCCAAAACGTGAAAATTAAGTGGTTGACATATCGTTAAAAATTGATACTTTTTAGTATTTATCTTAATTTTAAGTTTGAAACTTTATTCATGCCAAATAAAATATAACTTTAATAAACTTCGTTAAGTTTACTATAAACTGCTTTTTATTTCATAAGTGTAACTACTATAGTTTAGGAGTAATTGCAATTTGAAAAGTGTACTACTTATTTTTGACGCCCAGTGTAGTTAGTCTTTCGAAAATAAAATAAAAAAATAAAAATTAGTATTTACAATGCTTGTTTCTTTTTATGTCTGGGCAATGTCTATGAATTATTAGATTCATCGCCAGCACTACGTAAGTAAATACTTTGTTGTTGTTTCCTTAGATTAATCGCCTACAACAATTTGAACGTAAAATACCGAATTAATTTGTTATTTTCTCATAATTTCGGCAACACAAAGTTGCCAAGCCACAATAAGAAAATAGGAGCATTGTACCTATTGTCTGTAATCGAACAACAAAAAGCTGAAAATTTTTATTTGGCTGTGCGTATAGAACAAAAAGATATGTAACAAATCGACATTCTATCAAGCTGTCGCCAGTCTGTTGTACTATAAAAGATTTATTTCGTTCCCACAAAAAACACTTACAATAATAGGCCCGCTCTTTGTGTATTGGACAAATATAATTTATCAAGTACAATAAATATCACGTCACGTATTTACAAGTACAAGGGACTTTAGCAAAGCTATTAAACAGAAACGTGATGTCATTTTACACTTTGTAAAGTTTCAATATGCTAAAACCCAAGTAGGTACCTAAATGTAATAACAAACTTTTATTTGACGAGTTTAAGTTTTATATTTAAATACTTTTACGAACAAAATACATAAAATTTTAGGACAATCTAAACAACTACAGTAAATACTCCCAGTTTTCGAAATAATGACAAAAATTATACGTAGTAATCGGAATAAAATGTAATAGTATTGAAATAATTTATTTCATATTAGAACCGGGCTGAACCTGACGTTTTTAAAAAATATATCGATGACTGAATAATTAGGTATTCGAAAGAAACATTCAGGTTAAATTTTTAATTAGAAACAAATAAAAATTGGCTTAGTGTACACACAATTTATTTAAAAATATTTGATTGAAAATCTTACTCAAAATACGTACAAACTGAAGTTCCACTAATTTATTAAGAAACAAAAGAAATATTATTAAATAAAAAAGAGGCTTAAGTGGTGATAAATTTTTGAAACTGAATATAGAAAAAAAAGTTAAAGGGCAAGCTCAGACTATATCCACAACTGACTTTGTGTTATTTTGGCCCAAGGGCAAAGATTTTTTTTTTATTATTATTATAAGATGGGTTAACTCTTGACCAAAATTCCTCAAGCAAAACTTGACGACTCTATGTTCGATTTGATTCCGCAAGATTGCATAGATTTCTATAAGTCTGTGGAAATGAGACTTATTGAAGACGATTTAAAAGGTATTGGCGGACGACCCGACTTTGACATTGAGTATTCAAGTGATTCAGAAGAAAATGATTGATTCGTTAATTAATAAAAAAGTTGCTTGATACAAGCTTTTTACTATAAAATTAATTTTGTTTTCCTCTGAATGGTCTACTGGACCCTTATTGCTGAATGTTGCAAAGAGCACGTTTCATTGAACAAAGTATTTAGCAAAAAGGATCCAAAGCCACATTTTCCTAAATATCTCACAAAATAGTAAGTGAAATGACATCTAACCGAAATGAAAAAAAATATAAAAATATAGCTAGATACAACAAACGATAGATTGTCAAATTTGTCAATGAGCAATCACGTCTCACTTCAAATTTAAAATATCTCGAAAGTCACTTTCTGTGGTTTGGATCCTTTCTGCATAACTACGTCCCTTCTTGTCTTCGGTATTTCGATTTTATTAAATAGTTTTATATCCTGCGCTTAATATCCTCTGCCCGAGCTCTTCAATGTCAATTGTTGTGCTATTAACTTAGTAACAAGCTCCTTCATATAATCCAAAGGTAAAATTTGCAAGGTGTCAAACAGTACACCATGCTGGCCAGGAATTGATCTTCCTTCCCCAGTCTGACATTTGTTCGTTCTACCAACATGAACGATGTTACAATTTTTGTTTTCATTTTAATAATCCTTTCTTATACAATGAACCCCTGTACTGAAATGTAAATCAGAATATTCTGGCTTTATTTCATAATTTAAATCACGTAGTATGAGTAATTGGTCACAGTCCTTTCTGCGAAACATATATGTTTATTTAACTGCACTGGAATATTACTTACTTCATAAACTAAATTATGCTTGTTCCAAGAACAACTTTACACTATATTAGTTATTAGCTTTCCACCCGCGGCTCCGCCCGCGTGGACTTTCCCACATTTTTTTTTAAAGTATCCTATGTTACTTCTAGTACCTGCGAGAATATGTGCACAAAGTTTCATGATGATAGGTTGAGTAGTTTTTGCGTGAAAGCGTAACAAACATCCCTACTTTCACATTTATAATTTTAGTAAGGATTGGATGTAGCGCGTTAAAAAAAAAGTTCACCTAAATGATTGTCATTATTGTCAAGAGAATATAACCACTTACGTTTTATTTATACCGAGAGAGAAAGAAAAGACGACCTCGACTTTTTTAGGGTTCCGTAGTAAACTACGAACCCATATAGTTTCGCCATGTCCATCTGTCCGCCCGTCAGCGGTTTTTCTCAGAGATCCTTGGTACTATATAAAATCGGGCACTGTTATTCATATTGATTACGCCAAGCAAATGGTCGAAAAAAAAACTCGGTTAGCTACAAAAAAGGCTTGAAGGATAATATGGAGAACTATCGCCCGATTACACTAATACCCATACTTTCCAAAATATTTGAGAAATGTATGTACTTAACCTTGATTGACTTCTGCAATAAATACCATATAGTTAATTCTCAACAGTTTCGCTTCCAAAAGAGAAAATCTACGACATTAGCAATTTTTACCTTAATGAAGACAATTCTCACAAATCTTAATAATAATTTCTTTACAACTGGACTTTTTTTGACTTATCTAAAGCCTTTGACTACGTTTCTCATGACCTGCTCTTGGGAAAATTAGATAACCCTGGAGGCCTGGCTCATGAATGGATTTCATTTTACCTGACAAATAGGCAACAATGTGTTATAATTGGTAAAGTAGATAATAAATATGAAATGACATACTATATATCTGAATTCAGACATAATAGATGTGGAGTCCCACAAGGAAGCGTTTTAGGACCAATATTATTTTTATTATATATTAATGACATTGTTGACATAATGTATTTTATTTGCAGATGATATTTCTATTATCGTGACATCGAGTAAATCTAATAATATAATTGCTGACCATGAACTTGACATAAACAACACTATTAATAAAATAATAGAATGGCTAAGAGTGAATAATTTGAAAATAATTTTTGGAAAACGAAATATACAGGAAGATTTTTTTATCACCATCCAAATTTTTTGTACGTAAATTTTACGAAAATTTAACAGACCCGTATTTTTTTGTTTCTATATTTCATATAAATATTTCAAGCTAGATCGTCTGAAGCATAAAAATTAATCAAAATTTTTATATGGAAAAAAAAGTAACATCGTCCAATTGACTTGAAACTTGGTAACAGTACTCTACAGAACAATTGTGACACCCGTGTTTCTGCGTTTTAGAAAATTTATCCTCTAAGACGTTAAAAAGGGGTAACAAAATCTGAAAATTTTGGAAAAAAAAAATATTTTCCTCGTTATTTACGTTCTATCAACGTTACTGACACCGTAAAAAAAATTTGGCTGGTGATTAAAAAGTCACCCTGTATAAACTTTAATCACTGTAAACATTTAAAATACAATTTTAACCTGAATATACTGAAAATTAAAAAAGTTACACATACCAAATTCCTAACCTTAATTGGAACCTTGAGGTATAACGTTACTAGCAGGATCAACAAATTTGTGTATGCACTCAAACAAGTAAGAAACTTAACAGATCCGAGAACAGCCATCACAGCATATCCGGATAAGTAGAGTCATATCGCAATATATGGCCTCCTACTATAGGGTAACGCTACAGAATGGAAAAGAGCATTCATAGCCCAAAAAAGTGTGTCAGAGCAATATGTGGGATACCGCCAGATAAATCCTGTAAACCTTTTTTCAAAAACCTTGGTTTATTACCGTTTCCGTGCCTGTATATTTATGAAATATGTGTGTTTGTGAGCAAGCACAGAGACTTGTTTACTAGAGCGTGTGAAATTAGTTCTAGAGTTAGTAGGGATATCCATAGACTTGATTTAAAGATACGCCAAAATCTATGAAATATGACAAAAGCTGTCTAACTATCTGTGTTAGAATATTTAATAAGTTACCGAGCGAGATAAAAACATTAAATGTCAATATCTTTGGAAAAAAATTGCGTGGTTGGTTACTTCAAAACACATTTTATGACGAGAAGGAATTTTTGCAATCCAAATGACCATATGATATATGTATGTAGAATATTTTGCTGATATTTTATTTTGAATTTTGATTTTTTTCTTTGACATTTTATTTCATTTTATTATTTTCTAATTTTGCACCTAGTTATTTGTTCTATGTTATCTTTTATTTTATTTTATTGACATTTGGTTTTTTCATATTATTTAATTATTTTAACTAAACATTTGCATGCTTTTTTTAGGCTAAACAGGAAAAATCAGTAATTATTTTTGACCATCTAGAATACTCTGTTTTTTATGCAAATAAAGCCTTTTACCTTTTATCTTTATCTTATCCCATACACGTAAAGGGGGAATGGTTTTTTAACTCGCCATCGGCATCGTGTGGGGTTATCGGATAGGTTTTTTTAAAGATAGTAAGGGTTTATGAAAAAAGTTTTCAATTCATATTAAGCTTTCCTTAAAGTGTCAATTTTTCTTAGACTCAAGTGTCTAGCTAACTTCTTCCAGCTAAACCGTTTCTTATAAAAATCTGAGAAAAATCACAGTGCTATAAAATTTATCAAAATTAAAAAAAAACTATCACAGCTAAGTTAGCTTTTCAAGTTAGAGAGTAATGGTCGATCAAGTAATAAATTGTAGTTTTTTAACTATACGGAACCCTATAATACGCCTGGCTCGATACGCTCTTGGCCAGTTTTTAGTATTGCATTTAACTTAAATTAAATTAAGCACAATATAATTTCTTAGCACATTTTATTTCAGACAACATAAAAGGTTTTCCGAGTGTGGGATGTTGGAGAAATTCATAATTTTAAAACTCATAATTGCGTTTCTTTAATTTCAGTATGAGTACCTCTATAGTCGCAAGTCACGAAATCGTTCATAATACTTATAATACTTTATTTGGAATTTTTACTTTATTTTTTCATCTTAATATATTTATTAATTAACTTAATTGACTCATCCGCCCAGCAAAGCCCTTGGACCTATAATAGACAACTAGAATACTGCATACTGCACAGGGGTTTTCTTTACGACAAACAGGATTAAGGAAAGTAATTTAGAAATCCCAAGGGACCGAAATTACAAGCGTCGTAGTATGTAATTAAATAATTATATTGTTTCCAACTTGTACTGTATGTTTTCTAAGCTATTAATAAGTGCTTTTTGTTTCAGATATTGTGCTCTCTACTTCGAATATTAGAAAGTAAGCATCGCATATCTTAACTCTTGTAAATATTAGAAAAAATACATCTTTAGTCATAAATGTTTTGTGTATACTAAAATAATGTAATCATATAAATATGTAAATAGATAAGTAACTTTTAAGCTATTTGTAAGAAACTCTGCACTAGTCTTTGCGTCTTTTGAGCCATGACGCAAAAACTAGTCACCCCTTTCATCGTTAATAATAAGTATATAAGAATTTTATTAAAACTACTTGTAGTTTTTATAAAACAATCATTATTTTTTCGTAGGATTGTTATTTTATGACTAGGGTCCAAAAAGTGATTTTAAAATCCTAAATAAATGTTTAATTCAATTTAATCGAATTTAAAATTAATAATTTCAATATTTATATTATTTATCTTTAGCTAAATATTATTGTGTATAGAAGAAAGGTATAGAAGAAAAAGTTAAATTATCTACGTTTTTATTTTTTTGTACTTCTACTGGGATATAATTTCGAAAGATTTATACAGCTTGGCAAAAAGTACCTACCTCGAAATAGCAACACTTGAATCTAAATCGGTATCGCCAATAACACTTAACTCATCCTCATTAATTAGCTTTTATCATATATGCCTTTATATTCGGGAAATGAGCTAATGTGAAGCTTACTTATTATTTTATCCTAGCCGTATTCATTGGTAGCAAAAATAAAGCCATTCAACAGTCAAAATATGGCTTGCGGTTTTGGCTTGTGTTAAACAAGTCCCTCTATACTTGTCGGTATTTACTTTTATTTTATAAATATAGTATACGGTTGCTTATCGTATACGGTATTCTTTAGAATCGACTCTTATTTTTTAATCTTTTTGCCAAGCTTTATACATCTTAAGTTTTTATAATAAATGTACTAGTCTATTTTTGTAATTCAATAGCCTTTCCTCTCATACGACTCCTTTTACATAGCTTTGAATCCATTTTATGTATTTTTTTTATTGAGCCCTTAACATTGACCTAAAATGGATACATTGCACTATAAAATGAGTCTACAGTTTTAAAATTTAAGCATCTATTTAATAAATAATATGAAATAAAGTTCACGTATCTGTTTGCACAAATACAAACATGAAAATAAAAGCAATTTTTTTTTGTTTTGTAGTTTTATTGAAACTTGGTTTGAAAAAAGTTATTTACAAAAGCAATAAAGTCATACAATACAAAACTCTTTATTTGCACTACAGACAGATACAATATTACATACATCATCATATAAGTCACGAAGGCGAGGGTAAAATCGTAGCACCTGTAACACTTTCACTGCTTTGAAGTTACCGTACACATATACACAAGCGACGTGGCGCTGCGACGCGACGATCACAGCGGCGTCTTTGCCAAAAATAGAAGCACGCAGGGACATTCGTCGCCTGAAGACGGAGCGACGGACGAAATTAAGATTCATTTTTCGTTGCTTTGATCGCTGCGTCAGCGCGCCACGTCGCTTGTGTATAAACAGCGCGGCTTTGGGTTGATGAGTCTGAAATTATTTTTCCATCGCGTATAAAAATAGATTCGATTGCGGTACTGAACCAAACAGGACGCTCAACATGTCACTTAACGTCACTTAACCTTTTACCTTCGAGACTTAAAATATACCCGTGTTATTATAAAATTAACGTAGTCAAAGTTTGACTGAATTATACTCATCCACACAAATGTGCGTAAAGCAAAGAAACTGATAAAATATAATATTAATTAAGTTTTATTTAAAGTTTGCTGTAAAATATCCAACTTAACGACGTCAATGTATGTGGTTTTAACACCACTGATGCTCTGCCTACCCCGATAGAAATTATAGGCGTTAGCTTATGTACAATATGTATAATAACATCTTTTTGTATTTTTCATTTTGTTTTCATTTGAATACACACTGTACAGTCAACCTGAAAAGTCAAGCATGACCTGCAGGGTGACATACGCCGCGGTCAAATGTCGAAATATCACAACTACAAGAAGCGAGAAAGACTTGCGCGATGCCCTCGTGCTGTGATGTGAAGTTTCACCGTGTCGTCAACTGAGTGGCATGACGAGTGAGTTTGTCGCAAGTCGTATACTAGGCCCGCTACATCTGATGTTCCCATAGAATTTCACCTATTATCTTACGTAAGTAATTTTTTTTTGCTGTTACAATAAAGTCCTAAGTTTCTGAGACACAGACAAAGACATTTGATGGGCATAACTGAGCAAAGTCAAATGTCTTATCTAAATTAAATAAAAGGCGAAAAAGCCCTTCTCTATTGACTGATCAATGTAAATAGCAACTACTGGAGCGTTCATTTGCTCATAAATATCATGTTTACAGCATTAAGTACTTGGAGTTGTGGATGGAATTTAATTTGTAATTGATTTCAACTCCCTTGGCGTTGTACGAAACTTGTGTAATACCGCTTATAAAGCAATTTACATCCCCGCATTAAGCTAAGCTAAAGTCTGGAGTAATGATTATAAGGGATGATACCACACCCTCCACAGCCGTAATTTGTAAAGTAGCTATTGCTGAACAATTCAAAAAGCCTTCCAATTTCATGAGAAACCCCTCATTCATTAGTGACTCTGCAGAGTTGCTAATGTATTAATTCCCACTGAATAGGTACAGGTGGCAGTACATCAGACTGTCAGACTTTTTTTGAGAAAGCGCTCTTATTAATAAATACGTTTTTCCTGTACCTAGCCATCAAAGGGAAAATTTTTCTTTTCAAAGATTACAGTCCCTGAGCCTACCGCGTGGCAGCCTATGACATGACATTATTTTGAAACGTATGGCACGCGATAGGGCAAATTATCGAGAGTTAGAATTAATCAATCTTAGCACTTTACTTCAATCCGGAAGTATAAAATAAGATCTGTCACTTCCGGTGTAAAGGTATCGTTATGATATTCGTGGCAGCATCTACTTAAAGTTCAAAGAGAGCAGTACCTACAAGGCCGGAAGTTCTTGTCAGACTGGCTCAAAGTTAGTTATACTGCGAGACATGTAGATGTATTAGGTGATTTTAATTTATTTAGCGAAAGTTAAGAATGTTATTCAGCCCACGAACTGAATAATATTTCCCAAGGAACATAAGATAAGTCGAAATATGAAAAAAAAAGTTCGCCAGCCATACCTACAAGTTGTGCGATCAGCTGGTTTGCCTTTGGATGGAAAAAATTAATGTTGGTTCCTCGGGAAAAGTTTTTCAGTATTGAATAATTTTAGCGACGTAAACAAAAACTATTGTAAAAACTCTGGGCTACCAACTTTGTCCCGGGACGTCCGCAGTTCAGTTTGGTGTTCAGTTTCACTCGCTTAACTTGCACAATCACAGGTTTTCTAATTTATTTTCGGAGAGCGCATGTATTTGCACTGCGCCGGCCACCAGCGTTCGATAGAAGGTGGCGCCGCCAGGTGGCGGGAGAGCAAACTAGGTACGCGCTGACTTGTGGCGCGAGAGTGCGTTTTTAAGCCCAAAACCCAACAAGTATAATGGGGAGAACTAAACTTTCGCTAACTAATTTAAAGTAATCACATACAGGCATTATATTAAATAACTAATAATCTTTCGCAGTAACATTAACAGAGTGACTTGCGTTTTGCAAGTAATGAAACCCGTTTTGCAACTAACAATACATACAAGTCAGTTACCTATCCTTTCATCGACACGTATTGTAAGACCCGATGGTAAATAATTCTGAAATGGTAAAAATGAGTTTACAAACTTTCTAAATACCTACCCTTTTTTTAATATGACAAGGGTTAACTCTTGACCTCAATATTGACCAAGGTCATAGATGAGGTCGACGATGGAGCAAGTTACCCCCAGAAAATGCCTTTTAAGGCACTGGTACTCCTACGCACCGATGGAACACAGCAAGCTGTTTGGCGTCGGTCTTCGGTAGAAGGGTGGTCGCGAACCAGACGGGCCCTTTACAGAGCCTACCACACCGCATGAGACCACAGGACGACAACTCAGATTCAGAGCGAATTGAGGTGGCGTTGCTTAGGATGGATTGACAGGAGGCAGGTCTTATTGGTTATTATATTTATCAATGATCGCAGTACAAAACCTATTGTTGTATTGAATGACTAAATTAGTCAGTTTTGCCTCTCTATAGGGCTTTAGGTATCTCTCTTGCAACCTCTTGGGTGGTAAATCAGTTCATGAAACTGAACAACTTTCCCCAAGGTCAAAATACGAAAATAAATGTTTGACCTCCCTTACAAAACGCGCTATAAACTGATGAAGTTTCCATGGGAACTCAAAATTTTTTTTTCGTATTTTGACCACTTGCCTTGGGAAAAGTTGTTCAGTTTCATGGACTGATTTACCACCCGAGAGGTTGCAAGAGATTTACCTAAAGCTCTGTATATGCCATCAGCTGATTTGCTGCTGTGAAGTCGAAGTCGAAAACTTTTTACAAGTATTTCATATGGGTTCCTGGGGGAAAGTTGTCTAGTTTCAAAGGGAGAAATTCCCCTAACAATTTCGGTAGTTTATTTAAAGTTTTTAATTTCTTAATTTTATTATAAATTTTATCTCTGTCAGAATAGTATATGAGAATGAGAACCAAAGCTGACAACAGAGTTTTTGATTCATAAGCTTCTTCTTTTAAACTTAGACAAAATAATAGATAGATAGATAGATAAAAACTTTATTCACTGCTATTACAATCATTGTCAACAATAGTAATAATCTTATACCTAACTAAGTATTAAGTAAAAGTAAAACTACAATTAATCTCAAACTATAATCACCTTCTCAAATTGGGTGGGTATTCTCCCTATTCAATTTTATTAACTAACCGATTAGAAAGAGGCCCTTTAGTACTGAAATATGAATAGCCAGAGTAGTCGGAATTCTATTATTTTAACATTTTAATCTTCATTTTCACTAATATTATAAAGCGAGCGAGGAAAATACATAAAAATAGTGTACAAAGGCGAGCTTATCTCTAGAAGAGATCTCTTCCAGCCAACCTAATCGGTGAGAAATAGTGTACGAGACGGGAAGAGAGAATTGCGCAGGCAACTTACAGTATCCTTGACTTACATAGGGTACATAATTTTCCAGAATTCCCACGGGAGTGAAGTTCCAGGCAGAAAGCCTTTAATGAAATCGCCTAGCCTCTCATCTTTATGTACTTGGCAATATATAAAGACTTTCTTAAAAGAATATGGTAAGCTATGGTTTTACAAAGTACTTAGATAAATATAGCAATAAATGAAAATTCCAGTCCTTACTCGCCTTACGCTTGCAAACGATGTCTGAGGAGAGTAATTTTCGGGAAAAATCCAGTAATCGCGCTGAGTAGCAAGAAGCCTTAATGCTAGTGAAGTGTTCGAGCCGCACTCACGTCCTCGCGCGACGAGTGTGCTCGTTCAACCATTAGTGAAACACTGTGTATTGTATGTGTGTGTGTGTATTGTATGTGTGTAGTACTAAGATTTTTAGGGAAAGAAAAACGTTCGCCGCGAATGGGACTTGAACCCACGATCCCAGGATTATTTTCGCTGCTTGACTTGAACGTACATACGATAGCTAAGGCCCGTGTTCACCAAAAATATAACCGACGGTTAAACCGCGGTTAGAAGCTAATCAGACAAAATGTCAAAAAAAATGTATGAAAATGTGGTTAGATAGATAGATAGATAGAAATTCTTTATTGCACACAGTCACAAAAAAAAAGTTTTACAAACTTAACTAAACAAAAGTGCGCAAAGGCGGCCTTATCGCTAAGAGCAATCTCCTCCAGACAACCCTTGTTTTAGGGACAACTTTACGAAGTCGAGAGTAGTGCAGAGTAATATTTATAGAAAATAATAGACTAATGGAATATAATAACTATGTATAATTGTATATAGGTTATAATATATAAATAGAAAATGTGTACATAAATAAATAAATAACTACATATACCACATTATATATACATATATGACTACTTATATAAATATAAATATATATAGCTGCTACTCGCTACTCGTTGGTTAAATTGTTGGTGAACACTGGCCTAAGTTGGTTAGATTCGCCCGAACATTTGTTTTTCTTTTCCTGAAAATTAATTGTGAACATCCCTCTAGTTTTAAAAATACTGTACTATTTATTCGGAATCTAAGTACATATTAGATGACGTACTAAAGTTATATCTACACTATTAGCGCTCGTAGAGTTGTAGATCAGTGGCGCTTACTACTCTGAATGGAGCAAAACTTAAAACAGCTTATAGCTTCGAAAACTCTAACAACAGGATTAATAAAATTCAATACATATTTAATTACACGCTTTCCGCCCGGGATTCAATCCCTTGGGAATTTAGGAAAACTATGTAGTCTATGTGTTATTCTAATTCAGAAAAGTTTAAATTTTTGTGGATGGATAGATATTTGTAACTCTTTCACAAAAAACTACTAGGCGGATTTTGTTACAACTTTGCTTGCAGTTATTCTATCAGAATAACACATAGGCTATAACTTTTTTCGAATTCCCACGGGAACGAAGTCCCAGGCGGGAAGCTAATATCTTAAAAATTCATACCTTGTATAAATGGACGAAAGTTTGATTATATTATGAATAATAGGACCTAATACAATACAAAACAATATACTTTATTGCACACATAGGATAAAAATAACAATATTTACAGAAAATTTGATACAATGCATACAAATAGGCGGCCTTATTGCTTAACAACAAACCAACACCTAACCAAGAGGGCAATTGAATCTAGTGGGATGAATCTATCTTCGAAGACCGAGGAGTTTTTGTTGAGAGGAAACTCTTTAGAAGGCTCCTTTGAACATTTTTCTTTTTCTGTAGAAGTCAGTTATTGGCAGCGTCACTCGTTGATAATTCAAACCTCAAACCAAAATCTTTCAAATATTCAAGAAAATCAAACCATCCATATTTCACAAAACATGAAAAACTGGTAAAAAATGTAGTGTTTAACATGTGGCCCAAAAAAATGCCCTGTAACAAACTGTGACGCAAGCACACCTAACATGAACCATCATGAAGGCGATGTCTGCACCTTACTTTACAATATTTGTCAATTTCTAATCGCCATGAAAACTGCATTTGCTCTAATATTGTTTTTTTCACCGTAAGCTATGTCAGCCACACCGTGTACCTGTATGTAACTGTGAGTATAAGTTTGTTATTTTAGCCTCTTATTTCATTTCATGACTAGGTACACTCAAACTTGTTATGTCATAGCCTACATGAGCCCGCAGCTGGGCAGAGGTCTCTCCCGCTTTCTTCCCCTTTTTCCGCTAGTCTGCCGGTGGGTTAACTGAATCATTAGGTACTAGTGCTTCATAGCCAAGAGTACTAGGGCCAAGAGTCATCTTAGGATAGTACTATTTTTTCAGGATACTATGTAAAAAAAATTCTTTACAACATTTATTTACAGACCCTTTAAAAAAAGTAAATTTAACCGACTTCAAAATAACTAAAAAGGGAGAAATCAAAAGTTTCATCTCTAAAAAATCTAAAATAAATAGGTATGCTTACTATTTATGAGGCCTTAACAACAGTTTTTTTAGGTCAGTGTAAAACTGTAAACCGACCTAAAAAAAGTTTGTTGGCATATTCACTTTAGATCTGTTAAGAGGACCGTCTCGGATTTTTTTTCATACAAACGGCGTCAATAGATTCCACCCCTAAATGTCAACAGATCTCTGTGGAAGTTTGATGAAGTGTCAGAAACACCAAAAACTAGGTCGTTTTGATTTTTTAAATATTTTTAGTAGACAAAAGGATATTTGAGACTAAAAGTCAGCATTATCTATTTGCCAAAAAAGTCTCAAAATTTAAGAGGTGACTATGAACAATTCGAAAAACTAAGAACAATTCTGGAAAAAGCAAAACGTACAAACCTTATATGCTTACGAATCGATAGAGACCAATAACATACGATTTTATTAAGTTTTTGAAGTAGGAATTCATTGACGCCTAAATTCACAATTTTGAAACAAAACTCGGCATTTCGCCGGAAAGCTGCAATCGTCCCTTTCGCACAAATCTGAGGCGGGGATCGACATCGAGACGGCATGAAGATCCTCAAAAACAAAATTCGCGCGCGCTCCAAACTGAGACGCTAGTCTTAAAAGATAAAATTTAAAAAAAATTATGAAGTTATTTTAAGTTTTTCATTACTTTTTTTCTTCATTTTTTTATTTCAGTTGTAGGTAATTGAAATCTATTTACTTAATTTTTTTTTTTCGTTCGAACACCTTTACTCGATTATTTCTAGTGACTGTTTCTCTATAGGTCAGAAACTACTCAACCGATTTTGATGAAACTTACACTGTTCTTTTGGACTAGATATAGTTAAACTTATAAATATATTTTTTTAATCCGACTTAGGTATAGTTTTTGAGATATGCGTGGATAAACATAGAAACACACACACATACAATACACTTATCAAATTTGACACATGTTTAGAAGCTGGTATAAACTATTATGTACAAAAACTACATTTCTGTCAATATCACATACATACGGGTCGAATAGATAACCTCCTTTTTTATGTCGGTTATAACACGCCTTAAAGAGTGTGTTCATTTGAGGCAGTCTTTAACACGTTTACCTTTTAATTTTCTGTCATTTCCGCACTTTTAGATCGCCTAAGAAATGTCGAAAGTCTGCAGTAGTAATCAAGTCACTTTCCATCAGTTATTAAATGGAATAGGATGCATTTTTCTCTTGATCGTCCTGTTTTGCATAGTTGGGAGAGTTTTGCAACCGAAGCCTATAACACACCACATACACCACAATAAAGTTACTTGTCAAAGCATTAACGAAAATACGGCAAAATAAATTATAATTTTCTGTGATTTTGTAAGTGTTCTCAGTTTTGCAAATTATGAAATATGTATAAAATGTAATTTGTACCTATTTCAATCTATAAAGCATTTTTTCAATGTTTTTAGTAAAAACCGGCCAAGAGCGAGTCGGACTCAGGTTCGGCACCACTACATTATTTGGTAAGATTATTTATTACACTAAAGTTAGTGTTTTCTAAAATTTTTAATTGCTTTACTCCTTAAAAAATGTAGTCAATGTTATTTTTTTTGAAATTAATACAATTGTATATTATTTAATAATCTTATAATGGGTGGGTTCCTTCCTTGAAGTAAGTTGTTAAGTTCCAGACATTGGAGGATTACCCCTAAAATTTGCAAACTTTGTATAAGGTGGGGACGTATATGGGCTGGTAAAAAAAGTATAAGGTGACCTGATATAAAAATAGTATCACTCTTCATTTATTTTGTATTCTGATATCTTTTGAACAGACAAGGATAAAAAATAAAGTAAGATGAGTACATTATTTATTAACTGTAACAAAAAAATAATACATATCGAGTCCGACTCTATTTTGACTGTTTTTTATTATTTTTAAATGTGTGAATCCTTCTATACTTCATCGTTTTCGAGGTCCTTATCGTGTAGGTCTAATCAAATGTGTGGCAAAGGATGATGGGCATTTTGGTATCGGTATTAGAGTAGAACTTGATACCGGCACCAATTAAAATGAATGAAACATCGTTAAAAAGGTAATTTTCTGTAGAATAAGAATAACCGAAGCGCTAGTCCTGATTAATTGTTCAATTAGAGTTATTCTGCCTTGAAATTTATTCATTTTTTATCTTTTTTTTTCTGCGACATTATTCTTCATTTTGGCATAGTATTTTTATTTATCTTATTAATTATAAATAATCATCATTAATTATGAAAAAAACTACTTTCAACTTGTTTTATTTACTGATAGAATAAACAACCAATGATAATAATTAATGTTAATCATTTATAATTAATATAATAAATAAAAATACTATGCCAAAATAAAGAATTATGTCGCAGAAAAATGAATAAATGATGAAAAATAAATAACGTTTAAGGCAGGATTACTCTAATTGGACAATGAACCAGGACTAGCGCTTCAATTATTCTTATTCTACAGAAAATTACCTTTTTAACGATGTATCATTTATTTCAATTGGTGCCGATACCACGTTCCATACTAATGTGCCTATCATCCTTTAACTTATGCATTTTAATCTAATAACACTTAGGTTGTGGCGTTGCGTAGTGTGCTTCTGGATCCATAATTACTCTCTCTGTCTTCCCCCATAGGTAGGAGTTATAAACATGGGTATAACTATCGTATTTAAATAGTTCATATTTGTACTGTTGGGGTGTTCGGTTCTTATAGCCATTCTACTTTTTAAAAATGTCATACAGTCATTCTACATATAGTTTTTTGGCAGTCAAATGAACTTTAGATCATGAACCGAAAATTATCGAGTTGTAGTTTTTTCGTCGCTTGAAATAAATAAACAAAGTAATAACTTTTCAATGTTATTTACATTTATGAGAGAAGAGCACTACCAGAATTCATATTTTACAAAAACTGAAGGAATTTACGAGCTTACAATTCACAAATACTTACCATTGAAATGAAATTGAAATTCTATCTACTTTTAATTTTCATTTTTATTTATTTGCCCTTTTTCTTCATCATGAACTTCATAAGCTATTTTGTGCCTGTATATTTTGATTAAAAAGGGGGCGGATTTTTTACCGGTTGAAGATTATCAGCTACACTCAAACGAAAAGTAGAGTTTAAAAAACTTTAATTGGTTTTCTGTGTTTCAGGATATTTGATCTTTTACAAAAAGATGTCATAATGGGGTATAGGAATGGACATAATTGCGGATATGTTATTTTTAATATGGAAGAGTTCTTGCGTGGGATAGGAACCGCTGTCACCCTTATGTTTTTATTTTACTTCACTTGCCTCATTCTGAAAGATACTGCTAAACAATAGGAGCTACGTGATATAATCTAAAGCCGTATGTAGTCTTTAGTTCACTATTTTAAATAATAATAAAATAGCTGACCTTATATTAATCTTATAGATTAACATATTTTTGAATTGTAAGAAAATTTCATATTTCTGTTTTCGTAACGTGTGAATTGTTTAGGTGCCTATCTGAAATCTTTTTATTTATTTCAGGCGGCCCCATGATTAAATTCGTCTCCTAGGTAAGTTAATAGGTGCCATAGGTACTGACGTTTACATATCTATAAACAAGAAAAATCCTTTTTATTATAGAGTAGGCGCATAGGAGCATTTCGATTGCATAATATGGGAACCGTCAACTATTTAGTAACTTGTGTTCCTGAGACAGTAATTATAAAAGTTCATATTACCGCGCACACGCAACTTCCCACTCCTACCACTTTCTTATTCCCTAAGCACGATAAAGTGGGGTATCAAATAAAATAACTTTTCAAATGGATTCCTAAAATATAAACACATTAATACTTTGGCAACTTCGTTTAACAAAAGTAAAGAAAATGTCATCGAACATACTCAACTTTGAACGGCTTCAGATCTAAACTCTGTTAATGGATTCATGTGAAAGCACACGTTTATTTTGGGACTTTATTACCTCCTCAGATAGTATGTTCTATGTAAGGTAGTTTTTTTTTTAATTGTGTGATGGGTTAACAATTGACCCCAATCTTGAACAAGGTCATATATGAGATCGACGATAGAACGAGTTAACCCAGAAAATGCCTATTAAGGTATTGGTACTCCTACGCACCGACGGAACACAGCAAGTTGTTTAGCGTCGGACTTCGGTATGAGGGTGGTCGCGAACCAGACGGCCCTTTACAGAGCCTACCACACCGCATGAGACCATAGGACGCCACCTCAGATTGAAAACAAACTGAGGTGTCGTTGCCTAAGATGAGTTACTAGGAGGAGGTCTCATTTTTGTTTCCTTAGTCGCCTCTTACGACACCTACGGAAATAGACTCAAATTACAGATTACATTACAAATTACACATTACAGATTACAAATTACATAAATTACAAAATTGGTAACTAAGTGAAAATACTCTAGTTATGAGCACAAAGAATTGATCCTAGACTAGATAGAGGCAATAGTTTTACGCACTGCTTTGAATTATTTTGTCGTTAAATTTTTTTCTACTTGAGCCACCGAGCACGTAACTTAAGCTAAAAATTTTGTTCCAGTTTATTTATCTGTGTTTTTGAATATTTTGGAAAATTATCTATTAACTACTTTAAACGAAGACGTTATTATAATGAAGAACCACTTTGCAAGAGCTTCCAATGATTGCGGAATTTGTTTCAACCTTAGAGATTTGTTACGGGGATTGGGATCCGTCCTCACTCTTGTGTTTTTAGCTTATATTTCGGCGCACATCGTGCAACTTGAGTCAAAAACCTAGAAGCTACTTTAAAGACCACGAACCTGCTCAAATCTATTTGCTGCAGCACCTACTTTTCTGAATTTCGTTTTCATCGTTTTTTTATGCCCTGCCAAGAGGATTGTGCAACAGAATTCAATTGTTTTATCAACTGAGTAAATGAAAATATTACCAAAAGAATGTCGTCGAAGAGTGACTGGACAACACATAATATACTTTGGAATTGTATGTAATTGTACTTCTTAATATTTTGGCATTGTAATTTGTGCGCAAAGTTCTTTATTTGTCCTTAAATTTCGATTTTGCCTGCTCTCTTTTTTAATCAGCGGTTGAGACTCTGGACTATTCGATCTGAAAGTCTAAGGTAAACTCTCTGACTTTCGTTGAGCAGCAGCATCATTGCTGTACCCCTTGGCTGTACGCTAGTAAACCGGTTAGCTTTGCTTGTAAAGTATTAGCAGTATATTCTCTCCGAATGAGAACGTTGTGGCCCACCGTATATGGTCTTTCACATAACAATGTTTATATTCATGTTTTGTTCCAGGCGACACCGACTTATTAGGATCAACATTTTTAATTTAAATGGAAAAAGAAGTTTAATATGGAGATTATTGAAAAAATGTTGGGATTGTGGATTTAACAGGGTTCTTATTAAATTGTACTGATCTGATCTCTGTAACAAGTGATATGGTAAAGAAGAATGTATAATGTTCAGGGCGTTATCACTAGTGATGTTTAAGGTATTCTGTTTTTTTTTTTAAATTCAATCCACGCCTTTTTCATTCATATGCTATGTAGACTAAATGATCTTTAGAGTTATAATCACGTTTTCAGGTTTTACAAGGTGAAACTTGAATTTTTCTAGTACTTTGGCATATACTTGTAAAAAAATATCTTAATTAATTTTACTCACTATGCCTCTACATTTATTTAAGAAAGTTTGGAATACAAAAATATAGTTGTTTTTTTCCCTACAGATGTTATAATTGCTAATTCAGATATGTGCGCAAGAAAAGCCTATAATACTGATGCATGTTACATTAACGCTTGTAGATTGATGACTCTACTGGCAGCTCTAACAATTGTTATGTTATTATTAACTGCGGTAAAATTAGTTATAGATCAAGTCTTTAGTGCAGTTACTTCTAGTATATTTTCTGACACACGTTGTACCCGACGACGACGACGACGTTGCTAAACATATTTGAAATCATTTGGCTTAGTGAATTGTAAGTATATTGTCATAAATAACTTTTACGCTACTCTATGCCCTGGGCAATCAACATCAATTGAAAAGTGGTAAAAAGCCTTCCCCAAAGATCACGTCAGATTACTGACGATCTTAACTTTAACATTAACCCCCTTATTCATAAACGTGATTTAAAGTTAGGGGGCGTCCATTAATTACGTGAGGCGTTTTGGGGGGGAGGGGGTCGGGCCGGATCTCACTCAATCTCACGTGGGGGAGAGGGGTGGTCTCTAAAATATCACGTAATATTTTCCCCAAAAGAAATAGTGTTAAATTGTGGGAAAGCTAAGTTAAACCAACTAAACCATGTTCTTCAAGTAGCCACTCTGAGTTCCCGTGGACTGAATTAGAACAATTTTTTTTTTTTCAAATTTAAATTGGTAAATCATAGCTGTTTTTTATTGTTCGATTATTAAAAGTTAAAAAATAATTAGGCAAATGATGTAAGTTTTCTAAATAAATTACCGATTAACGTATTTACACTAAAACTAAGCATTTTCATAAAACTCACTTGAGATAAAAGGGGGAGGGGGGGTGTCGAGCCAAATCTCACGACATTTCACCAGAGGGGGTGGTTGTCGAAAAATCGCCAAAAACACCTCACGTAATTAATGGAAGCCCCCTCAAGTGTCCTCGCGGTAGCATGTAAAAACATGTCTTAGTTACAAATACAAAAAGAAACATTTTTAAACGCTCCCGCAAGGCTCCTAACTGTCACTGAATTTTGAATCACGTTTATGAATAAGGAGGTATATCTAGGAGTACAACTACATTATTTTTACTTATTTAACGAACTTTCTTCAACTTTCTTTACGCATGAAAAAGGTTTCTATAGGCTGATATTGTTAAACAATTCTGAAAAAACGTGCAAGATAATTGAGGTGGTGTAATCAATTTTCCGCCGAGTGGTGATCGGTTGAGAATAACACCACCCCATCTCTTTCCGTGGGTGTCGTAAGAGGAGACTAAGGAAAGAAAAATGAGACCTGCCTCCTAGTAATCCATCTTAGGCAACGACACCTCAATTTGTTTTCAATCTGCGGTGGTGTCTTATGGTCTCATGCGGTGTGGTAGGCTCTGTAACGGGACATCTGGTTCGCGACCACCCTCCTACAGAAATCCGACGCCAAACAGCTTGCAATGTTCCAGTGCCTTAATTGGCATTTTCTGGGTTAACTCGCTTCATCGTTGACCTCATCTATGACCTTGGTCAAGATTGGGGTCAAGAATTAACCCATCTAATAATAATAATAAATAAAAAAAAATTGTGTTTTTGTTTTTTTCCTATCATTTTCCTATTAAGTTTTAAATAAGTTGCGCCGTAAATATATACCGCTGTTGCAATTCACACATGACATTTATTGTTTGCAGTTGATCTTGCTTTTCAAAGCTTTTTTAATTCGACCGCATTTGAGATGTCTCAAAAGAAAACTTCCTGTAATGTTAAATCATGTCCCCATAGAAGCTTACATTTGGCGGGTATACTTGGATGTGTGATACTTCTGATGGCATTATTTACGATGGTCAAAATAACCTTTTATGTACCACCTACACATGAAACTCAGAGGCATAGACTTAATTATGGATAGATACTTATTAAATAATTTTAATAACGAAGGTAATTTTGACGAAATAAATTCCGTTCATTCAAGATTAGTTACAACAACATATTAAACAAATTGATTCGCGTGAAAACTCAAAACAGAAATGGCATTATAATTTACATGCATATATTTTGCGTAGACAATTGTTAGCCGATATAAATAGAATAAAATAATTATTTTCTGTGTAAAAATATATGTTAGGTGAATTATATGGCAAATGATGATCAAAGAAATTTCCTTTAACAGAGTTGTTCCTTTCGACTTAAATATGGATTTAAAAATGGGAGTTTTTGATGTACATTTTTGGCGAGGAGGAGGTCAAAGTCAAAAAGTCAAAAAATCTCATAGAACATTCAGGATATTACTTAAAATAAGTCAAAGAAGTGAATCACAATAGTATAAAAATACTATTGTGATTCTAACCCTGCGCCTATTCGCAAAGGTGCAGTCTTCCCTAGAGAAGAATAGGCAAGGGGGCGTCCATTAATTACGTGAGGCGTTTTAGGGTGGGAGGGGGTCGGGCCGGATCTCACTCAATCTCACGTGGGGGAGAGGGGGGTCTCTACAAATATCACGTAATATTTTCCCCCAAAAGAAATTGTCTTAAATTTCGGGAAAGCTAAGTTAAACCAACTAAACCATGTTGTTGCGGTAGCCACTTTTAAGACTACTCATGAGTTCCCGCGGGCTGAATTAGAACAATCTTTTTTTTTTTTAATTTAAGTTGGTAAATCATAGCTGTTTTTTATTTTTTGATTATTAAAAGTTTAAAAATAATTAGGCAAATCATGTAAGTTTTCTAAATAAATTACCAATTAACGTATTTACACTAAAACTAAGCATTTTCATAAAACTCACGTGAGATAAAGGGGGGAGGGGGGGTGTCGAGCCAAATCTCACGACATCTCACCAGAGGGGGTGGGGGGGTCGAAAAATCGCCAAAAACACCTCACGTAATTAATGGACGCCCCCCAAGAAACTCCGAGGGTTGGTCCGTTAAAGGAGAATGGGCAAAGTTGTATGACCGCCGTCCCCAGGATGCATAAAGATGTGACATATGTAATTTTGAAGCTCATAACAATACCTTCATTTATTGTTGTGCCATAACAACGGAACTTTTGCAGGAAGTAAACTACGAACCATTTTGTGATATATTTATTCGATTCTGATTCTTACATTTTGTTCCGTCTCCAGTGGTGTTAAGGTTGTGAAATATGTCACTAGGTCACACTAATAGCTTCATTTCATTATATGACACCCATAACGAGACTCGTATAAGGAATGAACTATGAACCGTTTTATCATATACTAGCATTCCGCCCGGGACTTCGTTCCAGTGGGAATTCGGGAAAATTCGGGGATAATGTAGCTTTCTAATGGTGAAAGAATTTTTCAAATCAGTCCAGTAGTTTCGGAGCCTATTCAATGCAAACAAACAAACAATCAAATTTTTCCTCTTTATAATATGTATAGATAGATATAGATGACTTGTAGTATATCTAGTACTGTATAAGGTTGTGACATATGTCATTTTAAAGCTCATAAAAATAGCTAGATTTCGTTATATGACACCTATAACGTGACTTCTGCAGGGAATTAACTAAGAAACATCTAATGGTAAACTGCCTAGATTTTAACTCTATTTATTTGATTCGTTAGCAGTGGCATATAAGGTTTTGACATCCGTGATTTTAGGTCACATTAATAGCTTTATTCCATTATATGACACCCGTAACGAGACTTGTGCAGGGAATGAACTATGAACCGTTTCATCGTATACTGACTTGTGATCCGATCCCAGTGGTGTACAAGGTTGTGACATTTGCCACTACTAACGTATCAAAGAAGTAGAATTAAAATACAGTCGGTTTACAATTAGATGTTTCATAGTTCATTCCCTGTCAGGAGTCACGTTATTGGTGTTATATGTGTAACGAAATCAAGTTATTGTCATGACCTTTAAAATGACAAAATATAAATACAAAATTATTTATTTCAAAAAAAATATTACAATAAAAGGTAGAATGGATTCACCCTTTAGGCAAATGTGCCTGAGTTGGGAGACTCCGCAAGAGACATATGTCTCTTGCGGAGTCTCCCATCCTTATACACTACTGAAGTCGGATGGAAAGCTAGTAAGTATACGATAAAATGGTTTATAGTTCCTTCCCTGCACGAGTCTTGTTTTAGGTGTCATATAATGAAAAAAAGATATTATTGTTACCTTTAAAATGACGTATGTAAAAACCTTATACGCCACTGCTAACGAATCAAAGAAATAGGTTAAAAATCCAGTCATTTCACAATTAGATGTTTCATAGTTCACATTTTCATTATTCCACCAACGGAACGGAGGAATGGGAGGAATGGGGCAGAATTTTTGACTTCAGACATGGCAAATATACTAAAAATAACGGACCCTAAATTACAGAAGGAGCTTAAGGAATAGGAACATCTTTGGATAAGATAAATTTGTTGTTGTATCTCTTTTGCTTTGAGAAAATCAAAAACTTACCTCACTTGTACACTTTTCCCAGGATATGGATCAACCTTTTCCCTAGTCCCATTAGGCTTACTGCAGCGGTTTAGCCGGGTAGATTATTTTAAAACTTTCCCAGTTAAACTTTCCATCATAAAATGATCTAAAGGGTCTGAGGAATCACTACATGCAAAAGGCTCTCCTTTGATCATCACAAGCCATATATCGCAGTTTAAATAACTATGTCTATGCTAGGAGGCTATGAAATAATTGTGGCTTATAATAAATTGACTAGCTTTCCACCCAGGACCTAGCTTCCGTGGGAATTTGGGAAAATTATGTAGCTTGTTCTAATGTTCTAATGTCTAAGCTATATTATTGCAAAGTTTCGTCAAAAATATATTTTGAAGTTTTTTGCATGAAAGAATAACAAACAGCCATCTATCCATCCTTACAAACTCTCACATTTGTAATGTTAGTAGGATATGACCTGTGAAAAATTCTCCATAATTATGTTTTCCTCCACTATTTTTCTCCATAATTATGCATCTGCCAAATGATAAGTTAAAATTTTAATTATACTGACAGACATGACAGCACGTCATGAGATTATAAGCGTCATGAGATTATTATCTCATAATTATCATTATTTTGATTAAAAAAAAACAAAAATGGCTGACATATGATACATAAGTTATCAAAAAATGTTACAGATTTCAAAATGTTATGTTCATATTTCATCTAATAGGTATCCCTAAAAAAAATGTCAAAAGTAGCGTCAAGTGGTTCTAGCGCTACATGACGTTCTGCCTGCGTAATCTATTAAAAAGTGAAGCTATGCTAGTGCTAAACTAGTGTTTGCCACATTAATATCCCGTAATGGTGATTTGTTCCGTATTTGTCGTATTCCGAACTCGACGTACTCCGATTTGTCGTAAAACGTATAGTCGGTCAAAAAAGTGTTATTATTGGTTTAAAAATCTCTACTTAATTAGGATTCCGTACCCCAAGGGTGCTCAACGGGACCCTATTAAGGCGACTACAGCACCCGATCGTTCTTGAGCAAAAGGCGACACACTTATGAATAGTGTCATCTCCGTCTCTCAACAGGCCTGGGCCGGCAATGCGGACAGTGTCGATACACGAAGTGGACTATGAAAGTGTGCGTGCGTAAAAATACGTTCGAAAGTTAGAAAAATGGGATTTATGGAAAGGTAGGTAACAGCTTAAATCGAAAAATGCGTTAACTACTTATCGAAAGTGTTCAATCACGAACATTTTGATAGCAAATTCAAGTTCCTGTGTGCATTTTACTATCGTTTTTACAGCTTAAAAGATACACAATATTGCGTATTTAGAGGTGACTTTGTGAGCTTTTTCTATCGAACCAAAAGTGCTGAATCATGTTTTCAGCAAACTACTTATCTAGTTTATGTCCTGAATATTACCGTAGTATTTTTTTTCTTCGATTTAATGCAGTGCGTCATGCTTATCTATGCATCATAAAATCGTAATTTAGGTGCTGTAGTCGCCTTAACGTGCCTCCGCTGTCTGTGTGTCTGTCACAGGACTGTATTTTTTGAACGGTAGCAGGTAGGTGTTTTTATTTTATTTTCATAAAATAGTTTTAATTTGTTCATTAAAATAAGTTACAATTTGTATATGGTTTTTAATTTTATTATGGAGTCGACTGTTACGACGAATCTGGAGTGCGACAAATCTGAAGTACGTTGAATTCGGAATACGACAAATACGGAACGAACGGTAATGGTTAAAGTAATTTGGTTCTTATATTTTCAGACGTTAACTTTTGAAACCTTGAAGATAAGGAAAATTTATATTTTGTGGCAACAAAAGTCAAAAACAAAGTAAGGTAATAATAGGCTATATGTTCTATCAATTTAATCTTAGCAAAATTTCTGCTTGAAATAGATAGTAAAAGGAGAATGGGCGGGTCCGTCCCCAGTGGTGTATAAGCTTCATTTTATTATATCAGACAAGATTCGTCTAGGAAATGAACTATGAACCATTTTTTGTATACTGATTTGATTTTCATTCTTATACTTTGATCCGCTGCCAGCGATATAAGGTTGTAACATGTGCAATTCTTAAGGTAACCAATAATTTCATTATACGGCACCAATAACATGACTTGCGCAGGAAATGTTTAGTTTAGTTTATTCATTCAAACATTATCAGATTAAAATTTACAGTATTGCATGTCAAAAACGTCAAAGTATAATGTTTACGTCAAGAATAAGAGTTATTATACAAAAATAAATAATATCGAATAATATTTAAGTCAAAAGAAATAATAATAAAAGAATTTCAAATGTTATCTGACATAGTACACAAGTACTTATCTGATATTCAAATAAAATGTCAATATACAAAAATAAAATAAAAAATAATAATGTCAATAACTAATGTCAATATACTCTTTTATCGAGTAGAATTTATTATTTAACAAAAATGTTTTTAGTCGGCGACAAAACATTTCGTCATCGGTCAAATTGTTTAGACTTGCGGGTAGGTGTTCATAATAACTAGGACCGATTACGCGCGGATTCTTGCAGGCCAGTTCGGTTCTTCGTGGAACGATTTCAAGTCTACCCGTGCTTCGTAATGATCTCCCGCCACTCGAGCAGCGGTCAAACTCAGAAATATTTTGCCGAACAAATTTGATAATGTCGAATAAGTATTGTGAACACAAAGTCAACACACCATATTCAGAAAAATATGACCTACAAGATTGTCGAGATTTTAAGCCGACGATTGAACGCAGTGCCCGCTTCTGCAAAATGAAGACTCTGCCAGCCTCCGTGGAATTTCCCCACAACAGGACGCCATAGGATAACAGCGAGTGGAAATACGAATGATATGTTTGTAGAAGCACTTGTTTTGACACTAAAGGACGTAATTTTCGTAGGGCATACGCAGCACTTCCTAACCTACCACAAAGGGATTCAATATGCGATTTCCAGTTAACGTTGGAGTCCAGTGTGAGGCCGAGGAACTTGCACTCGCTACGGAGTGGAACAGGAGTATTTAAATTGGATGGCAATTGGACAGGCCTGGCGGAAAAAAAGATAAGGTTTGATTTGGCTGCGTTAAGAAGTAACCCATTAGCCGTGAACCACTCGTTCAACTTTTCGTACGTTGTATTTATTTGAATTTGCAGTTCATCATAAGTGCGTGCGCATAAAACGACTGTTGTGTCATCTGCAAACAGAACAATCAAACCATCTGACATGCAGCTTGGCAGATCATTAATAAATGTCAGAAATAAGGTATTTCCCAGCGCTGATCCTTGTGGGATCCCAACAGTGACGTCACCTATTCCTGATTTGTATTTTTTGCCGTCCGCTGTGATCACGACGGTTTGCTTGCGGTTGCTAAGGAATGACAAAAAAAGTTGATGACTAGTGTTTTTGACACCATATCTAGATAACTTTTCCAGCAACAAGTCATTTTTTATAACATCAAATGCCTTAGTCAAATCGCAAAAGATCGCTGCAGTTTTATATTTCTGGTCAATATTTGTAATTATAGAATTAATAACTTTATGTGCAGCATGAGTTGTCGACTTATTTTTCTATAGGCGAATTGTCTGTCAGTTAGTAGGTCGTTGCTTTCTAGATGTGTCATAAGGCTCGTAGATAAAATCGATTCGATAATTTTTGAAATATTTGGGACTATTGTAATCGGCCTGTGACTATCAACTTTGTTTTTATCTCCTTTGCCCTTGTATATAGGGCACACTCGAGTACTCTTTAATACATCAAGATAAACACCGCTACTGAACATGGAGTTTATAAGAATCTCCAGTTTACTAGATATGACGGGCCGGGCCATACTGATAATAACAAATTTATAGACAAGTCATATAAGTCTGTAGTGTTTGATTTGTGTAACAAGCTTTTTAAAACCTTGTTTAAGGTTGCTTGTGTAACAACAGGCAGCACCTACTTTGGTACACATGTATCAGTACCTAAAAACTTCCTAAGAAAATCTGATGATTTATCCTTAGATGGATTTAGTACGAGATTGGATGTAATGCTTAAGAAGTGATTGTTAAACCGGTTTGGTATTTCAGAGTTATCAACAGGCATGTCGTCGTCAATCAAACATATATTGTAACAACGAGTCGCATTCGATGTTTCTGTGTTTATTACCCGCTAAACTTCCTTCGATGGGTTTTTCGCATTGGCTAGGCGTTCGCTGATGTGATCACGGCGATCTCTCAAAGTAATAGACTTTATATTTTCACGGTAATCGCAGATGCACTTGTTTACTTTTTCACAGTCTGGATATTGGTGTTTGATCGCACAGAAATTATTGAACATGTGAATGTCATGTGATAACTCTTCGCTCATCCACGGTGTACAATTTGTTTTCTTAATTAATTGTTTTTTGAGAGGAAAATGTATGTCAATATAATATGTCAATATTTTAAGTAATCTACTAAATTTTTCATTATACTTACTAGGAGGCTTCTTGCTAGTCACATCTAGTTTTAGTAAGAACATCTGAGCATTGTGGTCACTTATGGGTGTGTCGATTGGTGAGGATGTGACGTCACATTCATTACGACTAACTATCCCGCAGTCCAAACATGATTTATCTCGCGTAGGAAAGTCAACAATATTATATGCATTATAAGAAATTAGTAAGTCATTCACGCGGCGTTTTTCAGAATTGTCAGTTAAGTAATCCACGTTTATGTCGCCGACCAAAATAAACTTTTTATGTTCATCGACTATTTTTACCAGCAGTGATTCAAGGGTCCTTAAGAAATTATTAAAATCTCCCTTCCCCGTCCTGTATGTCCCAATCACTATAATATTATAAATGTACAACTCGATTACACTGAATTCACAGTGGTATTCAACGCTGAGGTCCTGTAGGTCCGAACGCCGATTGTACAGCAAGCCATCGCGAGCATAGATAGCCACACCGCCGCGCCGTGAGCGATGTTCGCTCGACAGTACGCACTGGCTAGTTCGTAGCCACACAACCTCACGCGCTGAATCTCACAATTAGTAACCCATGTTTCCGTGCAAATAAGAATATTCGGTTGATACGTACCAAGTAAAATATCTAGTTGACTACATAGTTTTACTCATGTTTTACTAGTTATTGAACGTACATTTTGGTGAATAAGTGATATTTGCACTTTATTGTTGGCGAACTTTGAGGTTAGGTTGACTCGTGCCTTGTGAGTCGTGTTTGGTAGTTTTTTGGAAGGATTTCATTGAACTTCCTAATGGAGACACCTTCTGGCCACAGCGAACTGTCACGAACTGATTTTAGCTGGTGCACAGGGACGTCCAGTCGGAAGGAGGAGTACTTTTCCCTCGTCGGAAGCCGTTCACACCTCACGTTTCCAAGTCCTTTCACACGAGACTTCAGATGATTCTTAATGTCATCAGTGCCAGTGTCCTCAGTAAAATAAAATAAGTGGAGGCTGGCGAGACGAGGAGGTGCTGCTCGGAGAGTGCTGCAGGGACCGGTTGGCTGGCTGTGAGGAGCGGCAGCGGCGGCGGCGGCGGGGAGCGCGGCTGGCGCTGGGCGTGAGGCCGGGCGCGCCACAGGAACACGAGCGGCGACATCCGCCCACCGCTTCGATGTGCGATGAACACTATCTTTGGTGCTAGGCACCGGGGTAAGAGGATGTGCCGCTGAAGAGGGGTCCTGGAACGAGGCAGCCGCGGCTGGTGTGGCGGCCGAGGCCGCTGTTCGAGCGTCGCTGGCCGCCGCTAGTGCGACACCCGCGGTGTCCATCATGCTGAGTGCTTGTGGACCGGAGTCATTCAGTGCAGTAAATATGGTCGGTCTCAAACGTTGTGGTATAGGTGAAAAGAAAGTGACGTCGGCTTGTGATGTGACCATAGAACCTGGTGAGTTTTTCTGAGCGTCCCTCATACTTTGATCTTGTATTTCCCTTAGCATACGTGTATTTTCAGCTAGGGTTTCTCCTTGAGATCGAATCGTATCATAACAATTTTGTAGTTGGTTCTTCATTACTGTTACTGTCAGCTGTAGATCCGTTATAACGGTCACTAACCTGTCCATCGCAGCTTTTGTAGGAGGGGCCATTTTTCTCTTCACTTTTCTATGTCATACGTGTAGTGTATCTGTCGTCTCGTGCGATGCACCGGCGGGGGGCGGGCGCGCGGTGGCAGTGGCAAGCCGACCGGGAGCGAGTGAGGACGTTCCGCCGTGCGGTGCATGCGCTCAGCGAGCCGATATAATATGGATCATATTATTAAAGGAGGGACACAACATTGGCGACGAGGATTAATTGTGAGTTTTTAACTACGTGGATACACAAAAAGAAATGATCTCATTATGTAAAAAGGGGAAAATAGTGAAGTTAATAAAATAAGGATACGCAGTAAGTTAGGTACCTACTTTTACATTTTGTAGGGTACCTACAATATGGTATAATCCTAGGAATAGGCCAGGCAAATCAAGAAGTCTCCGTTATTAGAATTAATGTAATAGCTATCAAAAAATATTTTCATCTACCTCTTTTAGAAATAGTGAGTTAATAAATCAGTTTAAGAAGTAAAATAAATAATGGAGTAGCTAATATTAGTACCTACCTACCTATAATAATACCCCAATGTGGAATACCTAGGTAAAAGTATTACCCTACAAGACATAATTATTTGCTATTACGGCAACATACATTAACATACCTATTTCAAACTGCTTACATAAATTCTCTTCTAGTGCTTTCGAATATTATTGATAAGAAGTTAAATACCTATATATTTTTCTCAAAGGCTTATTTTTAGTTAAGTATGTACTTACGAGGTTAACTAAGGCGGCCGGTTTGGTCGGGTAGTGGTGGCGCTGCCTCTTGTTCGGCGGGTCGTGGGTGTTTGTGTCTGTCTTTGTGTGTGTTCCGGGGTACCCGCGACATTGTGGAGGACCTTGGTGTGGGCCTTTGAGTGTGTAGCGTTTATTTATTATTTACATATGAAAAAGTATAATATTTTACTTCCGTGGGGGTATTCGAGTATCAGATTTTATGGAATACCTACATTTAGAGTACGATGGTGATAGCGCGTGTGGTGCGCCGCGGTCCTGTGTCGAAGGGTTGGCATTGACAGCGCCGGAGGGCGAGCAAGCTTTTGCGCGGGGTCCTCGCGCAGTCGAAGTAAGGTTTCGGCGTCAGCCGAGTGGCGCCGCGCGAGTTTATTTTATTTATTTATTTATTTGAGGTACATACAACAGATTACAACTAATATTACAAATAACCTTTCAGAAAACTTATATAAATCTACGTTGAAATCCTTACGAGTACATACACAGCATGCAAACTATTTATGTTCCAGTTATGTTAGTTTGTCGCCATCGTGCTCGAGCTGCTACCTATTTTAGTTAACTTCATTACACTGTACTTACTGAAATTACATTTCATATTTCGGACGGAATATTAGTTTATGCCTGGGTGGGGCTAAATTTGTACACACGACAGCAGATTGGGTTGTACATGTTAATCTTCAAGTTTTTAACCGTTTTGTCATAGTACCGCGTTTTGTGGCGCGAATTAGTAGCCTGACCCGGACATGCTGCTGTTGTCTGTACATTATTTTAATTTCTTTTTGTGTCATTCATGTTAGCATAAAAAAGGAGGGCCCTGGTCCGGGCAGTATACGCACTTATTGGAGTGCATAAAAAAGGAGGGCCCTGGTCCGGGCAGCATACGCACTTATTGGAGTGCATAAAAAAGGAGGGCCCTGGTCCGGGCAGTATACGCACTTATTGGAGTGCATAAAAAAGGAGGGCCCTGGTCCGGGCAGTATACGCACTTATTGGAGTGCATAAAAAAGGAGGGCCCTGGTCCGGGCAGTATACGCACTTATTGGAGTGCATAAAAAAGGAGGGCCCTGGTCCGGGCAGTATACGCACTTATTGGAGTGCATAAAAAAGGAGGGCCCTGGTCCGGGCAGCATACGTACTTATTGGAGTGCATAAAAAAGGATGGCCCTGGTCCGGGCAGCATACGCATTAAGTGGTCCAAAGTGGTTGCCATAATCTGGCAGTAGAAGCACAATAGGTGGAGGCCAGTTATAGGGTGAAAATAATAATAATAATAATAATGATCATCATCATAGGCCTCTGCATCTTGACGGATGATTTGGGCAGCGACTGTGTGAGATCAGCAACGCCGCTCGTGACTAAATAAACCGATTCTAGAGTGACACATCCGTCCGCACTTGTGGCATGCGTACTGAGGAATAACAATACAGTTAAAATAAATAAATTGATAAATTAAAAAAAAATAATAGATCAATGAACAAATAAATTAATATATACTATATACCTAAACTACTTAACTAAATACATTTAAAAAAATCAATAAATAATGATTCTTAGGAATAATAAAATTACAGTTGTCTTTTAACGAACAGGGTCATCATTAGACAACCGAGGAGGTTCCGCTATATTTGCTCGTAACAATTTGTTTAAAGAACATAATGACATAGTAAGCTTGTCTGTTGAGCGCACTACTTTAATGGCCTGTATAGAGCTTGAGCAGCTTATTGTATTAAACGTGTACACACCGCCTAATTCCTCATACGAATCCTTTGCAAAAAATCATGGAGGAAGCATTATTCAAAATAGGTAATAATAATAAAGAACGTTTTTGTTTGTGGAGACTTTAAAGTAAACTTACTAGAGATTGTTCTCTTAGTAAAGGAATCCTTGTTTAAGTGCTATAATTTGCTCAATCTTTTCTTCTAAGATCAAAAATCGCAACTTCTAAAATCTGTCTTGATAATATTTATAAACATTTTGATCCCTTAGAAAAATCTGTCATCCATAAGTTACCGTCGGATTACTCAGGCCAGCTAGTTTCCTCTGTGCTCCGTGGAGAGGCTGTAGAAATAGGTATAAAATATGTGCCTATTAGTGACTTAAGCCTTGAGAATTACAGAAGTAATATAATCACCAAATTACCAGATCTAAGGTTTGAGAGTGATGATCCTAACAAACTTTAAAATTCTGTACTCAGTTTACCTATGCAAGAATTTGACATTGTGTTTAAAGCTAAGACACTAAAAGTTAATGACTCCTTGAAGTTAGTGACTGGGCGACATTGGGAATTGGAAAAAGCGGGGAAAGGCTGTATGATCTCTAAAGTGAGTAGTTAGAGCTTATTCCTAGGTTATGTTTGTCAGAAACAAAATCAAAAATAGTAATAATATCATTAAGACTTCATGGAAAATTATAAGTAGTGAAACTGGAACAGTTAAGGCGCACAACATTGATTTTGAGCTTAATATTAATGTAAAATCTTATCATCCGATGTACCTACCTATTGCTGCAGAGTTTAAAAAGTTTTTCACACATTAGATTGAAATTATTAAAACTTTTAAAATTGTTCCTGTTTTGATGAAACAGTAAAGTAATTTCTCTGTTTAAAGCTGGTGGTACGTCTGATCCCACCAACTTTAGTCCGATTTCAATACTACCAGTACTTAGCAAGATTTTTAAAAAAAATATATCCTTAGTCAAATTACCACTCACTTTTACGCTAATAACCTTATGAATATTAATCAATTTGGATTCGCGCGGGGTCGCTCAGCAGCCGGTGCCGGTGTTGGGCTCATTCGTCGCATTTTGGGGCCTGGGAGGATTCACTTGATGCCTGTGAGTCTTCTGTGATTTGTCCGGGGCTTTCGACTGTGTTAGCTATGGGACTCTGATCGGAGAATTGCATCACTATGGCATAAGGCTTTTGGAATCTTGTTTCAGTGATGGATTCCGGAAGGTTGAGGTTAGCGGCACTGGATCGCCTGGGTCCATCTGTGAGGGCGTCCTACAGGGTTCGGTTCCGGGGCCGTTTTTGTTTCTCGTGTACATTGGAGACTTGCCTTTTCTTGTTAAGGAGGCCCATGTGGTCGTATATTGTTTGCAGATGATACATCACTCTTATTTAAAGTGGAAAGAAACTCTGAATGTGACGGCGAGAATACGGTGACCTCTGAGGTGGATGATTGGTTCAATGTAAATGGCCTGTTCTTGAATGAAAAAAAAAAAAAAAAAACGTGGTGTGTTGAGTTGGCTTGCCCGGTGATAGACAAATTGCTAGCAGTGTGGAGTTTAGGAATGAGGGGCTGGAGGTTGTAGAGTCTGCTGTGTTCTTGGGTATCTCTCTTGGTGCGGGGCTTTAGTGGGGTCCTCACAAGCAGACTCAGTTTGGCGGCTTGCGTGGTTGAAAGGATCCGTCAGCTGTTGTCGGATGTTGAGGCCGCGGGAATCGTGTGTTTTGGTTACTTTCACAGCCTATAATGTCATATGGTATTTTACTGTGGGGTAAAGCTGCCGACATTATTAGTATCTTTGTTCTGCGGAAAGGGGCTGTTCGCGCGATTTATATTTATATATCGGATGGGGCCCGGAATGTCTCTTGGAATTGGATTTGGGAAGTGGATGTATTGACATTTGCGTCCCAGTATATGTCTTTCATATAAAAAAAAAATTGCGGGTGTTCGGGAGGGATTGTGATAGGCAAACATTGGTATACACTACGAGGCAAGCATGGATTGGATTTGCGGGACGGTTGTCTCCACAAAGTAACAGGCTTTTTGTGGGTCGGTGTATGTGCTTCTATAATGGGATTCCCATTAGTGTTCAACCTTTGAAATTTGAGAAAATTGAACAAAACTTTGTGTAAGGTTCCATGAAAATCAACACTTTTGAGTTTGAGTGAGTTTGAGCCAAGTAGGCGTCTAACGAAATGGCACAACCGTACACATTGGACAAATTTGATTACGGTGGGGAAGATACCTCTGTCAGTGTACGATGGATGAAGTGAAAGAGAGGATTGTACACTTACTTAGAGGCAGCTAGCATTGAAGGCGAAAAGAAAAAGGGAAACAATACTCTGATCGGAAGAGACGTGCTGCAGAATATCATTTGGAAGCAGGTGACAAGGTATATTACCAATATAAAGAACATAAAAAAAACAATAAATTGAGTATACATTTAGAACCGACGACTCATACTGTAGAATCTAATACAACGGAGACGTTCAACTAAGAAACGATGAGACTGGGACTTTGATTAGACGAAACGTGGTAGGTACACCTAAAGAAGGTAGAAGGTCAGAGGACGGTTTTAGACGGACAGAAGATTGTATAGAACAAAGTGAAAATATCGAAGATGAAGGTTATGACACTAATCAAATCAGTATAAAATTAAAAATTAAAAATAAATAAATAAAAAAGAGTTGAAGGAAAACACAAGTTGATTGTTGATTACTCTGGTTGAATATTTTCATTGCTTAAAGAGTTTAATTCACTAACAACTGGGATTACTTTGTGTAGGTATAACTTAATTCCGTAAGTAGTTGTTTTCAATTAGAAGTGAGAATAAAGACAATTAATTAAATCGTAATTTATTATTCATGAATAACTATCAAATAAAAAAATAACAATATTTAAAAAATAAATGATAAGGAAGGGATGTAGTGTATCTGTCGTCTCGTGCGATGCACCGGCGGGGGGCGGGCGCGCGGTGGCAGTGGCAAGCCGACCGGGAGCGAGTGAGGACGTTCCGCCGTGCGGTGCATGCGCTCAGCGAGCCGATATAATATGGATCATATTATTAAAGGAGGGACACAACAATACGAATTGATAAAATTGTAAATAGGTTAATTGAAATAAAAATTATGTCAGAGAAATTAGTCAATAACTTAAAAAAAACATGAATAAATACGGAGCGATTCGAATCAGCTGTTGCTACGCTAACGCCACCTGACGGATATGAACTATGACTATGAACCATTTTATTGTATACTAGCTTTCTGCCCGGGACTTCGTTCCCGTGGGAATTTGGGAAAATTATGTAGCCTATGTGTTAATCCAGAGTGTCAGCTACCTCCATACCAAATTGTATCAAAATTGGTCCAGCCGTTTGAGTGTGAAAGAGTAACAAACATCCATACATCCATACATCCATACTTACAAACTTTCGCGTTTATAATATTAGTAAGGATAAGGATTAACTGGATTTTGATTCTGTTATTTGATTCGTTACCGGTAGTCATAGAATAGTACCCATCCTCCTTTGCTTTCCCTTTCAAGTTGAAGTAAGTTCTTTTGAATCTAATGTTACATCTTCCAACTTTTATTAATCACTTTTGTTACGTCTTTCAACCACTTTTTTTTTCCTCTGCGCTAGTAGCCGAATTTGTATGTATTATTCCCCTACAATAAAAGAAGTCTTGAGATGTGCCGGTCAATGGTAAAAATCCAATATACTCGAGCCGCCATCTTAAATTAAAACTGATGAAATTTAGTTATTTTTAAATAACGTCTCAAAAGTCGAGTGTGTGACAAAAGTTAGTCACTTTAAAGGGATAAAGAAGACAAAAATGCTTATATTCTTTGCTGTATGCTTAGTTTGTAAGTCTTACGCTCAGTTGCAGAAACGTTCGTTAAAGTTTCTTTGTAATGCAGTCCTTGTTTACTTCAACAAGATGAAAAGTGATAGCTTAACATTTAAAGTGGCATAAACTTTCGTTATATATAGCAAGTAACGAAGGTGCAAGGAGACGTGAATCAAACACGGTTGCATATTGTTTTAAAGTCCGCTTGCCCGCTACGGACGCGTGCATTCTTTTATGGACGTTTCTGCAACTGACTGAGTATGATACATAAAAAGTTAAAAGGCGTTAAAATAACGTTTTAAATATTTTTCTGCAGCATGTAACTTTTTATTTATAAGACTTACATACACGTAAAAGCAAAGAATGTGAGTGTATTATTTTTACCTTTCACAGACACTTGTAGAAGATATGTTGAAGTTTAGAAGTACTAAAAAAAACAAAATGAAGGCACTTTCAATTCAAGATGTCGGCTCGCACACGAGCCTTGAAAGTTGACCACTTGTATTTTCACTAATCGCCACAAGTCAAAACTTCTTTTACTCCACCTTTTATAAGGCAAAGGGTATTTAAAATCCCGATTGATTAGATTATAGATTATTGTGAATATTATACAATAACCTTGTCATTTTATACAACTAATTGTTTCGAAAATACATCACCGAGAAGATGGTAAACTATTTTAACAAAAAAATTTTTTGCCGGCAGACCAAGAAAGAAGATTTTAAATCGATCATTTTGCTACAAAATGTTTATGAAGTTTCATATTTTTTTCAGTTGACAAATAAATTTAGCCCTTAGCAATGGGACCAAAAAAAAAGGGAGGTGACGACACTTTTATCAATAGACTTTTGGATACTGAACCAGAATGTGTTCTCAGGGGTATAATAATAATTGTTCTGGCAGTACTCGCATATTGTATTATCAGGACATACTTAGGACGCTGCCTGCGAGTTCCATCAAATCGGCGGCTAAGGCGATCATGTTCCCGTCGGCGATTGAGTCGACGATCGAGTCGGAGTTGAATGTAAGTAACATACACATGCATACATCTGTTGGAGCAAGCAGAATATTATATAGTTCTAGAATCACTTCACGCTACACATTCTGAAAGTGATTAAATGATAAATCTAAAATTTAAAATTTAAAATGTTGTATCACCCCTGCCATTCTATTGCTTATAACTTTTAAATGACTGAACCAATTTTTATCAAATATATCTAAGAACTATCTGCATTACGTTATTTTTCAAACAAAAAAATATTTATTGAAATCGGTCTATTTGTTTAGGAGCTATGATGCCAGAGACCGACACAGAGATACACTCTTCAAACAAACACCCCTCTTTTTTTTCGGGAGTTAAAAATGGGTAAACCTAGCGTTAGCCAACCGTTTTTTTATATGGAAAAGATCTTCGGTCCAGGTACCTGGCACTTGGTCCATGGCTACCTTGGTCCAAATGGGCAGCGGAGCCTGCTCCAATGAACGCAACTTATCTATACTAATATTATAAAGAGGAAAGATTTGATTGTTTGTTTGTTTGCATTGAATAGGCTCCGAAACTACTGGACCGATTTGAAAAATTCTTTTACTATTAGAAAGCTACATTATCACCGATGGACATAGGCCACATAATTTTCCCGAATTCCCACGGGAACGAAGTCCCGGGCGGAATGCTAGTGTAATGATAAAGAAGCTATGGAAGAGCGTTTTCTCCTATCACAAGTAATTTATTTTGCTTAAAAGGAGATTCCAACACCTTACATTATACACATTGTTAATTATTGCAAAAAAAAAAAATATTAAAACGAATAATGATTGAGTATAATAATGTCTATTCGTACAAAAATGCCGAAATATATAACAGTCGACGTATAAAATGACAATAAATGAAAAGGTCAAGGTATAAAAACGACAATAAATGAAAAGGTCAAGGTATAAAAATGACAACAAATAAAATACGAGTTGTTCTGACTGGATTTTTTTGGGCCTTTGAGAGTGCGGCATTATTTATTTTTGTGGCCCAGCCAGGTAGCCTAGTGAGCTTATTGAGCTAATTGTTGACACACGGCACAAGACAGTATTCAAAGGCACTTTTCATGTCTTTCTGACCCTTAATTGTGCTAATTCAACATTTTGGGATCTATTTATTCAATATGTTGGAGATTCAACGTTTTGGGATTAACAATTCAACATTTTGCAAATTCAACATTTTGGGCTCAACGTTTTAGGAATTAAACATTTCGCAAATTATTATTTTTTTTAAATTCAACATTATGGTCCGGAACGACTTTGTCGACCGCCAACGCCTCCATTAAATTTGATTAAGTTTATCAAAGTTATGTTAGGCTAGGTTAGACTATTTTAGGTTAAGATACAATAATAACACTATATTATAATTCCATCAAAGTTAATTGTTAGGCAATTGTCAAAGATCCATGTAATCATAATTTCACTTTTAAAATTATATTATCACGGCAATAACAATATCCCTGCGACATATCTATATGATATAATAATATGATTTTTTTTCCCCAGATAAATAATAACAAAAAAAATTCTTGGACAATGCACACAGATTTTTGTCAGCTAATTAAAATCGTCTATTACTAACGATGGGTGCCGAATCAAGATATTCCGTCTGTATATCACTGACCAGTTGCATGGCTTTTGTATTTCTGGTGTTATTTGTGTGTACTATGATCAACTTAGCCTTAATCAATTGCGATGCCCATAGACGCCGAGCTTGAATTTTTGTTATTTTGTGAGTACCTTTGTTACTTAATGCTTACTACATAGGTTTAGTATAACAATGACATTTCCGCCCTGATTCGCGGTACCGGTACGTACCCGGCCGCTTCTCTCCACAAACGTACGTCCGACACCCCTTTCCCAGTAACGCCCTAAGCCGAGATTCGAGCCCCATAGGGGACGACCTTAGGCCTGTTACTTAAAATTTTTGGGTTGAGAGCCATATGCGCTCGCCACTTGCTCGGTGAAGCTGTAAAGGCCATCAGCGGCCAATAGTGTAGTCATTTAGAAAAAAAAAGACATTTTAAGGTAAAAATTAACAAAGAAACCCAGCATTATATAAAAATAAATTAATCTTTATGTACTCTACAATCGGTTCATAAAAACTAGTGGCAGGTGCCACCCTTTAAGCTCATCGCGCTTATGTCGGGCATTTAGTATCATGACCATGACTTGAAACTCAATTCTTCCATCCATTCCATTTTCTAGAAGATTCTTTAAAACATGAAACGTTGTAGTGGCGTGTGTTTTCTTAGTATTTCCAAGCAGACAGCTGCTAAGAGTTTACCACCTCAATAAAGCTCCCACCAGAAATTGGAAAAAGTACGAAAACGGAAAACTAGGAAAATTGGGAAATTTTGGGAGGAAATTTTTCTTAATTTCAAAGGGAAAGACGTATTCGGCGTTCTCTAGCATGAAATAAAATTAAGTAAACAGTAAAATATCTTCCTATTTCAGATTGAGATAGATAAATGCGATTTTGAGATAATATTTGCCCGCTTTTGTGATAGTTTGTTGCATGGCATGATATTGAAGACCGTGAATTTTATGTTACTATCAAACACAACATTGCAAACAATTTCTCAGGCAAACTATAACTTATTGAGTTTTTGTATTTTCAAGAGGTATTTTTCATAACTTTTTCATCACTGATAAACCTTTAATGTACCTTCACAATAACTCATACCAAGTGACAAGAACTGCCTACAGTGATCGAAAAAGCCTTCCTCAATGTTCATTAGATTAACTTAAAAACGCTCTGTACAATAGTAATGTAAATTTGAATCGAGAATGGTAATTGAAAATTGTTGTTTATTTAAATAAATATCTTATTGTATTTTTTTGCATGTCTTGTTTATTTTATTATTGATTAACGGAACGGATAATTAATTATTATTTTTTACTTAATTACCCTAAGTCGGTACAATATGACCAGCGCATTGATTTCTAGGAAAACACAATCTATTCATACGGCGATGAGGAAAATGGAGAAATCGGAAAAATATCTCCTTCTGAAAAATAAATTGCAATCTCTTAATATCATTATCAATGCCTCGTAACCAACCCTTCGGCAAGCCAGTAAAGGTCCTTGGCAGAATTCTTTTAAATCTTAGGTAAATACATTTTGCAAACATAATACAATTCGGATGTTGGAACAAAAACATGGTTACAGGATACATCCTATTACCAAGTGAAGCGAGTCGTGTAATCCAAAATGACAGCATACCGAAAGAAACATATTGCATTCGACGAACACGCTCATTGCCTAAACAGTCGAAGTCAAACATGCTGTTGACACATCTACTGCCAGTTCTTTTCGATTATAATAACTTAATAAGAGAATAAAAACCAATAAAGCTCTTTTTCTTATTTGAGGTTTAACGAAGGTATGAAATATTTCTACATATTCATTTCCAATTCAAGTTTGCATCCGCAAATATTGTTTTTACGGAATATTTGTTTGTTGTTTGGCATAGTATCATCTTATTTTAGAAAATGAGTCATTTAGTAAAACCAGAAATATTTCACTTCAAAAAAAAACCTTGAAAAACTATAAATTAAAAATCGCTTATTTTTAAATTCTAGTTTTTCACGCTCCTGCGTTACACCTATCAGAGCTTCAGCTGACGATCTTTCTAACGAGATATACCCAGCTGCTGACAAGTTTATTTACTCACAATATCATATAAACTGTCAATTGAGAGGAATTGACAAAAAACATATTACATGTTCATGTGACTAGCTGACACATTTTCCACCACTTTATAGTCAGCTAACGTTTTGTTTTCTTTAAGATATTGGATTAGCTATAATATGACGAATTTTCAATCGGGAGGAAATGACTGACTTTAATTATTTTTTTCAACGTGATTGGAAGGCTACCAGTACTTAACCTACCGAGCCGCAGCTGACGTTCATAGAGCATCATGATAAATCTCTCTGAAGCGTTTTACAAGTTATCGCCCGAGAGGAAATTGGTCATGAACATTGGTCATTTGTTCTTGACTCTTGGACCACAAGTCGTTTTTGTCACACCGTCATCAATGAGACATTATTTAAAAAAAAAAACTAAATTTTCACATTTTACATTCAAGATGGCGGCTCGCGTGGCCTTACCTCTTTTACTTCACCTTTTTTAAGGCGAAAATACATATAAACTGGATTAGAAGCATCTGAAATTTTCATTGATGAGTTCAAAACTCGCAGTCTGTATTTTTGAATATATATGTAAATATTTTTGTAAGAAAATTTAAAGTAATGTTTTTGATCATAAAAATATTGAAAGCTGTTCTTTAATCTGTATAAAATTTTGTGTATTGACGAAAACAAACATAAACCAAAAATCGAGGAGAAAACTTCAAATGCAAACAACGCAACATGGCGTCGAGCCAACTGCGACGAACTGTCCACTTTGATGAAAATACAATTTTATATTTCGCTGTCACGCAACGCGCAATTTAATTTTTTTATGAACACACCTGTCATGATGTACAACTATCTTTTTTGAAACTGAACCTACTTCAACCTTTTGGGAGCATTAAGGCCAAATTGCCTTTTAAAGGTTCAGTGTTCCACTTTCGCTAATTTTTGCTGAAAAGTTGTCTTCAAGAAAGATTACTTTGAAGAACGTGTCTAAGGAGGATTGTACCCTCAGGTGCACTTTAAACCGAACAATTTGGACTTTGTACGGTTCTTATCTCCGTCACTTAAAAGAGAAAAAAATACAAATTAATTTTCCAACGTTCGTAGCCTAGAAGCGTTCCATGTATGGAGTCGATTGCATGAAGTAAAGTGTATCATGATCAATATCATCGAAGCTATTTGTTATTATTTCCAGTCGCTTAGAACTCCGTTCGCGTAGAATTCTAGCCCTCGAACTATCCCAGAGCAAGAAATTACGTCGGTCCGTTGCTCAGTTACGAAGTGAAGGAAGGACAAACAAACAAAACCATTTATAATATTAGTTAGAATAGTGATTTGTATGCATTTTCCAATTTACAACTCTGGCACTAGCGTTTGTGAAATTCGTTCATTATTACATAACTTCTTCATTGTTATATTTTAAATACTAAAAAAGTTGGTCGCTGTGATCTTAGTTGTTTAGCGTAGATAAAGTTACACAGCCAACAGAACACTATGACAACACGCTATAAAAGTAAAGTGTTAGGCAATGTGGACATACGTTGTGTAACAAAGGGTAAAAAAATAATATGGGTAAATATAGACCTTGTTTTTCCAAGGACAACTAGGTGTTGGGTTCTTATAGTGTAATTTAAAATATAAATAAAACCGAAAACAAAAAAAGTAGCAGTGTGGACTACAGAAAATACCTAAGTAAATATTTCTCTTGAATTTGCCTTTTCATCCAAATAAAAAATATCGTGGTTTGGTACCTAAGTACAATTTGTAAATTATTTTAAGTCTCCAAGGTAAAAATACTTGAATATTCTACAGTCAAGTACATAAATATGTATTGTATCTAAAGAATCTTTTCATAATTTAAATGTTACTAAAAACAGTTTTTATAATTTTTTCCATATAAACAATTTTTTTTTTTACATCTATACTCTTTATATTAGGGAGATATTAGGTAGACATATTAATTATTGATAAATACGTTGTAAATATTTTTATATAACTTTAGCAAAGACATATTAATGATGAAAAAACATTATACAGGACTTCAGGTAAATCTCTTTCAACCTCTCGGGTGGTTAATCATCAGTCCATGAAACTGAACAACTTCCCCAAGGAACATAGGTGTAAATACGAAAAAAAATTTTTTTTCTTATTTTGACTTATGTTCCTTGGGGAAGTTGTTCAGTGTCATGGACTGATCAACCACAGTCCTGAAATACACAGGATTTCATGTAATTTAGATGGTTGTGGAGATTCATTTTTTATACTTGACTGTACGAGACTATTTCATGATTTATCGAATAAATATCAGCCGCAGTTTGCCTTTGACATGGGACATTAACCTTAATCGTAATACTGTAAAAAATAATTTTCAAAGAACTTCAATTCATTTAGAAAAAAAACACCGAGTCAAACACATTCCCCGCACGTTTGAGGCAGAACTTGCTCACTTTTACTGGCTCCGTTTGGTTCAGTCGAAAGCAACCGGAGCAGATAAAAATACACATTCCATGTTTTTGTAAATTAAATCTCACGTTTCTAAAAAAACATAATAACCTAACCATGTTTTGAACAAATTAATTGAAATAAGTAAACCAAAATTTACAAAGGCTGCGGTAAAAATGTTACACAAAATTACAAATTCATAATTTCAAGACCCACGTAAACCTAAAGAAATAAAGCAATCATTCAGCCCGATGGAAAGCCCTTAATATATTCTTCAATAAAGGTTGGTAAATTTAATTACGTGAGAAAGAAAATTGGATATTTTGATTTCTTGAATACTTTGGTTTTTTTCCTTAGATAAAATTGTAAGAAACCATTTCCAGTCTGCGCATACCTCAACATGTCGGCAACTCTTTCCCTTTTTACTGATTACGATTATTAAGAGAGTTTTAAGTGACGATTATTTAAGAAATATATGAATGTGCACATGAAACTGAAGAAACGTACCTATTCTGATAATTTTCGCATATTTTTAACGCACATTAAACAAAAGCATTTGCATATCAATCTTATGGAGACAGATGAAATATTTTATAATCCCTGACCGAAGAAAAGTAGTATTAAGAATTTACATTTTGTATCCATTCTCATACAGCAGCATATCAGGTTAAACATTCGCACTACGAAAGCCGCCGCTGTTACGAACGGCGTAAGGGCGACGTTAAAGTCAACATGTATAACCAGATGTGCTGTCGTGTACATTTGGCATCGTAAGTTATTTCCAGACAGGTGGACCGATATAGGGACGGTTTTTTGTTTGAAAGCTGTGAAAGATGTGGTAGTATATCGATATGGCTCCTTTTAAATAAGTATTTTTTAATTATTCTATACAAGCTTTCAGCCCGCGGCTCCGCCCGCGTAAATTTCAGTTTATATCATGCCCAGCTGTGGGACAAAATGTAGCCTATGTCATTCCTCAAGGTCTAATCTATCTCTATACGAAATTTCATCAAAATCGGTTCTGTAATTTAATTAGGCGTGAAAACGTAACAAACAAACAAACTTACATTTACATTTATAATATTAGTAAGGCTGTCCTTTCCCAAGGTCTAATCTCTGTATCTCTGTACCAAATTTCATCTAAATCGGTTCAGTAGTTAAGGAGTGAGAACGTAATTAGAGTTACTTTCGCATGTATAATATTAGTAGGGATTTATTGTTTCTATAAAACGAAGTCGAGTCGGTCTTCATGTTCCACTATTTAAAAAAGAAGTAGGTACGTTTATAAAAATAAAGTTTAATAAGTGAAGAACATGTATTTAAAAAATAATATAATGATTATTTAATTTAAATGAAAACGAGGAAAGCTCTGTAGCTTATAAAAGCTTACAAAATAACAATGCTGGTACTACTTAAATTGCTTTGAAGAATTCATCGCTGTTTCTTTCGGAAATTATTCGTAATCATTTAGTTTAAAAAAAAAGCAATAATTGGTTCAATAAGAAGCTATGAATATTAGGGCTAAAACAAAATTTTTTAATTTTGTGTTTTCGAGGTAGGTAAAGGTCTAGCTAGTAATTAATCTATTACGACTGACATATGAGCGACACTTGTCACAGCCTGTTACTGTTTTCTGTATTTGTTAAACAAAAATGAACAATTATATGTATACAATGCTCGGTGTAGCCTCTCAATTCATGTCCGTCTTTACGTGGCTGAGCGACCGAGCCGATATCTGGGCTTTTGGGCGCTATATTGTATGGCTTAGACCCCTAGCACACGGCGTATTTTAAACGCGCCGACGACCATTTTTGCGTTTTCATAGATTTAAACGCGTAATACGCGCGTGTGAAATGCGTTCAAAACTCGTTTGTATCGATGTATCTGCGCGTATATGCGCTATGTAAACGCGCCGTAGACGCGCTGTAAACGCGCGTTTCACGATCTCCCCGTGTACTGAGGTAACAAGGTTACGTTCCAATCGCGTTCCAATCGCGTCTGAAGCGCGTTTACGCGCGTCGTCGGCGCGTTTAAAACACGCCGTCTGCTAGGGGCTTTAGAACTAATTAGTAAAAGTTTGTATTTCATCAAACTTTAAGTTTGTAGGTATATCTTAAATGCTTTTCTCTCTTATACTGTACGTTTTTATAACGAATAGTTTCGCTCTTGATTAAAATCTAGTTCAAAGGTAAGATGTGGTCGAGAATGTATCAAGCTCATCAAGCTCGCTCCCGTGAGTTAAATGGATAGAAAATTCATTGTCGCCTTTGTAAAAAGCTTTTCTCTTCTGTATCTTATGATTATGGTTTAACACTATAAACGGATTCAACATGATGTTTTACTTTACCGCACCGCTTAACAATATAGTTAATGAAAAATCTGTACATAAATCCGAAAAGGCTAATTTAGTGGAACTATAGGCCCTCACCAAGACAACCTCCCGGTTACAAGTCTTGCTTCATACTCACTTATTATTACATACTATACAGTACATTCTATTTAGTTACTTTTGCATACTTAAACAGCGTATTAAGCTAAAGTACACAAGGCAGCACGTCAGGTTATCCATTTGCATTACGAAAGCCGACGCTATTACAAGCGAGATAAGGACGACGTCAAGGTCAATATGTATAGCCTGATGTGCTGCCTAGTGTACATTTAATTTTCGCGCCGCAAGACGAAGCGACTAACGGATGCATGCCATTGCCCCTGCAAAATAATATATGCCAATGTGAAAATTCCCTTGGGAACGCAATAAATAAAACGAAATATACCGTTATCATGCTAAATAAATAATTACTGACTACTTTACTACTTATACAATATTACGTGTCTTACATTTTCCAAGCAATAAATATAATTAGATCATGTCACTTTAATTAATTTCACAAGAAATTGGAGACTATTACGAGACAATTATTAATGAGAAAGACGTATCTTTGAGACTGGACTCTTAAGTTTAATGCTGGTGAAAGTCACTGTAACTAGTAACTGTTACTTTTCTTTTAATTTAATTAAGGGAATTGACACTCAAACTGAATGATGATGTAAATAAGTCTCAACTTTGAAACACCAGAATCGACGAAACAAGAAATTATATTTTTTTTTTTATTGCGACCTGCCCCTTGGAAAAAGTTGTTCATTAACAACAGAAAAGTTGTGATTTGATGCTACTAATTTTTGTGATGTTGTGAAAACTCTCTTGCGAATTATTTTCATAGAATACTTATTATTATTATTATTTATTTTTTATATATTTTGTATTTTTTGTTTTAAGTTGACTTATTATCGCGGGCTTTTGGCCAAACGATAAATAAGTGAAAATCAAGGGAAAATTAACTGTCTAGAGATAGGAATTTTCGGACGATTCTACATGTATTAAGAATAACGGCTTTTTGAATAAGGATGAATGTAAGGGGGTGGATCTGTAGAGTTCTCAGGCTGGTATGTAAAGATTTGGGAATGACGCCGGTTGATGATATTACTATAGGGATAGTTCTGACTGTGTCCACGAGCCACTGTGATTTAATTTCTACTGATAAGTCGGTGTACTTGGTTATTTTTTCAGAAAATGTGGTTTGTAGGTTATGGGTGTTTGGGATTGCGATGTCTATTAATAAAACTGTTTTATTGGCCTTATCGTGCAGAGTTATATCCGGTCTGTTGCAATAAACAGTTCTATCCGTCATGATGGTCCTGTCCCAATACATCCTATATTCCGAAGATTCGAGTATAATTTGAGGCGTGTATTTATAATATGCAGTCTTTTCTGTAACTAATTTGTATTTGTAGGCTAGGTACTGGTGAATTATTGCAGCTACTTGGTCATGGCGGTGCTTGTAGTCTGTTTGAGATATAGCTCTACAAGCTCCTGTTATATGTTGTATTGTTTCAGAACTGCTGTGGCAATGGGGGCAAAGATTATTATTATTATTATTATGTTTGTCTAGATCCTTGAATCACGGGCAATTACGTCCCGGACCTTTGGAAGGCGTGCGTGGGGCCGAAGCCAACACGTAGAGGCCCGTTAGACAATTTAATTTAGTAATGTGATACCAGCCGGCAGCTATCTCTGTATGCACTATATAAATGCACCCAAAGACAACCCCCGATTAGTGCAGGACTATTGAAAGGAATGGAAAGAAAGGAAACTGGGCTATTGGGTTGAGAGGCTAGTGGACTGGGTAACAGGACTATGGGTAGGACTATGGCACCTGCCCTATCAATGTTGAAAAACACGACCAAATGGGCAGGTGGTGACTCGCCAATTCACTGAATATGGGCCCCCAAAAATGGCCGCACGCACAGTGCGACAAGAGGGCAACATCGCGTGAGAGGCTCAGGGTGTCGAGAGGTGTGCACCGCTTTCTGCTCGGTGGCCGACCGGCTCACCTCACCAACTTGCGACTTATGCATCTTTCACTTCCACCCTGCGAGCATATAGCTCTGACACCCTACTCTGGCCGGCCAGTGAAGGCAAACCAGAGGCGAGAGTCCTGCTGCCCCTCCTGGGGTCCACTCCAACCGACCAATAAAGGCAAGCAGAGAGAGAGGCCTGACCGACTCTCGGGGGTATGGGACCCAAGGGACGTCACTTCCCATTCAGCTCGCCACAAAGCTGCCCTGGGGGCTTATTATTATTATTATTATTGTTCTAATTCTATTTTATCTCAGCCTACGTCTGGCATTCAACAATATTTACGGGCATCAAAGCCAAGTAAAATATTGTATTTTTTTTATAACTGGTAAGGGTCATCATTTTGCAGAAACCTTCGCACAATGCGGCATGTATTTAGTATTGCTGCTTTCTGTAATGTTGTATATAGGTATTCTTTAAGCTGTAGTGTTTTTAAACTGCTATGAAGGTGTTTTGGTATTACGCCGGTAGCCGATAGTACAATTGGCACTATATACACTTTGTCTTGTTTCCAGATTCTAATAATTTCATCCTTGAGGTCGGTATATTTATGTATTTTTTCTGTGATTGTTTTAGTGATGTTGTGAGTATTAGGCACTGCGATATCAATTATATATGTTGTTTTATTAACCTTATCCTGAAGTATTATGTCTGGTCTATTGAAATGTATCGTTCTGTCTGTTAGTATTGCCCGGTCATAATACAGTTTGTGGGTCTTGTTATCTAATATGGGACTGGGTGTGTACTTATAGTATGGTGTTTTTCTGTCCTGTACGAGATTATGTTTAAGTGCAAGTTTCTGGTGAATTATATTAGCAATTTGGTTATGTCTATGAGTGTAATCTGTTTGTGCTAGGTTCGGGCATGCTCCAGTAATATGCTGAATGGTCTCAGAGTGTGTGTGACATTTACGGCATTTATCATCAGTTACAGATCTGTCTTTGATAATATGCTTTCTGTAATTTTTGGTGTTGATGACTTGATCCTGTATGGCGATCATAAAGCCTTCTGTTTCGGGGTTATTATTATTATTATTATTTAACACTTTATTTGCACATACATAAATAGAACACAGACAAAAACAAACAAAAACAAGAAAGTGTACAGAAGGGCGGCCTTATTGCTAAAAAGCAATCTCTTCCAGGCAACCTTGGGGTAAATGAGAAAAAATAAGTAGGTAAAACAGAAGCGGGTGGTGCAAATATTTGATTAAAAATGAAAAGCTTAGTATAATAGGTAGGTACCTATTTAAAATACGTAGACATACTAATCAAATTCTTCAAAAAAAAAACCTACCTATAACCTTCGTTTCTCAATTCAAATTTTTTCTGTGGTTTTACCTTTTAAATTTTTATCTTCAATATTTATTTTAACTTTTCGGAAAAAGACAGAGATTAAAATCTTTCTATTTTGAAATTAAAAACCTGTTTCAATATTTTGTTATCGCTTGTAAAGTAATATCAATTTCAGTAAATAATTTTTCAAAACTTACAAAGAATTTGTGACCTACCGTTGGCAAAAAGGTTAAAAACCTATGTACTATACTCAATAAATTTTACTAAATCCGATGAATATATGTAACGTTAATGGTATAACAATACATCATGATTTCTTCGAGGACATATAAACATTTGTTATACAGCCTGTATCTCGACAGTGATTCCTTACAAAGCTAAATAAGTAAGGCCCAAGGAAATCTGTAAACCTTCTATACATATTATAAAGAGGAAAGATTTGATTGTTTGTTTGTTTGTTTGCATTGAATAGGCTCCGAAACTGCTGGACCGATTTGAAAAATTCTTTCACCATTAGAAAGCTACGTTATCCCCGATGGACACAGGTACTTAATTTTCCCGAATTCCCACGAGAACGAAATCCCGGGCGGAATGCTAGTCTTGCTAGTCTATACATATTATAAAGAGGAAAGATTTGATTGTTTGTTTGTTTGCATTGAATAGGCTCCGAAACTACTGGACCGATTTGAAGAATTCTTTCACCATTAGAAACCTACATTATCCGGGATGGACATAGGGTACATGATTTTCCTGAATTCCCCCGGGATCGAAGTCCCGAGCGGAATGCTGGTCTATCTTTATATCTATATACATAATATAAAGAGGAAAGATTTGATTGTTTTTTTGTTTGCACTGAATAGGCTCCGAAACTACTGGACCAATTTAAAAATTCTTTCACCATTAGAATCCTAAATTATCCGGGATGGACATAGGGTACATGATTTTTCCGAATTCCCACAGGAACGAAGTCCCGAGCGGAATGCTAGTAACATATAAAAGAATAGAAATAAAGTTCCCAGCTCTATAGAAGAGCTCGCAGTTATTTAATGAGCCGTTAAGAGCGCTTTTGTCAATAGAGAATGAAGAGTTCTGAAGTTTTTCTGACTTTTAACGAGTACTTATAAACTGCCTAAAATTATACAAGAAACTTTGGACAGCGATGAATCTTTACCAACCCAAAAAAAAAAATTATAATGGCTATTTTTTTCCCCCGCGACCCGTGCACCCACTGGCTTCACCCACCGGTGGGTGTAGGGTTAATTGGGAAAATTCGAATTGCTGTACAAAATTATAAAAGGAATATGTTGTGTAAAATATTAGGGATAAACAAGTGATGTTTATGTTTCATTATGGGTTCAAATCAGGAGGGTTACCACCAAGTCTTAAAACAATGTGAAGGTAACCTTACTTTAGGAGAAACAGAGACGACGCTATATGAGAATGAGGGACAACGCTCTACAAGTTACAATATTTTGATTCATTAAGATGCGGTAGTAGGGCGGGCCCCAGTGTGTTTTTGGAGCGTAGTTTTATAGAGGCACACGCGCGTATTTAAAACAAACATCTTCATAAATCTTATTGTATAAATACAAAATTGTGTCTGTCTACATTGTAACGTTTAAGAGGACTTATACGAAAACATAACCCAGGGTTACAACGAAAAAAAAAATGTGCAAAATGTGCGTTGTCAATCCTTTTAAATGAGGTGGCAGATTTGAATGAGATAATCTAATCAAAGCTACTTTATTCAGCTCAAAGACTGCTTAAGTTAACTCTGTCGATCCTATTTGAAAGAAGCCGTGATATTACGTGTGTAGTATGTATAAATAATGAGATCAACCTGTCGTGGTGCTCCAGCCCTCTGTCATTGAAAATATTCAATGCAGCTCGAGCAGAATATATATTTTTTTAATTTTTGTTTTGTCAGAAAATGTTTGTCTTTTAAAACACGACACGACAAGGGTTCAAGGAAATTGCTCTGCAAACTGACCGTGTATTTTTAAATGATTTTGAACAAAATTGATGACGGTGCGATGTGGATTTTTTTGTATTATATTTTAAATTTTTTTCAATAAGTCATTTTAACCTTTATTTGGGGAGAGACTACTCGAAATAGCAATATTTTATCTGGATCTTGAACTATTATAATCAAATCAATTATGTCCGAGTGAATACATACACGTGCCGGCAGAATAATAGGTCTAACTCAAATACTTGGATATAGACTACCATGAACTAAGAATAAATAGTATTTCAAGAAAGAATTATTTTTTTCTTAATTTGACAATTCAACGAGTTCCTTGACCTAGGTACCATAGGTATGTCGCATTATACAGGGTTACTTTTTTAATCAGTACACAATTTTTTTGTACGTTAACTTAATGAAAATTTAACAGACCCGTATTTTTTTGTTTTATATCGTTTCATATATAAATTTCAAGCTAGATCGTCTGAAGCATGAAAATAAATCAATTTTTTTGTATGGAAAAAAAATAACTTCGTCCAATTGACTTGAAACTTGGTAACAGTACTCTTCAACACAATTTGTGACACCCGTGTTTCTGCCTTTTACAAAATTCATCCTCTAAGACGTTAAAAAGGGGTATCAAAATCTGTAAAATTTTGGAAAAAAAAATTTTTTCCGTCTTATTTACGTTTTATCAACGTTACTGTCACCGTAAGAAAAAATTTGTACTAATTAAAAAGGAACCCTGTATTTACAACTCTAGATGGTAGCATCAGGTTACTCCAGTTTCATTGCAAAACCGTTCTTTATAGCTCAGAGTGTACGCTTGTGGTAACCAGGTGTGCGGCCTACTGTACATTGTAAACGTGGGAATAGAGACCAGTTAATGTAGACTGCACCTTTGCGAATCGGCCTGTAGAGTTAAAAAGTAATGGAATACTTATTTTTTTCTATGTCTATGAATTCCTCAAGGTCTACTCTATCTCTATACCAAATTTCATAAAAATCGGTCAGTAGTTTAGGCGTGAAAGCGAAACAAACAAACTTACATTAATATTTATAATATTAATAAGGATGGTAGAGATAAATTCCTTTCACTCTGATGACTTTGAGATACATAACGCTACCTATTTATAGCAACTTAGAGATTGATTAAGTTTTCCCAATTCCGGAAGTTACCCGTCTTCTATTGTGCGAAGACCGGTCCTTTGCTTCACGAAAGGTTAAATAGATATCATTCGTGAAACTTTTTCAAAAGAATTTTCCATAAAAATATGAGGCTATATTTCGATGCCACGCCGCGCCGCCGCGCAGCCGTGAATTTTTATTGTAACAAGATAAAAAACTACTTTTTCTAGAATTTTCTTTACGTGTAGATTTTCTTTAAAATCAAAATTGTCCAAAGTAAATATAATTTAGCTTTGTATCTACATCCATTTACTTAGTCAAATTTAGAGATGCTCGTTATTATGACGCGATGTTCTGAAATTTCCTCTTTTTTGGAAAAAATAAAGTATAATTGCGGTGAGCCCTGACAAACCCCTTTGGGGCACGCTCTCTATCACGCAAACGATGTTAGATTATATTGCGGCGATAAGAAAGATTTCCTCTGAGACAGTGAGGCTAGCAGAAAGTGTATATAACACGATTAAAACATGACCTTTTGTTCCGAATATCAATTCAGACGGATATAATCAGATTTTAGTTTTTTGTTTTCACAGCTTGTGAAGCTGCTTCAAAACTGCACAGCACTAGAAAATATCTAGTCATTCATACATCGTAATAAAGTAAAGAAGATATTCACTAGTACGTTCTAAAAAATCTACTTACCTTTGCTAAATTCCGTAGTTGAAAACATACATTGATTATTATTTGCTCGTTAACTTCAAAAACCAACTAAAATAGTTTTTCTTTTTTAACTTCGTTATAATTTAAAAGGTAGGTATCCAATGAAATTGGCGAATAAACAAAATCGTATCCTTTTTTTGTGTACCAACAATAAACTTTTACGTTTTAATTTTATACAGCTTTGTAATTTTATACAGTTTTATATGTATTAATATATATGTCCATACCAAACTGCAGCTTTGTGGTACCAAGGGTTGTTGAGTTAAACCGCAGACGAGACATGGCGAAATTATATTTTTCGTAGTTGACTACGGAACACTACAAATATTTCTGTGGAAGGTACGCAGGTGTCTTATCCAAGTTGCCTACACGGACGGCTCACACCAATGCCTACCAAAATGAACCCTTTTGCAACGTGACGTCATTATATAACTTTTTCTTTATATTCGTGCGATATATTTTATACTTACCCGTGCACGTGACGAAATAAATTTTGTTTGACGTGAAAAGATCCCAGGTTGTGTGGGATTGAGGTGTCAATTTATAGTACCTTCCAATAGAGCTATGTAGGACGTTCAGATATATTTTTTACGTCCCCACCAAGGGCACGGATCTCCCTTCGAAACACGAAAGGGATTTGGGCCATAGTCCACTACGCTGGCCCAATGCGGGTTAGTGGACCGCTCGTCTTTCAAAAACGAATTTTCTTAGACGTGCAAGTTTCATAACGATGTTTTCCTTCACCGCTGAGCGAGTGATAATTAATTACAAATCCGTACATAAGTCCGAAAAAAACAAATTTAGTAGTACAGGGCCCCACCAGGCTTTGAACCCGCAATTTTTCGGTTACTCATTACCAACTGAGCTATCACCGCAGGTATATTGAGTGATTTTAAATTATAGCAATAGAAAATGTGAATCAGCCCATAAATGTGAATAAACTAAACAACTTTTACTAAGGAACGCAAAAATGTTCACCTCTTCAGGTAAGCTGCAAAAAAAACTGTTAGAGATAAGAATAAACTTGCAAATATTATGTTATCTCGGCGATAAAACTGTTTTTTTATTTATTTTTTTATTAATATTAGTAAGTACAAGTTTCGTATTCTTAACCTATTAAAATTATATCCCATATTATACCATTTTTAAAAACCCAAAAGTTTACACTTTCGCTGCCATTATTTTATCAAATGAAAAATAGTTTTATATGGCATCTTGCCGCTATTTAAAAGAAAAACGTTACTTAAAACATTTTTTTGTAAATACCGATTTATTTTATTTATTGACTCTTTTTAAATTAATCACCAACCTATTAATTGTGAAAGTTAATTTCATTTTTTGAGGTCCCGCATTTCACATTATACACTGGGCGTCAAAAATAAGTAGTACAGTTTTAAAATTGCGATTTCTCCCAAACTATAAAACTTAGACCTTTGAAACAAAAAAGGTTAAAAAGAAAATTTAATCTTATTCAATAAAAACTTCATGCATTATAAGAACTTATAATGCTTGACTTTAAAAAAAACGAATAAATAAAAACACTTTTTTTAAACTGTTGAAAGGTGTTGTCTTACTTAGGATTTTTGTGTTTGACCTTTGAGTATGTAGTATTTGTTTATATGGAGGCGCAATATTTGACATATACATACTTAGGAAGCGTGGCCGGCCGCCATTTTTGTTAAGTTTGTTTACATTTCACTCGTGAGTACTTCAGCTGTCAAGTGAATAGCAACATTAGTGAAAAATTGTGTTTTTTGTTGAGGAGAAGTTGTTTTGTGGTTTTGTACAGTGTCAGAACATTGGATGAGAAGGTAGCAAAATGGCTTCGTGCTCTGTAAAACAGTGCAGCTACAGGGCTAACAAAAATAGCAAGCAAACGACTGTGCATCAGTAAGTAACCTTTTTTTGTTGAAATGCGCCTATTAAACCCAAAAATACTTCTAAAACCTTTATTACTAAGATTATATTTTATAGTTTTCACGTTTTTTACACCCTAAATTACCTTTCTGGCTAACTTTACATAATATTTTCCATAACAAAAGTTTATACAAATGACATTAGTGATGTAATAATAATGGCTATCGAATTTATATCGATGATTCTGTATTAGTTACAGAGCATATTTGTACGAGTTATCAGTTACAATATTTTTTTATATTAAAATAGCGGTGGGACACATTAAGCTAAATAAGATAAGAAGCTGTTTTTAACTATCTATTCACTTTCTGTATTCAAGGTGTAAAGGGACAGTTTTGCTAAAAACTGAAATGGCGAAATCAAATCATAGCTAAGATTTTATAGTTACCTACATTTAGAAAATATATTAATTTAATTAATGTTATTCTGTATGATTATTTTACCTTAGAAATTTGTTTTTCTTTTAAACTACATTACCAAGTGAGAGGATTATTAGTATTAGTACGTATTTGGTTTGATTATGTTTTCAGGTTCCCAAAAAAAGAAGCGTTGCGACGTAAGTGGTTTGACATTATTGGGAAAGATAATTTGAAACCTCATAAAGTACTCCACCTTTCTTTACATTTTGAGGAATCAGCATTTAATAAAACTTTGCAAATTGTAAGTATTTCTGTGCCTTCTCTTTCTTTTTTGGTAAGGAATCCAAAAAAAAAAAAATCTTGGAAAAAAATCTCATACTGAGGCAAATAGTTGCATGGAGAAGCTAAATATATTTTTTTTACGTAGCATTTGCCCTTAGAGAAGTCTACAGTGGCATTTACTCGTCGAAACTACGTACGCACTCCTTATACAGATGCACAGATCGATCGAACCCAGTCCAAAACCCTGTACCTTGTTCATACACAAGTAGAAAAGACAACTCTATAAAACCAGGGATACGGATTGGGCACCGGGTCACGCATCCTCACCATACACGAGGCTCAAAGGTTGACGTACGAAAAGGTGGTGATCGTGCGTACTACAACGACCAGGCAGGAGCTACACGACAGTATCCCACATGCTGTAGTTGCCATATCGCGTCATACCGCCAGTTGCAAATATTATGCGGATGATGGTAACGATGCGATAGGCAGATTCATCAAAGAAGCAGAGACGGCAGGCAGGAGAAAAGTGGTCAATTACAACCTCAAAATGGCGATCAAAAGTCGAGACACAGCCATCATAGATGCCTTGAGGTCTGAATGCAACAGCGAAGAACCGTCACTCGTTTAAATATATATTATATACATTATGTATTCATATATTTATTATACTTATTTATAAATTGTAAACCTCTATGGAAAGTATTGTATTATAGTTAAAAATCAAGTATTAACAAGAAAATTTAATCTAGACAAAGGTACGGACATAAAGTCTGTGGATGCTAATAATAACACAACTAATATTTATATATATATTATATATATTTTGTATTTCCACCCGTTCCTTGGGAAAAGTTGTTCAGTTTAGAAGGCGAATTCACATCCTTAAGTCACAGAATAAATAATAGCTTAAGTTTTGCTTACTAATTTTATAAGTCACCAAAAAATACTTGCTGCCTGCAATGCTAGCTTAAATTGACACTAACACACTCTTTAACCTCCTTACTCTGTCTGTTTTTTCGAGGAGATTGATAACCTCGACGATCACATGTTGGTTTATTCGCAAGCTTTTGCGTATCTTTTAATAATATTGGCAACAGATTCCACTTTTATAACTAGATTTTTTCAATAGCGTGCATGAGTGTCATTTTTGTATTAAGCACTTCTTCGGGTGCTATTGAACGACACGAAATATCAGGTTCGCAAAAGTTCATATCCGAGATCTTGAATTTTAGGTTGGGTGAAACGTCACGCTCCGCGTCGCTCTACGTAGAGCTTGGCCTTCGGCCTCACCATATACGCAGTTTTCCTCGGCCTGCTGCCTCGCCTCGCTCTTAGAGTTAACCTTTTATGGCGGTCATCATGGAATTGAGAGGGTGGTCGCTCTGGGCTTAGCCCTGCGAGAGCTCGGTCTTCGGTCTCGTGTCACGATTTTGTATGGCGGCTTTTATTTTAAACAAAATATCTTTTGTATGATCATTGTACAATTAAACACATACATATGTCACCGTAAAATTGTCAAAGTTTTAGTAAAATTATAAACTCTGGGTACTTTGTGAACTGGTCTTTTTTTTCACATTGACAAATTGTAAATAAATGTAAATAAATGCTGTGATTTTGTTTATTTTTCAATTATCATAAAGTAACACCTATCGATACTTTGAACAAGTATCGATATTTTGATACCCTAGCATGTGCTTACTACAGGCACGCATATTTTTGTGAAATTTCCTGTCCTTTTACTCTTTAGTCATTGTGTTTGACACATTCGCTGCTGATAAAGCAATTGTAATTGAAAAGCATAGGTATCTTCAGAGAGTAAATTTATCGAAAAATGCGTTAACTACTTATCGAGAGTGTTCAATCACGAACATTTTCATAACAAATTCAAGTTCCTGTGTGAATTTTACTATCGTTTTTACAGCTTAAAAGATACACAATATTGGGTATTTAGAGGTGACTTGTGAGCTTTTTCTATCGAACCAAAAGTGCTGAATCATGTTTTCAGCAAACTACTTATCTAGTTTATGTCCTGAATATTACCGTAGTATTTTTTCTTCGATTTAATGCAGTGCGTCATGCTTAGATTTGTTTTGTTACTTTTAAGTACCATAAATCTATAACAACAAGAATATATATACACCTCAAATCACTTCAGCAGCAAAACGATACAAAAAATGGATACATAAAGAAGAAGTCGAGAAAACGTACTTGAAAAAGGTCGTCGAAGCCGCGACGCAGGCAAAGCCGTGAACACGCAATTTTCATTCAACCGTTCGACAGTGAAGAGTCTTCTCACATTGAACAGCTCTCGGGATACGACAAACGTTCTCTACTTTGTTGACGAAAATCCAACAAAATCGGAATAAAGTTGTGGATGTGGATGGAAGTTTACTATGAAGTTTTTTGCAAGAAATAATACTTTTTCAGGCAAAAAACTTCATAGTGAAAAAAAACTTTATACAAAGCTTTTATTATACATCGAAGTTGCACTTTATTTATTCTTCTATGCTGAACTGGGAGTGAAAGAAAATCTTAGAATGTGCCAGCTACCTACTCTTCCCAGGTACACAGTAAAAGTCTATAAGAATAATGAGAGGGTATTGCTGTATAATGGGCAAAAGGCTAGGACCACCTCTCACCATTATACAACTTGTTCCATCTGATAACCCTCACAATTTCTGTTGAACGTGGCATCTAGTGTTTCTAGAAACACTGATACTCTGCCTACCCCGTTAGGGATTATGGTCGTAAGCGTAGGAGTTGCACAAAATCTAACATCATCAAAATCCTGTGTCTCCCAAATAAAGTTTTATTCATTCATTCATTCATTCAAATAAAAACAGCTGTGTACTTTCAATATTCAAGCAAATTCTAATTAATAACCCAAACACAAGAGGATGATTTCTCAAGTTAGTATGAGTTAGTAGTTCTGGGTTTATTTATTTATTTGATAAGGATCATCTACATCACATGCATTTTATAATTTTATAGAATCTTTATTAGGCTTGCGATTTTCTGATACATATGACTGTTACAGATGAACACTTCACATATGACTGTTACAAATGAACACATCACTCTTTAACTTCGTGGAAGTTATGTTCCACGAATGTGGGAATACATCTAAAAATTATAAATTTTTCATTCTGAATATTCCATTACCTAGATTATTTATTTTATTCTATTTTATTCCAAAGACGTACACAACACTTTACAATCAATATAAATTAACTAACAATATACCTAATAGGTTTAGTACTATGTAGATTGTGAACCACTAATAGTTATAATCATTTTAAATTTTGACCCGTGAATAATCAGTTCTTGGTTTTTTTTTCGTAGGTCCCTCGGGGGGGTCACTGGGAGTGTAAAATCCAAGAACTGATTATTCACGGGTAGGGTCGGTTTTTTTGATATAATGACTGAACTACACTGGGCGTCAAAAATAAGTAGTACAGTTTTAAAATTGCGATTTCTCCCAAACTATAAAACTTAGACCTTTGAAACAAAAAAGGTTAAAAAGAAAATTTAATCTTATTCAATAAAAACTTCATGCATTATAAGAACTTATAATGCTTGACTTTAAAAAAAACGAATAAATAAAAACACTTTTTTTAAACTGTTGAAAGGTGTTGTCTTACTTAGGATTTTTGTGTTTGACACATTCGCTGCTGATAAAGCAATTGTAATTGAAAAGCATAGGTATCTTCAGAGAGTAAATTTGACTAATCATGCCTCTTTCACCAGAAGAATGTGCAAGAATCTTAGCTTTTCTCGAAGTGGGCATCAGTATGCGTCGTACTGCAAGGAGGGTGGGTGTAACTTTAAGAACGGTTCAGCGAGTAAAGCAAAGGTACGAAGAGACTGGAAACCATCTAAGGAGACGAGGTAATGGCAGACCCAGGTGCACAAGTACCCGAGAAGATCGCTTTATTGTTTCCACTGTGTTAAGAAATCGACACCTTAATGCAGTTGAGGTTCAGCAACAGCTTCTTCGGACCCGAACAGACTACATCAGTGAGAGTACAGTGAGAAGAAGACTTGCTGAAGCTAACCTGAAGCCTCTAAGACCAGCAAATGGCCCCAAACTTGAGACAGAGCATCGCGTAGCAAGACTACGCTACGCCCGTCAACACGTACAATGGGGCGAAGAAGAATGGGCTAGAGTTTTATTCACAGATGAGTCTCGATTCTCTTTATACACTTCAGATGGACGGCGGAGAGTCTACAGACGACCCGGTGAGCGATACATTCAAGCTTGTATCTCGGAAAGAGTCCAATATGGCGGGGGCTCTGTACACGTATGGGCTGGTATCTCTTCAGAGAGTCGCACAGAGCTTGTGGTAATAGAAAATGGGACTTTGACTGGTGAAAGATATGCCTCGGAGATCCTCAACGAGTATGCAGGGCCATATTTAATAAATATGGGTGATGGAGCCATCCTAATGCATGATAACGCCCGGCCACACACTGCTCACCACGTACAAGAGTACATTCAGGAGGTTGGCATCAACTTGATGGCTTGGCCATCGAGAAGCCCAGATCTCAACCCGATTGAACACGCCTGGGATGAGCTTGGGAGGCTAGTCAGAAGGCGCAGTCCACCTCCTGCCACACTCAGGGCTCTAAAACATGCGCTGATAGAAGAATGGGAAAATATTCCCCAACACCGCCTCCGAAACTTAGTGTTCAGCATGCCAAACCGGATCCAAGCTGTAATTAGAGCCCGAGGCGGCAACACAAGTTATTAAATTGTGAAAAAGTTCCAAAACGTGAAAATTAAGTGGTTGACATATCGTTAAAAATTGATACTTTTTAGTATTTATCTTAATTTTAAGTTTGAAACTTTATTCATGCCAAATAAAATATAACTTTAATAAACTTCGTTAAGTTTACTATAAACTGCTTTTTATTTCATAAGTGTAACTACTATAGTTTAGGAGTAATTGCAATTTGAAAAGTGTACTACTTATTTTTGACGCCCAGTGTATGTCACTCGATTAAATACGATCTAAATTTAAATGTAGGTCTAAAATAATCTGCTTATAATAATCGTCACGACGATAAAATCTCACAACATGTATAAATTCAAAATTAACTTGCCACAGTGGAATAAACTTAATCGTTCTAACGATTTCACTAAAACATTCAGAGCAAAATTCCAGTGAACCACCAGGGCAACTGTTCCCTGAAACGTTTATGTTTGTGCTTAAATACTTATGTTTCAGTTTCAGGCCTTCAGGTGAACCGAGGTCGATTCAAAACCAGCTGTCACCTAAAGTCAAGCTCCAGTTGTTTTGTCCAACTTTCAGCGTGACTAACAAAGTTGACGAAATTATATCGAAAATTTCATTATTTATACGAGGTAAGACAATTCAAAGCCAAGATAATCTCTTTTTAGACGCAAAATCTAGATTTGATGACAATATCATATTCTTTTCTTCAGGTAAACCATAGTTAAACCATAGGGTGGCCGAGGTGAACTTACTTTGAAAGCGACAACGTGCTTTATACATATACATGTTAAAACAATCTAAATAGGAATACTGTGTAATAAAACTAATAAATTAATTTTACGTTAACCTTTTTTTCATTGGTATTCGTTAAGCCATGATTAAACTTTTTAATTCTTTTACCAGTCATTCCCACGCTACTATTCGTTGTGTTTATGAAAAGAATTCGTTTTGTGTTTTTTTTTAAACCATGCATTTTAAAATGTATCGACAGATCAACTCACTCGACTCTGTTTGAATATAAAATAGTAACAAATACTTTAATAATAATAATTAGATAGTTTATCTCTCCACATTACAGTTTACATACACTTATACCTATACATGAAATTCGCCTTAATAGATACAAAAAGAAGAACTTATTACCTGAGTATTGTTAATCGCGCGATTATCCCAGCCTATCCAAGTTACCGTAATAGAGTACCATTCACAGAATTCACGTCGGGTCAAACCTTTTCTGCGGAATATTCCCTTGAAATAGATATTTAAGCCTATTCATGAGGAAAATATAATTCATTTCACTCAGTTTTTATAGATTGAATTTACCCTATTTGGCGGTAAATTTACTGCGTCTTAAGGATTAAAGTATAATTAATTTGAGAAAAGCTTGAGTTGTCACCCCACTTTTGATCTCAAATCAATTTCTTCGCAATTTTCTCTAAGGTCGCAGCAATTAATCGTTTTGTTACCAGGCTTAGGCAACGTAATTAAACTTTTAATTGTTTAAGCGATGTTGAATATTGATTTGACCTATATATTTCATATTTGAAAACAATTAATAACAAGTCATTGTGTTGTAAAACGTATCAAATTAGATAGGTTAACTATGCTTAACTGATTTAATTCCCTTAACCAGTCTTTTAAGGTAAATTTGTACAAGCTTTATTGTCAAACACAAAAAAAAATTTGAACTTTAATTAGAGTTTTCACAATCAAGCCATGATAGTCAAAAGTTTGCCAGAATAGTTCTAAATAAATGGTAAATACCGACACGTAAAGAGTTAAACTTCATAAGTAAATATACATATAATTACTTTGGTTTTATCAAAGAGAGAAGCTTTCCCAATCTTAAGTTTTATATATTTTCCAGAAACCAGTATTCTATTAGCAGCTTCTTAATTATGAGGTTATAAATTAACTTTCCAAAACAAAATAATTAGGTAGGTACCTAAAGGCGTTTAAGAAAAAATCTGCTTTTTATGGTGCTCGGATCTGATTTATGAAAGTAATAAATGGTGACTTGGCGGAAATTTGAGAAAGTTTAGGATCATTTCATTGCTCTAGTTTAGGGTATATTTTATAGCGGGTAAGGTTACTTATGAAGTTGCAAAAAGTCAAAAGTCTACTTATGAAGATTCAGTATTTTAGGTATTTATTGTACCTTTTTATCTGCTAAATGAACTATCTATCTGTGTAATAGAATAGCAGCGACCTATAAGTAAGTAATAAATTATTGTGAGACGACAATGCCCGATTGCCGCAAATAAATTGTAGTAATTATTCCTTTTTTAGGGTTCCGTAGCCGAAGGGTAAAAAACGGGACTCTGTTACTAGGACTACGCTGTCCGTCCGTTCGTCTGTCTGTCTGTGCGTTTGTCATCAGGCTGTATCTCATGAACCGTGATAGTTAGACAGTTGAAATTTTCACAGATGATGTATTTCTGTTGCCGCTATAACAAAATATACTAAAAAACAGAATAAAATAAATATTTAAGGGAGCTCCCATACAAGAAACGTAATTTTTTTGCTTATTTCACGTATTGTTTATTTATTTTTTATATAGATAATGGTACGGAACCCTTCGTGCGCGAGTCCGACTCGCATTTGGCCGGGTTTTTTTTCGAACATGGTAGATGTTTTCCTCGTACTCTTTTAGTTACATATCTTTGAATTTGTGGAGAAACAATATCATTTTTATGTAGGTATCTACACTAATATTATAAAGAGTAAATATTGTTTGTTTGTTTGCATTGAATAGGCTCCGAAACAAAGCTCCGAAACTACTAGACCGATTTGAAAAAAATCTTTCACCATTAGAATGCTACATTATCCGTGAGTAACTTAAGTCACGTAATTTTCCCGAATTCCTACGGGAATGAACTCCCGGGCGGAACGCTAGTAAAATAATATTTTTATAGAATTATGATGCATTAATAAAATGTTTTGGTCTTTAATTATAATATTTACTTAAGGTTACATTATTAACTTTTAAAGGAAAAATTAGATTATTTCAGATTTATGTTATTAATGTTGGTCAAGATTTCTGTATAAAAACCAAAATCTCAGGCAGATTGACATGAGAAGATATTTATCTTAAAGTCCTTAGTTGTAAAATTTGGTCCTTTCTACTTTTAAGTTTTTTTATTTTTTTTATTTGGGTTATCAAACGGTTGTACAATGGTATTATTCTAGACCAGGGGTTCCCAAACTTATTTTTATTGTGACGCCCTATGGAGTTTGCCGTTTCTTTGCGACGCCCCCCACTTATAGTGCGCCCTCGCTGCGCTACCGTATCGTTCGCATCTAAGGAAGCTGCTTGTGAGGTCACTTCAAAGAAATAGACATAGACAACGTTTATTTTGTACACACATACAAATTTGACAAGAAATAACAGTTTTGCACTAAAAACAATCTCAAATACCAATATATTTAAATAAGTGTATGCTGCAATGACAAAAAGGGTCCCAGCTCAGCATATTGCTCTTTCCCACAGGAAGAAGCGCTGAAGACTTTCTATACTATTAAACATATACAAAAATAAAATAAAATAGTTAATTTTTTATTCAAGTTGTATCACTTTTGATGAACGTCAGATCATTCGACTCTTTCGCTTCGCACCGTCTCATAGACAGGAAAACTATGTGGATCGCATTGCGACGCCCCTGTGATGGTGTGGTGACGCTGAGGGGCGTCACGACGCACAGTTTGGGAAGCCCTGTTCTAGACTAAGAGCTAAATATCTTAAATAATTGTACAGCCAGCACTGACAGCCACAGATTACTAAATAAATGTAGTATAGCTTAGCAGTTTTCTACGCCTTACTTTTAAGTTAGCACGTAACCTAGTAAGGTCAGCCCTTTTAATACTAGTTACTTTAAAGTTTGATCTTATCCCAACATTTTTATCCCATTTTCGCTGCGATTTTACTCGTAAATCTCTCATATTTTTAATCTTGCACAAACTCTTGAATTAAGTTTATTCCTGTCCGAAATTTAATGTAGAGTTCGTCAGCGAAAACAGATTTAACAAGGTTAAAAATGATAAGGTAAATGAAACAAAAAAGCCCACGGACACTCAAGTCAGAGGCGCTAATTATAACTTGCTTAGTTAAGTAAACAACTCAAAATGTTTCTTGGGTCTCTGGGTAAAAGTTTGTTGCTAAAGCAGGAACGAATTAGGAAGTCGAGATACAAAATTTTTTTTCAACATATTTGCTCATTAAGTGGGTTTTATAGCATTGTTTTAAGGTTCATAATGATATGTTTTATCAAGCCCATGCATAATAAAATAAAACACTAGTACGTAATGATTTTTTTTTCTAAATTTCAGCAAAGAGATCAGATCTTATTTTTATTCAAAAATAAGTGTAAATATTAATCTACTTGTAAATAAAAATATAATTCCACTAAATTATTTAAATGTAACAGATGATTATCATTTATTTATGCTAAAACGATGAAAATATATAGTTCAGTATTTTTTATTATTTGGCTGTATGGCATACGTGTCAATGTGAATCTCATTTTGCGAGCGCAACAATTAAATAATAATCGCGCCTGATTTCAGATGTTTTATCTTGGTTTTCACAAACGGCATTTTCTTTCATCAGATTGTGATTATTGTCAGAAATACAACACAAAAAAATGTCTTCTTCAAGTGCAGAACAGGAAACCTACGTGGGTAAACCGCCAGAAATACTTTCCGAGGCGCAACATGCAAGTGATAGTTTGTTGCCGCCAATATCAAAGGAAAGTTTATATTTATTTATTTCCTCGCAAATGTGTTGAAAAACGTCGTATAACACGCATGCGCATTGGATATTACATTCTCGGCTCTAAATTCGCCTCTAATGTAATATCCAACTTAGCACACTTGTAACATAATGTACTATAAAAATAGAATACTTTCTTTGACATATCTAGCAATTTTTCCTGGGAAGACTCAGACTCTATTATGACTCTTAAAAGTCATTCACAGTTAAGTTAGCGGCAAAAGCTGTACTCATGTAAGCCTTTAAGCAGGGGCCTGCAGCCCTACACTGTTTCAGTACGTTTATATTTAAATCCTTTAATGCAACTTTGACTTATTTTAAGTAACATCCTGAATGTTCATGAAATAAAACCATTTTGACTTTGACACAGTCCCGAAAACTTTACAACGACGACTTCCAAGAAAACTTTACAAAATTATGCACTGCCAAAACATCAGCTACTGTCTAAATCCTAGAATTCGTAGCTAATCCAAAGTCACAAGAACACAAAAGAGGCCGTAAAATTAGAAATAAGAGAAATAGAACACGCGTGAGCAACAGGCTCCAAACAACAGCCCATTATCTAAACATAACATAATGGAGACAGCGCGATACGCCTACGTGTGCACTCTACTACCCAGTCTGCCTACCACGCATTTCACATACTAATTTTAGCATATAAAGCTTTACGTGTTGCTGCTTAAGGCCTTAAAACTTTTATAATTACTTTCCGTTTGTCTTTTCCGTAATTGATGGTTCTTGAAAAAAGTCGAACTGAAGAATTTTCTTAAGACTCCTTAGTAGTTCTACCATAAAATTGCTTTTATGCAAAATCCTTTCTGGCGGGGAGGCTATCAAGAATGGTTTCTTATATACGAGAAATAGTTGGAGACGCTTCACTGATTGTTCCTGCCAACCTTTCCCGTATTCTCTCTTAGTGGTATCTAGAAAGAAGTATCAAACTTTGATCCGGTAGACTTTAGACTTTATGATTACGTTTGCCAATACCGCAGTGTCATGAATAACAGTGATACATAAAATCATGCAATTACTTCGAAAATTTTCTTCCTGTGGTATAGAAATAGTAAATACGCATAAAGTAAGACTGTGGAATTCTCTGCCAGATGCTGTCCGAGACAGCCCTTCGCTAGCTATATTTAAGAGCACTACCTTTCCCTGCAATAGGCTATTTATTTAAAGTAATATTCACATATTTTTTTGATATTGGTATTTATATGTCTATAGTATTAGTTTAATTATAGTATAGTTTAAGTAGGTATATTATGTATTTTGCACGCTCTATCTGCCTTTCAGATAACTTTCCGGGGCTCGGGTTGGCTGGAAGAAATTTGTTTTTAGAGCTAAGCTAACCTTTTGTGTCGTGTTTCTGTTTATAATTTTATGTTTATCTGTCATGTGTGCAAAGAACTATAAATAGTTTTGTAATCTTTAATGTTAATACCGCATCAGTTCCCCTTGGCGTTCACAGACAAGAGTACATCAAGCTTGATAATAGTAACTTCTTTCAATTAATAGTGGAAGGGCCATTTGCACTAAAAAATTTATTTAATGTTAGAAGCCAATCAGACAAAATATAAAAAAAATATGAAAATGACTTTGTTAAATATCTGTTAATCATTGCGATGGTTAAATACTTAGTGAACATTTCAGAATGTCAATCTTGTACTTGGTATGGTTGTATGGTGAGCTTAAAACAATTGAATATACACACGATGAAAGGAATCCACAACAAAGAGTAGCCAGAGCGTCGTAACGTCTTACTTAATTTTATCACCTTTCTGCGATCGTGATGATTTCACTCCTGTTATGAAAAAAGCCTTATGCTTGATGCGTATAAAGGCGACTTACGCCGTGGAGGGCTTTTGAGTAGGCCAGTTGCGAAGACTAGTGAGTCGGTCTTGTTGCGTTGCGACCAGTGAGTCGGTCTGAGCGGCTGCGTGGCTGAATATGTTGACTTGGCTTCCAAGAGTTCCACTATGACTCAGTCAGGCCGCATGGCTTTACTTTTTTGAGGAGGATTTAGTGTAGCTCCGCTCCAAAATACTACTTCCCAGAACAGAACGGACTCCCCCTTGCCAGTGACCACTATTTGAAGTTAAAAAAGGTGACAACGTACCAAGTTTCTTCGAATGACAAATATTTCCTTATGCCGAGAGTGCCCTAAGGCGTATAAATAAACTCTATTGACCGCCCTAAAGTTACAAGGTTTGAGTAACCGGCTGTGCAAAGGTTTTGTTCCTTAATTAAATAAACCAGCTTACAATATACAAAAGTCGGTCTGTTAAAATATGGATTTGTCAGAATCTAGAGCTTTCCCGAAAAGGTCAGAGGGACTGTATATTTACCCGACTGCGTTTATACATCGTGTTGACATGGGAACCACAAGAAGTCAGCTTTAGCTAGTCATATTCAGTGCCTCATTACATTTACCCGATTATTTGTACTTTTTTTCCGTGACTACCAATTAAAAGATGTTTCTCGAACAATTTTCAATACGCAAGTAATTGCTATATCTCTCAATAATCGCTTCATTGAATATCCAGAAACTTTCCTCGTTTTCATTGCTTGTTCAAGAATTATTCGTGATTGAAGATTTTGAAAATTGTTTATTTCAAAAGCTTTAAACGAAATTAGATTATGTTCTGCCTCATTGAAAGATTGAAAAATAACTCGTAAAATGTACGTAAGTAAATAGGTACGTCTTGATGCGCATGGTTAGAGAAAATTCTACAAGAACAGTTATTATATAAATTACTCCCAGGCTTCCCTATGAACTTAAAAGACACATTACTCTTTAAAGCTTTCCCGATGACATTAAAAATAAAGTGAATTATTCTTTTGTTTATAATATTAACAAGGTTCAGACATCTTCACTTAAAGGACATCATTCACGGTCCATACAAAAATACCAAAATTTTTAAAGTGGCGGCCAAAAAAGGTAAAGCTATTATTTCGAAAGAACATATTATTCCAAAAAAATTTTTGTATGATAGCTAAGCTGTACGACCATTACTAGATCTGTTCTTGACACTTATAAATCTGGATTTTAAATGTTGCGGCCATAGAAAATAGTGTTTCAATAAATAAATAAATAAACGCTTCACACTCAAAGGCCCACATTAAGGTTTTCCCTTGTGTTGTGGGTCCCTTGGAACACACAAAGACAGACACAAACACCCATGACCCGAGAACAAACAACTGCTTTTTACACAAATATTTGCCCCGACTGGGAATCAAACCCAGGACCCGCCGATCAAGAGGCAGCGTCACTACCACTTGACCAAACCGGCCGTTGATAGTGAAATAGGTTGTGATACAAAACATTTATCGTATTAGGTTGAAAGTTTAAATCTAGATTTAAAAATGCATTTAAGCTTGAAAATCAATCTAGATTTTCAAGCTTAAATGCATTTTTAAATTTTAAGCTTGAAAATCTAGCTTTTGAAGTTTAAAAAAGGAAAATTCGTAAAGGTCGTACAGCTTGGCTGTCATAATAAAAAATGTTAATAATAATGTGTCCTTTTAAATTTTGGTACGTTTTGAATGATGTCCTTTAAGATAAGAAAATTTTCTAAACTTCTGGAAGTACTTGACACTATCTAATTATTAAATATCTACCTAATTTTCTTTCTATGAGTAGTTTTTAAAAGCGAACTTTTGTTTTATCCGTTTACATTTTTTTACGTTCTCTAGCGAATGTTCCAAAATTATACTGTTTTCAAGATTCCAGCCTTGCGGTTTAAAGCCCATTCCCAATTGAATCTAACATCTTGCAAAGTTAATTCAGTTCCATAAGTTTTAGTAGGTACTTGCGCTAATCTGAGGCTAAGCTATTTTGCCTAGCGTTTCCACTGAATTACTTTAATTCATATCAAGTCTCCTCACCTTGGTCTTCTGACCTGAAAATTAGGTTTCTTTGACAGATCTACGTTATCGCATTTCCACCAAGTTTACAGCTCACTTATACCTGCAAGCTGTAAAAAAATTTGAACGAGACTGTATTACCATTGATTTACACAGGTTCCCGCAGACATATATACGATGTTCGCACAATCAGTGTGTCTTTTGCGAATCGCATATGAACACATATAATTCTTAATTATAATCCCGACATTTGATTGCTTATAACATTTAAACGACTAATCCGAATTTGATCAAATAAAGCTAAAAACCACTTCAATCACAGCAGCTTAAAAAAAAATGCATCAAAATCGGTTTATTCGATGCCACAGACAGGCACACATACATATACACAGATACACACGTCAAACTTATAACACTCCTCTTTTTTGTTGGGGGTTAAAAATATGGTAAAAGAAATTTTAATAATATCATTAAGGACATGAAATTATGTTATCCCTAACAAAATACCCATGTCACTACCCAATCAACTGGCTATTCAAGGCAAGTGACCTGTTACAAAGGTCTTTAGAGCCTATTTGAGTAAATTTTGTATGTGTAGTAAAAGTTAATGGGCGGTAAAGATATCTGATGACTTTTTCGGGTGAAAGACTTTTGGTTCTGTTGATTAGATTTGTTACAGCCGCCCTGGTAGTAAAGTACAGTTAAGTGCATACTGCACATCAAGCTCGAACGTTGCATTCTTTAAATTTGTATTGTTCTTTGCGCGTGCGGAAGTTAGGTGCCTAGACCCTGAGTGATATGTGATATGTAGATAAATGTTAAAAGTGTAAAAAGTACTGGTATACCTAGATTTTTAAAGATTTGTGCGCGTTAGTGTGCAACTGGGGAGAAGACAAAGCAGTTTGTAAATTGGATCCCACCAAAAACGTTTTCATTTAAAATGTTGCCAAGATGAGACCATATGACTCGCATTGTCAAAAAGTTATCAGGTCTCATCTAACTTCTAACTTTACAAGCCCTTACTTCTCAAACTCTACACCTTAGTCAAAATATGCGGCTTGGCCGTTTCAATACTACAAGAACTATTGTTTAAGAGAAAATTAATGAACAGTGAATACATTTTTCACCTTACGTCCATGTGACGGTGTCGGTGCACTATTGTACCCCCAGATTAGCGCAAAAATCCTAAACTTGTCAGTTGGTAACCAAAGCACTTTACAAATAACCCTTTTAAAATTATATCTAAACATTTGAGACTATTAAGATTTTTATTTAACCTTACATACTCAAAGACCCACACTAAGGTTTTCTCTTGTGTTGTGGGTCCCTTAGAACAAACACAGTGACAGACACGAGAATACCCGTGACCCTTGTATAAACACCTGCTTTTTACACAAACATTTGCTCCGACTGAGAATCGAACCCAGGACCCGTTGATCAAGAGGCAGCGCCACTGATTCAAGATCACTAGAGTTGTAATCAAAGAGTATAGTTATATATGGGGGATGTTGTAATCGCACGAGGGTTTAAAATTTGTAATTAATTCATCCCCAGATTTCCCAGAATTAGAATAACGTTTAGTTTCAGCTGATTTTACTAAAGTATGTTGTCAACACTGATTTTATTTACTGAGTTATCAATTGATCGTTCAACGACTTGCGGCGCGGGGAAGCGGGGACGCCCATCGCGGTGGGCGGGGCGACTTCAAACTGCTTCACCCCCGCAACATCGCAAATCACTGGATCTGGTCTCACTAGGAGCAAAATTTGCGTCGCGTGAAGACCTAAATTTTGCTCTTAGTGTCTTAAATTTTTTGTATTCACCTTTACCCGTTGTATCGAGAAAGAAGTCAAAAAGAATAATTTAATAAAACCGATCCATTATTATAAAACTGAACAACTTTTCCCAAGGTCGAACCTATACGAAATTCTCAAAAAACATTTTCAGCTACAAACAAAGACAAATCACCTGATCGCACAAACTGTATGGAGAGGTGACATTTTTTATACAGGTGTACCAAAAATCGACGTCAAGCCGGAACCTGGTGAAAAGGCAAGTCATACCGGTTATCAGAAAAATAAAAAATAAAATCTAAGTTGCATGTTTTTAAAAATAATAGGCATTAAAAAAAGAAAGAAAAAAAACACCATGTGACATTCTTTTCACTCCTGTTGCCACAAATACTGACAGGATTAAATTTAACTGTACTGTACTTGTACTTATTTAGTATTTTTACTTGAATGAAACAGAAACTGCTCACTAAATAAAGTTGGTCCTGTCAGAGTGTAAATTGTAATCGGCACCAATGTAAATCCTTCTCTAAAGTAATAAACAATGCGAGTTATTTGTTATGGTCCCCGCTGACCTTGAACTATTTGAAAAATGATTTTAACCTCGCTCGTAGGTAACTTAACCTGTCTCGCTCATACGCCTTAAAATAACTTATCTATCTCACTTAAGCTACAACCTTAAAGTTGCGACCTTGAGGAAAGCCTAGGATACAAAAGAATATTTTTTAACCAAGTCAGAAATATTTGTTAAAAAACGGGATTTCCACAAAAACAAAAAAAATTACCATGATTCCAGCAATAATTTACATTTTGGAATCGTTATCAAATGGGCCAAATTGTGACGTTACTTGTTAGACTAACGTAGTAATTTTTTTTTCAGTACAGTAAGTTCAATCTGGGCGAAATTTTTATTTTGACTTTTTTGTGGGAAAAAAGTATAATTTTCATCAAAGCTGGAGCAGCTGGTTTTGAAATTTTGACTACAGTTTAGAGAAGCATTGTTCAGGATTACATAACAAAAAAAAAATTGGTAAAACTTAATATTTGTGGCAACAGGAGTGAAAAGACTGTCACAGGGTGTTAAATTTTTAGTTTTTTTAATGCCTATTATTTTTAAAAACATGCAACTTAGATAGTTTTTCAGATTACCTTTTCACCCGGTTCCGGCTTGGCGTCAATTTTTGAGACACCCTGTATATTTCGACTTAAGTTTTTTGAGGAAAGTTGTCATTACATCCTTAATTTCCGCTACTAACATTTTTTTTATTAGTCACTAATTCCACAGATAGGCCAAACTCGTAACCAAGATAGACATATAACGAGAAAGTGTTGTGAAAAAATAATGCCTTAACGGGTCAACGTAAGTATGTATATCCATTTATCTGTAACTACTACGAGTACTTATTTCATTTACAACCGGCTTGTTTTAAAGTAGTAGTGTTAGGCATAGGCATTGACATTAATTACAACTTTACTACGAATAGAGACACATTGTATTTGTAATTACTGTCTAAAGTAAGTGTTGATTAAATAATCCGTAAATAATTCGTACAAAAACGTTAATACGTTTATAGTCAAACAGAAGTTTTTTTAAAGTCTTAATAAAATTATTCATTAAAGCGACTACAGCACCCGATAAAGGCAGCACACATAGGAATAGTGCCATCTCCGTCTCTCAACAGGCCTGGGCCGGCAGTGCGAACAGTTTCGGTACACGAAGTTTACGGACTATGAAAGCGTGCGTGCGTAAAAACATGTTCGAAAGTTAGAAAAATGAGATTTATGGAAAGGTAACAGCTTAAATCGAAAAATGCGTTAACTACTTATCGAGAGTGTTCAATCACGAACATTTTCATAACAAATTTAAGTTCCTGTGTGAATTTTACTATCGTTTTTACAGCTTAAAAGATACACAATATTGGGTATTTAGAGGTGACTTTGTGAGCTTTTTTTATCGAACCAAAAGTGCTGAATCATGTTTTCAGCAAACTACTTATCTAGTTTATGTCCTGAATATTACCGTAGTATTTTTTCTTCGATTTAATGCAGCGCGTCATGCTTATCTACGCATCATAAAATCGTAATTTAGAAGATCATACTTCTACAACCACTTACATATAACTTACCTGCAGCAAGCACATTTGCTACTGACTACGAAAAAATAACGCCATTTTGTAAGCGGACAAATTATATAAATTGCCCACAACACATAAGCATAAATGTAAATAAAGTGGAGATAGGATTAAATAGATTAGGATAAGACAGGACAGGATAGTATAAGAAAACACAGACATTCTCACCCGTAAAGGTTTCTCAGGCGAGTCTTAATTAAGTTAAAAATGTATTGTTCACTTGCATTGAATAAATGATTTTGCAAAAAAAAGGCATGAAAAACACAATAAGAGATTAAGATATTTTACAAATATTGAAACAAGGTCTAACACCACCTTCGCTCTGTATAGTATGAAGGCTGTTTATTTACCACCACCCTAACTCCTCGAAGAACTGCAGTGTACTTCCTTAGGGTCACTTGCACTTTCTGGGTTTCCTCAGGCTTTTACCGTGTAATTTCCCACGTTCCTGCATGTTATGCTAGCAACCGCTGTAATCCCTATACGTTACTACAGTACACCTAGAGGTTGTTCTTCATTAAGTAGCCCTAACTCACTCCTAGACAGCGTCACCTACGCCGTCACATAAATCCCGTTTAAAAGTTCACAGCTATTTTTATCCCCCTATAAAACCTGCATCGATAAAACCAGAGAGCGTAAGGGTTAAACAACTCCTTTTTTCTTAATTACCGGCTCGCCCCCTCGTTTGCCTGTTTACCGAACCGTTAATTGAATAAGTTTGGTCTAGACTGAGTCACAAGTAATATAAACAGTTTCAAGTGTTGCAATAGTGATTCTAGGTGTACCGAGTTTTTTTTTAAATCGGTATAGATTAACATGAATCAAAAACATAAATGTGAAATGAGAGCCAAGTTCAATATTATAATAAGTAGCTTTATAACTTGGTTGTTGACTTTAACGACAAAAGAAGTGAGATCTAAATGGGTGCCAAGTTCAATGATCAGTCCTGAAATTTACATATAACAACATAAAATATTTTATAACTTTTAATATAATTTCTTCTTAGAACTTACAATAATATATTAAAGCCTAAGGTCTGACTTGGCTTATTCTCATATACGAATTATTATTAAGTACCTACTAAAACAGTCATGGAAGAGCCCTGTGTTCGATGGTTAGTTTCTATAAGATCTTACAGCTTTAGAACCCTGGATCATGTCAAGCGTACCCCGAATGAGAAACGGGCCTAAACGCTAGGAAAAGGAAGATGAAAACTAGCCAAGTCAGACCTTAAGCTTTAATAATGAATGAACTGCCCAGGGAATGAACTGCTCAGCTCTAGAGTTATTTCAGATTTAGTTAAAATTAGTAAATAAGAAAATTTGTAATGCGATTTAAAAGAGCGACCTCAGAGTTTCTTGCCTGTTCTTCTCTAAGGAAGTCTGCACCTTTGTGAATAGGCGTAAAGTCCTATGTTTTTAAATCGTTTAATGTATGTTTGTATGTATTTTATTGTAATCTTGACTTGTTTTCATCCTGTTAACATCCTGAATGTCCTATAAAATAAAGATTTTTCTATTCCATTCTAATATACTATCATAAGTTATAAGAAGAAATCTTATATAAAGTTGTTATAAAATATTTTATGTTGTTATAAATAAATTTCAGGAGTGACCATTGAACTTGGCACCCATTTAGATCTCACTTCTTTTGTCGTTTAAGTCAACAACCAAGGCATATATGCACTTATCATAATATTGAACTTGGCTCTCATTTCACATTAATGTTTTTGATGGGATATCATTACTTTATGTACAGAAATTATTAGTAAGAACTTATAAAATCCATATAAAAACTGGCTGTCATCAATTTTGATTGACGATTCTTACATTACAGAAACTATAAGTAAGTATTCCTAACAGAATCAATTAATTGAAAAATTATTAAAATAATGATTAAAATTTGCTAGTTTCTGATTTATTCTGTGTGTATATATAGTGAATACAAACTAAACTACCAACTGGATACCAAATTTGAATTTTCTAGGTCATCTGGAACTGGGTTATAGTTTTTGTATAAAATGATAAAAATGATGATTTCATGGACGTTAATATCTAAATAACCGTTTTAAGTGTGTTTATGAAATTAAGAGCACATATGTATCTCGCGCGTCCCAATATATTAGCCAAATTTGACATGTTAATGTGCAATCGTTTTTGAATTATATGGGGGTCAAAAGTGGCTCCAAATGGTTCGTGTAATATTAGACACGGTGCTGCTCGCCAGTTTCTTGAACTTGGCTTTGAAACGCTACCGCGCGTCTAGATCACCTCACAAAACTGAATTACGTTTCAAAAGGAACATTATTTTTGGAGTTATTGATGATATCCGGAGAGTGACATAGATCACGCTTACGACGAGGAAATATAATAAAGGTTTGAGCCAATTCGTTCTGGTTTTTATAAACATTCCATAAATATATAAAAATCATCTTACAGTTCCTTTTAGAGGAGTTTTTTCACATTGAGGAGGAAAAATACTTATGAAAATACAATTTCAAAAGCCTTCAAATTAATACATTGTCAAACACGTTCTGAGTAAAGGAAATAAAAAAAATCAATGGCACGTGAGAACACGGTCCATCTAATTGAATAGACGAAAAAACGTCGAGGTTTTCTTGAGTAAATATACTTAAACGCAGATATCTAACTTTGTAGCTATCAATAATTCTATTTCATGAGACCTACGATCACAAAATAAATGAAAATAAATTATATTTAGTATACACGGTGTGTAAGGAACAGTTTAGAAAAACAGACACCCAGAATTCAAACTGTCAACCTGAATAATTTACCGACGGAGACTTCTTCCGAACTTATAAAATTATTATTACGTATTTTTTCTGTCTTAAACAATAATTATATAAGCAACGTACACAGTGGCAGAGAAACTGATGGGTTAAAGCAACGTACACAGATACAGGGAACCTGATGGGTGATCAAAGTGGAAATTTATTCGAGCGTTTCCGTGCTTCGGTCGGAGGGCACGTTAATCTGTCGGTCCTGACTGTTGTCGATTGACTACAGTCGTTAAAACCAAGTCAGAGGTCATTGTGTGGTTTGACAACTCTGACACCAGGGTAAGCCAAGTTTGTCACTCACTTGGCTATACCTACACGATAAGAAGAAAAAGGAAGAAAACATTCTATTCTGCAATAAAAAAATACAATAACTGCTTAAAGTACAAACAAAATTAAGGGATTTTTTTTGTAGCAAAATTTAAAGGATGATTCTCTCCAAGAAACTTAACTACTTTCCCCAAGGACCATGAAAAATGTACTTTCCATACGGAAAATTAGCTGATCGTTCAAGTTGTATGGAGTAGTAAATTTTTTTTTTATATTTCGACCTGTTTTTTGGGAAAATTCGTTCAGCTTAGTGGGCTGATTTGTCTTAAATAATCGCCAACGAATTTAAAATCACCTAATTTAATTATATCTCAAAAGACTTAGTGCGGAGACAATAAACACCTCGCTGCTGAGGACATGCACATTTTTTTTCAGTATATTGCGAGAGGTCGAAGAAACTGGGCCTTTTTATAATACGAACGGCACGGCAGGGCAAAATTTTATTACTATTGCCTCCTATGTTCCCAGCTTCTAGCATTACAAGGAACATAGGGGGCAATGATTTGAATCATAAAATATCTTTAACGAATACCCATAACACAAATACATGTACATGATGTGTTACATAATTATTAACTATACATTTGTTCCACCAAATGATGAAAAAAACTTTATAAGAATCTTCTTAGTCGAGACATTTATTTGACATATTTTTAATTCACACTACAGCACAACAGAAACATATAAAAACAGGACAATAACAAAAACATCCTTTTTAAGAAAAGAAACAGAAAACAACGACGAAAACAATAATACTACGTATTACATAAATAGTGGATACTGGTTTTCAGCTCTTTGATAGGTTTTTGTATTCATGGTAAAACCAGAAAGGGTTAACATAAAAGACTCTGTCTTATTGTGTTGGCAATATATCTAAAATATTATTTTTATGAGGACAGTCGTATACAAAACGCCACATTGTGACAATGTGTGAAAAACATTTCAAGCGTGTTTATGTGACACTTTATCATACGTATGAAACTGAAACGGGGAAATAAATTCACCCAAGCTGTGAAGGACGGTTTTAATATCTAGAATCTAGATCAGAAAAGGTCGCATTACAACATTTATTTTACTAAGTGTCAATAGTTTATTGTTATTTCTAATGAAAAGACATCATTGTCTCCTCTATTTATTAAACGAGCGTTTGTTTTTAGTTTAAGTTAGGCTTTCCTCTCATGAACCATGTACAATATAGATAGCAATGTTCGTAACAAATTCGCGCATGATGCCACTCTGATGACAGTGAAACTTCACTTTGGCTCGCTCTCAGGCGTTGTCATTTTGACACTTTATCGACATTTGATCCTGATGCATTTCACTGCGAGCACGTTGTGCTTGAGCTGCGCTCCTAACCCGTGGTCCACCTCAGTTCTTCACCTGGATGGACCATCAGCAATATTTTTTTCATTGGTTCACCTCAAAGCTGCTGTTCAAATGAAAGCTACTTAAATACATTCTTAAATGCGGTCAGTTTAATAGTTGTTTATTATCAGCACGATAATAAATTAACATCATGATGAATTTTACATTACTAATTCCAGTCACAAGCGACATCACCTCATTTTTTGGAGGATATCCTAAAAGTTAAGTTCAGGATACTAAAAAAGGCGATAGCCAATATTGTCCGACATTGTAGGCAGTAATTTTCCTAGTCTCAGTATGTGTTGGACACTATTATGGCATATTTTACACTATTTCACCACATATTACCTCTACATTATCAATCAGACAGACACGTAGCAGCTACGAGCCTACCTCGTAGTACTATAGCTACAGACCACTCTCGTAGAAATGATCTATCAGTAGCTAAAGTCTACCCTCGCAGAGATGCTCGTAGTAGCTACGGTCTAAATATCATAAAATATGTTAAAACATTAGATGTACATTCATCGTATGACATTTTAATTAACCGACTTCAAAAAAGGAGGAGGTTCTCAATTCGACTGTATTTTTTTTGTATATTTGTTACGCGATTACTCCGGCAAATATAAACCGATTTGAATAATTCTTTTTTTATTTGGTAGGTCATACGTCAGAGGTAGTCCCATTGTCACCAGGTCAGGATCTAATGATGGGATCCTGGGGAAATCGAGGAAAACCCTCAAATTTTGTAGGCATATACACTGTTTATCAGAAATTATCTTAATCTATGTAGATTTTTGCATCTAATGGTCACCATCTGATGTTGCTGAGCTGATGATGAAGCTGATGATGAATGGTTTAGGAGTATGGGATCGCTGTAACAAAATTATGTAATACCATCGAATTTGAATGTGTTTGAGTCTAATTAATAAGGACTCCGATCCTATGTGATATTCAGGGTCTGATGATGGAGACGGTAAATAGCCATGGGAACTCTGTAATAAAATAGAGCAATTCCGCCGTGTTTGTGCTCATTTGATTCGTCTCGACTAGGAGCTTCATGCTAGTCGATTTTTAACCGACTTCAAAAAAAGGAGGAGGTTCTCAATTCGACTGTATTTTCAATATTATTTTTTTGTTCGAAAGAGGTTGTCCCATATAAATTTTATCGAAAATGATTCGCGCTTTTAAAAAAATCAACAAAAACAAAAAGATACTACTAACCAGAACATCATCAAAATAAATGAGTGACATTTGCGAACTGTTGTTGGGATTGAAGTCGGTGACTCATACGTTTTTATAACGTGGAAAATTATGTCATAAAATATGAAAAGATGAACTTAATGTCATAATTAGTGACAGCAATGGTTATCAATCATAGACATAGAAAAAATAAGTTAAATACCACTAGACTGGCTGTTGTCAAATCAAAAACGAGACCATTTGATTTTCGCCATTTTGGCGCTGTAGGCGGCAGCGGCAGAAAACCGAACTCGACGTAGTGAGGCCAAAAGTCGATTAGTCGACAAACTATATGTATTTCCCAGCGGGGTAGGCAGGCAATCAGCTCAAGTTGTACTTTGCCGTAGTGCTTAGTACTTTGCCTTGGCAATCAGCTCAAGATGTACTTTTAATTAGTGAGGACCAAAAGTCGATAAGTCGACTATTTATGTTCTCTAGCGGAATGTAGAGTTTAATTTTTTCCTTTTCCCCAAAAGTATGTAAGTATAAGATGATCTGTTTTTCTTACAGCAGAGCGTCAATTTTGCGTAAACAATAAAACCATTTTCTCACATTAGTGTCTTATTTTCTAACATTTACCATTTGATAACGTTAAATAATAAGAAAACAAAAATGCCCATAGGCGGCCTTACGGCTTTTTTGGCATGTGTTTCGTACTAAATTACCAGTAAAAGTACTAGCAGTAAAAGTAGATAAAAAAAAATTCAAAGTAGCTAAGAGACCGTTTTCTTGATTACTATTTGGCTGCAGTCTACAACTGGCGCTTGTAATGTATAGTTAAGTAAAATATAAAAAGTAGCCCAAAACTACAAAGGGTTTATAACAGTTTATGGAAAGGGTTAACCCGAAACAAATTAAAAATATTCTTAAAATCGATGTGGTTCTTAAAATTAAAAAATAAATTTTAATTTTTATCTTATGTGGGACGTGCATTTTAGTGTATTTAGGGAGACAAAAAAATATATTTAGGTTGTCATACAAAAGTACAAATATTGATTTTATACAGGGCTTTAGGTAAATGCAGATGATCTACAAATATATCGTCATTTTAACTTGGATAAATTTTCTGACGCTGTGAACAGTTTAAATGCGGATCTAGTAGCTATACAGGAATGGGCTAACTCGTTTGGGCTACTTGTAAATCCTACCAAGTCTCAAGTAATGGTTGTAGGGAGTAGTAGGTTGCGTGTCAGATGCGATGTTAATAGTTGTCCTGTATACTATAATGGCATTAATATTCCGTATACTGACAAGGTAAAAAAATCTGGGTGTGATTTTCGACAGCTGTTTGTCTTGGTCAGCGCACGTTAGCGAGTTGAGTCGGCGCCTGCATTACTCTTATCATTCTCTCAAGCGACTCCAGAACTTCCTTCCATTTAAAACTAAAATCCTATTAGCCCAATCTCTTCTACTTCCGATTCTCGACTATGCTGATGTTTGCTATTTAGATGTGAGTGAGGAGTTGCTTAGTAAGCTAGAACGACTCCAAAACCTGGCCATTAGATTCATTTTCAGTCTGAGAAAATTTGACCATGTGTCGGAATATCGGGCACAACTGAAATGGCTTCCCATTCGATTCCGCCGCGATGTGCACCTTCTGTCATTCCTGTACAACGTCCTCAAGAATCCCTCCTCTCCTGATTACCTTCGTTCCCGTTTCCAACTGTTACCTCCTGATTCTCGTCCACGCCGCTCCTGTAATACCAACGTGTTGCAATGCCCCTCAGCTAGCACAAATTTTCGTTTTAATTCTTTTACTGTCCGTGGAGCACGGATGTGGAACAAACTCCCGACAGCTATACAAGAGAGTCAACATTCCTTCAAAAATAGAGTCAAAGAATACTACCTGTCCCAACTGTAATGAGCAAATTATGTATTATGTATGTATGATTTATTATATTCGTTTATATGTATTATATATGTTAGTATATATACTATTTTAATTTCATTATATATAAGTATTAATAATATAAGCCCTTCTCTTATTTGGTATTTTCTTACGTTGTGCGCAATTCTCTCTTCCCGTCTCGTACACTATTTCTCACCAATTAGGTTGGCTGGAAGAGATCTCTTCTAGAGATAAGCTCGCCTTTGTACACTATTTTTTAATAGAAATTTTTTCTACTGTGTTTGTGCAATAAAGAATATATATAAATCTCTTTCAACTTCTCGGGTGCTAAATTAGTCATTACGAAAAAAAAATTGGAGTTCCCATACAAACTTCATCAGCATATAGCGCATTTTGTATGGGAGTTCAAATTTTTTTTTAGCATTTTTAACTATGTTTCTTGGGGAAGTTGTTCAGTTTCATGGATTGATTAACCACTCGAGAGGTTGAAAGAGATTTACCTAAAGCCCTGTATGTGAGGTGACTTATTAATTATTATGTGAAAAATGTAGTCCTAAGGAGACTCCACTTTTTGACTCTGTTCTTCAAAGTTTAGGTAAATATATTCAGCCTATTCCGACCACTGCTTATTAGTTAATAAACCTTTATATAATGGCTCCCCATTAAAATAAAGACTGCACCATATTTTTTAGTAAAACATTTAATTACTTTATATTTGATTTAACTTGTTTCTTCTTACAATTTAAAACAGTTTTATTGAACTTGAACACTACCATGTTTCTGTTCTTACAGCCATAGACTATACTGACTTAATAACTACAGAAAATCATAAAGTAGCAGTTAATAAAAAGAATGTAACCAAAAAACTTATGTATTACCTGCTTCTAATGTAGAGCTTATAATACAGTTCTGCTATACAGGCTGCTTTCAAATACCAAAAGCCAACTGTGCACTATTTACACGTTATAAAATACGTCCACTGTTACAGCAAATTAAAATAATGTCTCATGAGCCATGAACAAATTTGTTCTATGGCGGGCCCAAATAATTTGCCGTTTTTATTTTGTTGAAAGCTTAGGTACTAAGGTGTGATTACAGTTTTGTAGTATCTTTTGTTGAAAGCTTAGGTACTAAGGTGTGATTACAGTTTTGTAGTATCAAGGGTCTCTTAAAAAAATGCGAGTAGACGGATATGGCGAAACTATAACTTTGTAGTCTACTACATAACCCTAAAAAAGTAATCATGGGTACTCAACAAAATAAAAACGGTTTTGTTTGCCATTGTACGTAACATTAAGTAATATTTTACACTAATATACCTATAACATGTTTCTATCGACATTGTTTTTATCGACTGTCTTTGGAAGCACTAGCGAAATAAAGCAGGCGAATCAAGCGAAATTGAAAATGCGAAAATTTTATCTTTTATGGTCATTTTAACATTACTATATATATATACTTAGAAAAAGAGGAATGTCTTCCTGACAATTTCTAATCATTTAAAGTAGAATTAAAACGTTTTAAAACAACATTTTTCAATAAAACAGTTAGTAAACAAACATACTTGTACTTTGACCGATTATCTCCTTTTTTCTGTTTATATTTACAAACCAAGCATATTCTCATGGTCACAAAATTGAATATTAATAAAACTTTATACAAAAATTCACTTAGTCTTTAAAATTTTAACAAAATTTTCAGATATTTTAAATTGTTTACAATTCACTGCGTCAAGTTCCGTTCAATTTGTCAAAATTCCTGCGAATTTGTCACTTTCAATCATGGACTTAGTACTATGCTTTCAATGCATCCTAGAGACAAATGCTGTAATTTATAGAGGACTGCCAGTCCAATGTCAGTGTTATCAATACACAATCGTGAGTTCAAAATACGAATCTAATACGTTTTTATAAACCGATGTAAAATTCCCAAGAAAGAAATTATTTTGCATAGTTAGATTCTTTTTTTGACATGTGAGATTCAAATAATTTTAAATTTAAATGCGTTGCTTTAATCTAGTGTAATAAAAATTCGTTAAATAATCTTTGAACAAAAAATGTGTACATAATTGTGTTTTCAGACTTTCGCCTCGCCTCCCTTACATCGCAGTCACCTGTTTTACATAATAATTACACGATCACGTTCACAGGACTCGTTTATGCTTTTTCTGTCAGACTTCGTTTGGAATACAATTTCGATGTCCTCTCATACAAAAATCAATTGAACTTGTATTTTAAAAACATGCTTACGGATTATATTAGCAAGATCATATAACACGATCATTGATTTTAATGAGTAACTAGCTTTCCACCCGGGACTTCGTTCCGGTAGAAATTCGGGAAAATTATATAGTATATGTGTTATTCCAGGGTGTCAGCTACCTCCATACCAAATTTCATCAAAATTGATCCCTTTAAGCGTAAAAAGTAACAAACATACAAACACACTAATACACACTCACAAACTTTCGCAGTTATAATATGTGATGTGATGATATACTTCGCATCACAGAAAGGCGTTGCCGTAAAAAGTTTCATAAGTCTCACTAACTAATTTAACGTCACAAAATATTACTTTGTAACCAGCATTTTTAACCCCCGACGCAAAAAGAGGGGTGTTATAAGTTTGACCGCTATGTGTGTGTGTGTGTCTGTGTGTCTGTGTGTCTGTCTGTGGCAAGTAGCTCTCAAACGGGTGAACCGATTTGGATGCGTTTTTTTTATTTATTTACAAGCAGGTTTTTTGGCGATGGTTCTTAGATACGTTTTATCAAAATCGGTTCAGCCGTTTCAAGGTCATCAGCTCTTTTGTTAGCTGCGGTAGGGTTCTTAGACTCTTAATGTGTGTTAACTTTACTTTCAAACATACATGTGACCTAAAACTTGAAACACTCATGTATGCTTAATAACTATGCAGGATTATGGAACTCTTGGTCTGATGCTGCAGCCAGGATATCCAGAACACTAGCACACTCTTAAAAAAATTATAGCAGATATGTCGTGTTTGGACTCGTTTTGTTCAGTATTTGATTCTGCATACAATGCAATGGTGGCAACACGGTGAGCTGATGCTGCGGCCAGGATATCCAGAACACTAGCACATCCTTGAAATAAGTTAAAAATTTTGAAATAAAAATTAAATAAAAAATTTAAACCCCCCCCCCCCCCGCAAAAAAGTAAAGCGGACATTTAAAAAGTAAAAAATAATACCTTTCGTTGAGCCATCAAATTCATTTCAGAAATACCTATATATATTTTAATTATCGAAATCTATGGATGGCACGATAGGGTTTGCTCATTAAAATGGCGCTATAATGTCGCGTCGGGGTACCGCTATAGTGAATCAGACCCAATCAAATGAAGGGTCAATCAAATGAAGGGTCTGATTCACTAAAGCGGTACCCCGACGCGACATTATAGCGCCATTTGAATGAGCAAACCGTATCGTGCCATCCATCCATTTCGATAATTTAAATATATATTGGTATTTCTGAAATGAATTTGATGGCTCAACGAAAGGTATTATTTTTTACTTTTTAAATGTCCGCTTTACTTTTTTGCGGGGGGGGGGGTTTAAATTTTTAATTTATTATGATCCACTGTAGTTATAGGGGGCTACCATGGATCTGTAAAAACAAGCTTGTCACGCCGCCGGCCGCCAGCTTTTATTTTTTAAAACTACAGAGTCATTCCCACAATAAAAGTTGCCTGTAATCACAATAAGTAACTTCGAAAATGAAGTTAATATGTACGAGGTTCATTTAATTAACGAAGTTTCTGTTAGTAAGTCTGAGGTTTGTTTCGCCTACCCGATTTTACTGTGGATATTTGGCGTACGTGAGTTTATGTGCGTATTTTCATTTTTATTCATGACTTGGTGACCCAAAACGGCTCGTCGAGACAAATTACGTGTAGTATCGGAAGATGTGACTTTGATTGGATTTTATGGTCAGCCCTAAACAACAAGTTTTTTACCTTTAATCCTTACTTATAAATATTAAAAATGTGAATACATGCTTGATTGTTTCTTTATCCTTCCTTCAAGCCGTGACGAAGCAACGGATTGACGTGATTTTTTACACGAAGATAATTAGAGAACTGAAGAGTAAGATAGGCTACTTTTCCATGCAAACGAAGTCGCGGGCGGAAAGCTAGTACCTATCCAAACAAAAAACTTCCATTGAGATAAGGCATCTATTCTGTAAGTTTAAGATAACCATACAAGCATTAATTTTCACTGTTACCTGTATTAGTGCAGGAGACTGACATCCGATGCTCCGGAATATCGGACTTATAGCACAAATGACCGGATGACAGGGACAGAAGTATTGGCTTTACACTCGGATGAGAAATCAAAACGGGGTGTGTAAGAGGTCATTACATCTTATTGCTCCAAAATCGTCACCCTCACCTGCTAACCACTAACCACTGGGAGCACTCTCCCTGTTGATCAACGGACAAGGCTCTGACGTACCTACTACAACCCGTAAAAGGCTTCTTAAGGCGACTACAGCACCCGATAAAGGCAGCACACATAGGAATAGTGCCATCTCCGTCTCTCAACAGGCCTGGGCCGGCAGTGCGAACAGTTTCGGTACACGAAGTTTACGGACTATGAAAGCGTGCGTGCGTAAAAACATGTTCGAAAGTTAGAAAAATGAGATTTATGGAAAGGTAACAGCTTAAATCGAAAAATGCGTTAACTACTTATCGAGAGTGTTCAATCACGAACATTTTCATAACAAATTCAAGTTCCTGTGTGAATTTTACTATCGTTTTTACAGCTTAAAAGATACACAATATTGGGTATTTAGAGGTGACTTGTGAGCTTTTTCTATCGAACCAAAAGTGCTGAATTATGTTTTCAGCAAACTACTTATCTAGTTTATGTCCTGAATATTACCGTAGTATTTTTTCTTCGATTTAATGCAGTGCGTCATGCTTAGATTTGTTTTGTTACTTTTAAGTACCATAAATCTATAACAACAAGAATATATATACACCTCAAATCACTTCAGCAGCAAAACGATACAAAAAATGGATACATAAAGAAGAAGTCGAGAAAACGTACTTGAAGAAGGTCGTCGAAGCCGCGACGCAGGCAAAGCCGTGAACACGCAATTTTCATTCAACCGTTCGACAGTGAAGAGTCTTCTCACATTGAACAGCTCTCGGGATACGACAAACGTTCTCTACTTTGTTGACGAAAATTCAACAAAATCGGAATAAAGTTGTGGATGTGGATGGAAGTTTGCTATAAAGTTTTTTGCAAGAAATACTTTTTCAGGCAAAAAACTTTATAGTGACACTAGCATTCCGCCCGGGAATTCGGTCCCGTGGGAATTCGGGAAAATTATGTAGCATATGTCCATCGGGGATAATGTAGCTTTCTAATGGTGAAAGAATTTTTCAAATCGATCCAGTAGTTTCGGAGCCTATTCAATGCAAACAAACAAACAATCAAATCTTTCCTCTTTATAATATGTATAGACAAAGCTTTTATATACATCGAGGTTGCACTTTATGTATTCTTCCATGCTGGACTAGTAGTGAAAGAAAATATTAGAATGTGCCAGCTACCTACTCGTACCAGGTACACAGTAAAAGTCTATAAGAGGAATGAGAGGGTATTGCTGTAAAATAATTAATAACCCAAATACAAGAGGATGATTTCTCAAGTTAGTATGAGTTAGTAGTTCTGGGTTTATTTATTTATTTGATAAGGATCATCTACATCACATGCATTTAACAATTTTATACCATCTTTATTAGGTTTAAGATTTTCTGATATATATGACTGTTACAGATGAACACATCACCGTTTAATTATAAAACATATATATCAATTTGAAATGAAACATTACTTCCACGAATGTGGGAATAAATCTTAAAATTATAAATTTTTCATTCTGAATATTACATTACCTAGATTATATTTAAATGAAATTATTTCACTGAGATCTCTTGGAAGATATAAATATAAACTTTAACAAAAATTAAAATTAAAACTTTCTTATACAAACTTAAAATCAAAGAATAAAATAACATAATAAAATAAAATAATTCGGTGAAAGAACATTTCGTGTCAGGAAGAAGAGGAAGAAGCAGGAGACGGAGACGAATGATTTGATATTTTGCGCTTCAGTCTGTGAAGGGACGAGTCATTGTAAATATCCAAGTCATTTAATTTAGTATGAGCTCATTGTAGTTTCTGCATATTCTTATCATTGTGTATTAAACTTTCTCGGGTACTTAAAGGAAATTGAAAGTTTAATATGATTATGGTTGTGGATGTTGATAGAATCAAAAATGCCATTAACTATTTTGTAAAGAAAGACCATATCTTTTAAGCTTTCAATTTTGAAGAAATTTAGACGTTGTTCATATTGATCATTTGTGTATATTGATAATAAATTATATCGACAATATAGCTACCCTCTCGAAAAACTACCGTCGGCGTCATGGCTACCGGGAAATATTCGTGTGAATTACAAATTTCCACAGGATTTTAAAGAACCAAACTCATAGAGCAAAAGTAATGGTCACATGCTTCAGAATGTGATTTCAAATCGCGCTGTTTAACGTACCTAGAACACAGAAAAAAAAGCAGAAACCAATAGAATAAATGAGCACTTTTAATTTCCTTTAAAAAGGCTCTTTTCAGCTGTTTCCCGACGAAGGTAGAAAGCCTTTTTCTTGAAATTAATTAGTTTTTGATTGCTTTGAACAAGGAAGCAATTCTAAAATTTCCATAATTAAGGTCAAATGAAGAAAAGGTAGGCTGTATAGTAAAAACCTTGAGTGACCTTGTATTGTAGCTTGATAGGTGTCATTTAACTAACACGTCGTGTGTCGGCGTTATCATGGGTGGAATTATTCGGGTCTTATTTGATTAGAAGTAGAGAGGGTATCTGAGACCCTTTGCGCACCCTTAATTTGCAATTTCATTTTGAGTAAATATCGAAATAAGGACCGAGTAGGTACTGTCGAGAGGATGAGAGTCGTTAATGCAAATGTGGCATCCTCACGGCAATCTGACCACTCAAAGAGCATAAAAAAGGCGCATGACTTGGCTTTACACTGAATATTAGTAGGATTTGATTATTGTTATCAGTATTACCGACCTTAATTCTGTTTTCTATTTGACTTGCTTACGAACAGTTCAAGACACGCTTTTTTAAACAAGATATAAATCTTACAGTTTTTGAAATTGATAAACCTATACATATAACAGATGTAAGTACATTACATTAGAAATCATTTTTGTTCCCAACTTATCGGTATCGAGCGACTTGTCTAAAGATACAAGTGACTTTTTAATAATAATTTTTAATTGAAGAGGTGACAGAATATTCAATTAAGATGAAAATTAATAATGTGGTAATGAATCTATCAAAAGAAATACGCGAAGTCAAAAGAATGTCAACTAAAGTTCAGAAGTATGATGACAAAATAATGTCATACATACGTTGCACTAAAATACAGTACTACGGTAGATAACACAACAGAATGGCACAGAAAGCGACAAATTACGCTTCATTACCAATTATTAAGCCATGCACGTGAATCAGTCAACCATCAGTGGTAAATGAGTACGATTTAATGGTTGAAATAGAATAATTCTTTTGTATAAATGCATCCGAAATCGTAAGGCACGAGTGCACATTGAAAGCGTGTTTAGTGTTGGTACTCAACAAGTACTTTTCATAAGCTTTTGATTAAAATAATGAAAATTTTAAGACATGATATCTGTATCAGCAGATTCAGCAGTGTCAATTTTGTCCTTTTCAAATTCTGCTCGATTTGTCACAATTTTTTTATCATATATTTTTGCGTCAATACTTTTCACAGGTTATGTTATTAAACTAGCTTTGCACCCGCGATTTCGTGAACGAAGGCCAAATAAACAAACGCACTTTAACATTTATAATTTCTATTTTTTAGAATGGGTACGTGACCGCAATCTAGCTCAGGGAAAAGATGCAGTCGAGGATGTAGCGAGCTCACCCAGAAGAAGCCTATTTACCCGAACTTTAAAGATAAGCGGATCTGAGCTCGGAAATACAGACACTGGCAGAGAATTCCACTCTTTAGCAGTGCGCAATACATATAGATGAAGAGTAGAGCTCAGTACGTATCCGAGGGATCTCGACAAGATAAGATACCCCGTAGTGCGTCATGGACATCCAACGGAAAAAAAAGGGGCAGGCAGAATGAGGTCACGCAGCCACTGAGCACACTCCCCGAAGTACATCTTATAAAAAACACGTAGTCAGGCTACTCAAGTAAAGATTCCTGTACAAAGGGTATTCTGTTGCAAATAAAAAACACTTTTCAAGCATAGAGAGATGAAACCCTTTTTTTTTTGCTTACACTGACTGCTGTGCTTTAAATTGTCGACCAGCATCACAAAACAAACCGATCGATGTTTGTTTTGTGATGCTGGTCGACTCTACACAAAACATCCGGTTCTCGGTTGTTCGGTTGGTTTTTCAACCGTCTATAAAATAAAAATGAAGAAGCATTGGAAGCTGCCAAAAGTTTTTTTCTGGTTTTTATTAAAATAAAATAAACCCACTTTCACAAATATTGTCGTAAATTTTGTTACAAAAAACTTAGAAAAAAGTGATGTAGTTCAGACAGTTACAAGAAATATCTACGGCGGAAGTTTACTTTTTTATTATTATTAATGTTTTCATATTAATATGTTCAAATCTTTTAATTTTTTATCAGCCCATATACGTCCCCGCCGAGGGGCAATGGCCTTATTCGAAACATTATTTGATTGTTAATTGGTGTAAATTGGTCAGTGAAGAAAAGTCCGCGATGAAGCTAGGGCGGGTCGCTAATAGAAAAATAAATATACCTACATACATAAAACTAAATGTTTCTGATGAGGAGGAAAGTTTAGTTAACGCGACGTTTGTCGTGGTTGGATTTATAGGCGCCTAACGGTGTCAAATGTCTATAAATTCAATACAACGCCTTATGGCGGGACCTTGTTATGAGACGAGCAAAGGATTGATTTATAATTCTAATATTTATCACAAAAAAAAACAAAAGCTATAGTTAATATATGAGTGCTGTGATGCCTTTTACAATTTCATTGTACTTTATCAAACCCGCTGGAAATTAATATTTCTTTTGTTGTCGCTTTTGAAATGGTAACAATGGTTTTATACTGAAAAATTAGGAAAAATATACGTTGTAGCAAAAAATATAGAGTCCGACAGAATTTAATTTTCAGCTGAAACCGAAAAAAAACCTTCGACCCTGGTCTACGTTGCGGCCGAAACTGAAATCAAAACTCATTTAGATTTATGAAATGTATATAGCATTTTAAAATGTACTTAGTACCTATATATTTTTTAAACTGAACAGTGCAAGAATATAAATTCAGACAATTATTGGCCCAAACTGACCTAAACCGAAATCGAAACCAAACCTTCGGTTGGTCTCTAAAAAATTAAGACTTTTACGTGATCTCATAAACGATGTAAAAATTACATTGTGGAAGTTACCTAATAGTTTTTAGGGTTCCGTAGTAATCTACGAACCCTTATAGTTTCGCCATGTCCGTCTGTCCGTCTGTCCGTCTGTCCGTCTGTCCGTCTGTCCGCAGGTTTCCTAAGAAACCCTTGGTACTACAGAGCTGAAACTAAGCATGATTATACATATGAATCACGCCGACAGAACTGTAGAGTAAAATCTTGGAAAAAAAATTTTTTTCGGGTGTCTCCCATAGACGTAAAAGGGCGATGATTTTTTTTTTATCGCCTTTATCATTGAGTGGGGTATCATAGGATAGCATTTTAAAAGATAGAAGGGGTTTACTAAGAACGTTTTTCGATTCAGCACTCCGTTTGCGAAAAATTAATTTTTAAAGTGAAAATTTTTGTCAAACACAAGTGTCCCCCCCCTATACCTGCTAAACGGTTGTTTCTAAAAATATGAAAAAATTCACGTTGGTAGAATATACAACAAAATTTAAAAGAAAACTATCACACATAAGTTGGTCTTTCAAGTTTGCGAGTAATAGTCGACCAAGTGCCAAACACTGTTGGGATTAATAAGAATGTATTTGAACCATGCTGCTACGGAACCCTACAATGCGCGTGGCTCGACACGCTCTTGGCCGGTTTTCTTGAGCGGCATGTCATCATAGTCAAGAGCACCCGCTTAAAAATTTCACGCTCATCATAACTAGATAGGGTGTATTATATGAAGGATTTTATTAGTAACTAATACGACGTCACCAACGTATCCAAAAACTAATAGTTTATAATCTGACATCGGCAATTTGTGAAACTCTCCACTAATTTTAGTCATTCTACAAAACAATACAGCTTTGTAAAATAATACTTTTTATATGGAAACGATTTGTCTGCTATATATCTACGTCTTTAAGTTACGCAAAGACCCCGTCTACTTTTCGTCAGCAGGAATGCGGTATTTTTTCATAACTCAATGACGTAAGTAAGTATCCAGCAGCAGTCGTCTCCCATACTGTAAGTAATGCTTTTACGTGAAGTGTACTACTCAAAGCTACGGAGAATAACGCGATGGAAACTGTACGTCGTACGTCGTATCGAGAATATCTTTCTCTCGTTTCACGACATACTGCTAGAAATCGGTGAGATTCAGACTGGGTTGGTACATTTACATACCATTCTCTGTAGCTTTGAGAACTTATTAATATTGGTTATAGAACTTTCACTAAAACACAACAAGTAATTTATAAATTAGTGTTTAGAATATGAATCAGGCCAGTAAAATCATTTTTCAGTGAAAAACAGTTATAAAAAAATGGCCTCCCTATAATAATTGTGCGGTCAGCTTATTGCCTAAAAGCTTTTTGCCTACTCATGTCTTTTAAGAAGTCCAAATAATGTGTGTGCCCCAAAGGACAAGTTTTCAACAAATTCTTACTACGATTATTATTTTAAAATCTTGCAATAGCGCTGACATTTCGGAAACAATCGAGCACATTGGAAATGAATCTACGGAATTCGAAAAAATGTCATTCTGACTTATTTAACAGGGCAAACCCTTGACCCTATTGTCTTTGTTTTAGCTCAAATTGTAGCTGACTAAATAATCCAGAGGATTTTTTCACAAATTTTTGAAATCATTCTTCGTTTCCAAAATATTGAGCGCCAAAATCAAAAATTCGTATATTTTTTTTTGTTCATTATTTCGGCTGTAACTTTTTTCTCGAATAATTCTTTTTGCATCTTACAGCTCTTGTAAATACGCGTCTTTAGAGCCTTTTTTGAATATCACATCTTCACAACTCACTGAGATATAAGGAGATCGCACTTTGTCGTGAAATTGGAGCAAACGAAAAGACATTTCCAATGTCAAAATCGTGTCAAGAAGCCGATATAATAAAATATGAAAATAACCTCGAGAAATGTTTAAAAATTTAACACCAATTTTTGGTCTGGCAACCCTACCCAAGTGGTGAAAAAAGCAGACTGAATATCTCAATGAAAGCAATTCGTTTAGTGATGAACTTCTGGCGATTAGCAGCGGCGCGGAGGGCAATTTATTTAGCCGATGAAGTGGATGTTTCTATCACTTAAGATTAAGACGACCCATATGTCCGTATAGACTACTTGTATAAATGTGGCATTAGTGAAGTAATTACAATTTGTTACTCACTTCCACGCTGGACTGTGATTGAAAGAAAAACTTAGAATGCGCCAGTTTCTAACTCTTCCCAGGTATACTGTAGGGTCAGTAACTGGGGTGTGAGTTTTTCTGTATAGATGGGGGCTATAATCGATCAACCTATCACAACTGTTCTCGTTTTCAATGTAAAAACCTTCAAAATATCAAACGTGAGGTCAAATTGGTTCAAAAGAAACGGATACAAGGCATGAGTGTAAATAATTACATTCGTTTTTTTTTCCTAAAAGTCGTTTTACTAAAATGCTAATTGGATTCTGTATATAAGCTAGCAAAAAACCGTAAACCGTAATCTACCAATTTCACCGCACTTGTAGTATTTGATGTTTTTAACTTATACTTAAAAAATTACTAACGAATCAAAGAATTAAAATTACAAAAATTGCTAAATTGATGGTAAGCTCATCACCTCCCCTTCACTTTTTCTAAGGGAAACCCGCACCCCTCGGTGGGGACGTATCTTCACCTAGGCCGTATTCTCGATGTTGAGTGCGTATAGTTAGCAGCCTCAAAAACGATTTTGATGGTTTTGACTATGTCAAAGAATAGTTACTAAATAGTGATAAATAGTGACAAAAGCATATAAATAGTGACTCTGTATTTAAAAAGATATTCGAGCTTCTTAGTGAGGCTGCTAGCTTGACGTATATTTAGCAGACACACTAAGAAATACAGCTCGTATCAAATTGACTTATATGTCAAAAAACTGTGATTAAATAGTGACTTCTAATACTCGAACTTTCAATAATAGTGATTCAATAAATTTCGAGATATTACAGCATATCGGTGAGGCTGCTAACTTGACGCTGTTTGCAACGGTCATTCCAAAGAAACGGGCTGGAATTTTAATCAAATTAATATACCAAAAAATAGTTACTGAAATAGTGATTCCTATGATATATTTAAAAAAAGAATCCTTCTTCACTATTCCTCAGAAATCAGTCTTAAACTTCTACGTACTAAATCTCGATGTACAGTCGCGCAGAAAAGTGAAATGTACTTATTGATTTGTTTTTAAAGGAGTCAATATACATACATATTTACCTACTCATTTTATATTTAAAATCGTGTTATGAGTGTGAGAGAAGGAAATTGCATACCTACTTTTAATGAAACTGTTATTTTTATTTAGTATCCTATTTTTAACATGTAGGTTCCTTTTACGAAATACTTAGTTTTTTTTTCCAAGAGATGGCGTATTTCTTAACAGGAACAGGTAACGTAATTTTAGGTGAAAATTGAATAAAACTAGTTAATTTAATCATTTGAAAAACTCTTTAATAAATCAGAAGTCTTTGAATTCTTTTACTGTATTCGATTTGCAAATTTGAAATAAATGTTCAACCTCGAAACAAACTCATAACATAACCTGTGTGCTTTCGCACAAAAGCGGCAACACCGACGAAAGATAGCCGATGCCACCCCTCATACTTGAAACACGCTTGGCGAGACCGCACGACAGTTCCGGGCGTGAAATTTAAAACGTAAAAACGTTCCGTTACAACTGTTTTACAAATCATTGAAATTTTCGACGTCCGAGTATTTTTTAATAAAATAACTATCATAAAGAAGTTATTTGGTGTCGAAATGATGGTAAGAACAATGTATGGTTCCTTAAAATGTAAATATGATCAGGATCGATATTCAAATGTAAGCAATTACGGAGTAATCGTGTTTGAATTATCTTGTTTACATGATTGCCGGATTCTATTGTAAGAGACTCTTGTCCGGATTCTATTGTAAGGGTATTCTTGCAGATTTTAGTCGGTTCGATTCCCGGTTGTGGCAAGCGAATTTTCTAAAATCCTTGAATGCAGTTTTCTTTCTTTTCAAAAATAAAGGAATGTTTTCTTTGAGTACAATTTTCTATCTACAGTATTAAGAGTACTTTCCCTTCAGGTGGCATTACAAAATTCCACCCTATCTCTAGTATTATATTATCTGTGACCCTGTATACAGTCGAACATAAATCCTCCTCCTTTTTGGAATTCGGTTAAAACGCAATTCAAGTGCCGCCATAGTTCTTCGTAAACAAAACACTATCAGTTTACGGAAAATGAGAGAAGTGAAGAAATATAAATTGAAGACATAGCTAAGAAATACATATATTGTCTTTGAATTCTGTACCCAGATGTGGTTTAAAATGTAGCCTATGTTCTTTTCCAAGGTCTTATCAATCTCTGTACCAAATTTCATCAAAATCGGTTCTGTAGGCGTGAAAGCGTAACAAACAGGTGGACAGTTACATTCGCATTTATGATATTAGTAAGATAGTGGGGATATATTAAGAAATTACAGTTTCACCCAATAATTCATCTTAAATGACAATATCTGTTCATATTAAGAACTACGCCATCTCTCGGAAAAAAAACTAAGTATTTCGTAAAAAGAACCTACGTGTAATTTTAGGTTGCTAAATAAAATTACCGGTTTAATTGAAAGTATGCAATATCATTCTTCCACGCTCATAACACTTATTTTGAATACAAAACGAGCAGGTAAATTAAATACGTATATATAAACTGACTCGTTTAAAAACATATCAGTAAGTACATTCCACTATTGTGCGCGACGGTACGGTAAATTAGTTTAAACCCTATCATATTGCAATAAAGTTTAAAATTGATCAAAAACCTACATCGAGATTTAGTACGTAGAAGTTTACGACTGATTTCTGAGAAATAGAGAAGAAAGATTCTTTTTTTAAATATATCATAGGAATCACTATTTCAGTAACTATTTTTTGGTATATTAATTTGATTAAAATTCCAGCCCGTTTCTTTGGAATGACCGTTGCAAAAAGCGTCAAGTTAGCAGCCTCACCGATATGCTGTAATATCTCGAAATGTATTGAATCACTATTATTGAAAGTTCGAGTATTAGAAGTCACTATTTAATCACAGTTTTTTGACATATAAGTCAATTTGATACGAGCTGTATTTCTTAGTGTGTCTGCTAAATATACGTCAAGCTAGCAGCCTCACTAAGAAGCTCGAATATCTTTTTAAATACAGAGTCACTATTTATATGCTTTTGTCACTATTTATCACTATTTAGTAACTATTCTTTGACATAGTCAAAACCATCAAAATCGTCTTTGAGGCTGCTAACTATACGCACTCTCGATGTTAGCGACGGCGGTGTGCGTTAAGCGACCTGGCGACACATTTCTTTGTTCGTCGCTCGCCGCACCGCTGCCATCGAGAATGCTTCAATATAAACGTAAGCATTGAAAATTAAAAATCCGCCGCCACCGCAGCTGTTATTCAGATTGAGGCCTTATGGGCTGATGACAATGGTAAGCGTTTACCCTGCGACCTGCCCTTGAATTCCCTACGTCTGGTTCTAGTGATACGTGTTTATTGGAATTACTTTTTATTATTATTAGATTATTTCTAAATGCGTAACAATGTAATTCAAAAGCATCAAACAAAAGTGGTCGAGAGCAAAGCTAACTGAGAAACCTTTAGCTCAGGATCATTTGTATAAGACAAAGACTGTAATATACTAGTAACTGAATTGATATAGTACCTATACAAAATTATTATATGTCACCGTAACATTGTAATTGTAGTTAGATTGTATGTAATCTCTCAGTACTTTATGAAATGCCTCAATTTTGTTTCACATTGACGGACTTTTTTATAATATTAATGCAAACTAACCTAACCAAATTGTAATGTCGTGAGACATTATAATTTCACTAGTGAAATAGTAAAATTCCTTTTCCGGTGACATGTAAGTATACCTACCAAAATTTCATAAGTATCCCAAAATTTCAAAATCACTGTATTAACGCAAATCGTCTTTTTTAGATTGTTCAATTAATTTAATGGTCACTGCCAATTTTGCCATATATCTGAATAGACTAGACTAGCAGGTGGTTTAGACCATGTAGCGAATATTCGAGGCTTAGACATTTGAAGAAGAATGTGCACATGTGCATGTTTCCTGTCAACCAGAATTCAGTGCCATTTATTTACTTACAAAGAGAAAACTGCTTTTGTATAAAAGCTCTGCATATAGTATGAAACAAGATGATTTAAGTTGAACTACATCCTAAAGTCGTACGCGATAAAGGCAATCTGTGGGATCCGTTTTCGGAATGCAATTTGTAGGTGCAACGCTCTCGTCAGTTGGTAAGTAGATACTCTCTCGCTTCATGGATTATAGGATTAGCTTATCCCGGTTTGATGCTACATGCATGTCACTGCATTAGATGGCTGCATGCACGCATGTTTTCAATAGATTTCGTCATTGAAATTCATTTAGTAGGGACCGAAATGTCGGTAATGTGCATTAAAATACTAGGACCTTTAGATGTTTCGGTGACAATTTTCACTGTGTAAGTTAAAACTATGAATTAAAAAGATCTCTCCGTAGTTTTGGTGTGTGTCCTGTTTCTATATCTAAATAGATTTATTGTAAATAGATACTCCCTTCACCGAATGCTCAGAAAGAGTTGTAGGGAAGAGTGCTTGAGGGGTGCATTTTTTGGCATCAGGAATGGGTTTGGAGTCCTGAGGAGGTAAATATACTAAAAGTACCCTATTAGCAGGGAAAGAATATAATTTATTTCTATAAAGACTGTGTATCTGTCTGAGACCATATACCATTTCATCCTATTATTTTTGTGTTTTATGTTTTACCGTTTACACGCTTAGAAATAACTGAACAGAACCGAAATACTGCGTTCTACAAAAAGTCCTCTTTATTGTTTTTTAATAAAACTTCAATTGTATGTTATCAAAAACGGAGGGTGATTGTATTTAATATGTTAAATACAACTTTAGGTTTCCTTGATGTTGTGCCCTCAAAGAAAATTGTGGAACGACCCTAAAAACACGAGTAACTTTTCGAACATTGCCTCCAGGTACATAATAAGTCTTTGTTTGAAATTAATTTAATAAAACCAACATGGCGGGTATTCCTCTAATCAATCACGTCGTGGTATTTAACTTATTTTTTGTATGTCTACGCGTCTCAATGGCGATTGAGTGATAATGGTAACCATTTTATCCGTTCAGGTGGCAAAATTCAGAACTATCGAAATATACTTGATGACAACTGCCCCGATCAGCAGCGCCACCGCCAACCGAACGTTAAGATGCAAACTACTGCAACTTAACATTCAGTTAGCCGTGGCATGATATTTGAATAGGTCGTTTTCAATTTAGCCACCTGAACGGATAAAATGATGACCATTTTCATTCCACCGCCATTGAGACGCCATTGATTTGTTAGATGAATAGCCGCCCTGTCGTAGGTATACGTCTGGAAACTATGAGACGTACAAATATTACAGTGTACGATGAAATCAAATATAAAATTGAAACGAGAAGTATGCACACCTAAAAATTGCAGAAGGTAAGTATTCAATCGAAAAGAGAATTCTTTATGAGTACTTACTCCAACCAGGTTCTACATGTGTTATGGACCATTGTTGAAAAATGTTGTCCACAACGTCATGACTGGCATTGCCTCAGTATTTAAATGAAAATAAAAATATAGAATGACGATGTCGCCACTATCAAGCCCTTCACGGGTTTGGGTTTCTTTCTTAAATTTCTGTAGTATACGTCAGAGCCTTGTCCGTTGATTAGCAGATAACAATTTTGGAGCACTAATATATAATGTCACACACACCCAACAAATTGACAATACTTCATTTATTTTTACTTTTAACATTTTAAGGACTAACGCTATGGAAAATAACCATAGTTTACATTGCTGACGTGCTTATTACTCAACAAAGATTACATTATACAATCAACAAAGCACGTTTAATGAGAAAAAGTTTCGTACTGTTCTATTTAAAACTTGTACCCCTGCACCTACAATTCATAACTGATAAAATCTGCACAGCGTGCCTGGATAATCCTGGATAATCTGGACATCACTACTACAAATTGTTTTACTTTTTGTATTGCCGTTTTCCGTTCATTTAAATGCTGTAAAACAATACGGATATGAAAATTCCATTGTTATCTTGCACAAATAAGCTAATTTATGCAGCAGTGGACCTATTTTTTGTAAATTTCTTTAGGTTTATGGGGAAGTTGTTGAGTTTAACTTATTCATATCCCGTGTTCTCCTCTCCGTGTAATTTAGTTTGACAGCGAACATAAGTACATATCCTCAGGGCATACCCAGTTAAGAAAAGAAAATTAAGTTTTGAAACATGGAATATCACAACAAAGGGCTTTGTGCGGCTTTCTCCCTGCTAGGTACTGTATAACTTTTCAATTCGTGGCTTATGATATACACGTGCATCTACTCCAGGTAACTATGTTATTGTATTTTGGATAAATATAAATGGATCACAATATGAAATTTAGTCATTTTATATATTATAGTTTCACGTTATATTGCTGTACTAACGCATAAAGGAGCACCATGTAAAGATAGTTTGTATAAGTCTTGGAAATAAATAAGAAATCTGAAATGTATGACTCTTTAAAGCCAAAGATTTTATTAATCATAGTGTTAAAATTACTCCTTACCTTGGGTCTTATTGGCATCGCAAATAGAACAGTGGCGGCAAGAGGGTCTAAAATAAGCTTTCTGTGGTTTGTGCCTTCAAGCGAGCCACAGTTTACTTATTTAATCTTTCCTGAAAAAGTTTTTAATTAAATCTATCGAAGATACCCTTTAAGTAAAACACCGTTCATTAATGAACTTCAAAGTATTTAAACCAATCACGTTAAATTTGATTTAAGGCGTTCCTCCTTTCAATAAGGATCTCAAAGTGTTAAGTATTTGTTTGGTTGTCTTCCCTTAGCGGTAAATGGAGTTTATAAAATAACAACACCGTATACTTAGTTGGAATGCTTACATTATTATTAACACGGACATTTTAAAACATTGTACGGGTTCTTTGCAGGGTTATTATTTTGAATAGAACCTATATCCAATATGTCATAGTTATCTCTTCCTATTTATTCCCGTTTCATTTTTGTAAAAATTACTAAGAGTAAAGGGATCAGTCTACAAAATATAATATCTTTCTACAGGTCGAACAAAAAAAATCTCGATTCAACCTATGCTTTCAGAATAGTTGTATGGAGAGATTTGCTCAAGTACTATTTTAAAAATACCTACAGAGCTCCGCCTGCTTTCCCTGAAAGAATATCGGACTAATAAAATTACGGAATAAAGTGTACTTTGAATACTTTGCAGAGACCTTCAAAATTACAATTACGAGTATTAGGTAGCACTCTAAAATTGTCTGAAAGCTGGAAACGAAATAACTGACTGTTTTAACAGTATTTGGTGAATGTCATAATTATAAATAAAGATAACCGTGTGTATATTTAGAGCACATGGAAGCATGTTACAGACACTCTAAAACTCTAAAATTGTCTGAAAGCTGGAAACGAAATAACTGACTGTTTTAACAGTATTTGGTGAATGTCATAATTATAAATAAAGATAACCGTGTGTATATTTAGAGCACATGGAAGCATGTTACAGACACTCTAAAACTCTAAAATTGTCTGAAAGCTGGAAACGAAATAACTGACTGTTTTAACAGTATTTGGTGAATGTCATAATTATAAATAAAGATAACCGTGTGTATATTTAGAGCACATGGAAGCATGTTACAGACACGTGTGCGAAGCAGGGGAAATAGTCCCATAAGTGGATCGTTAGCCGCCTCGCCTGTTTAAGCGAACCCTCTCAAAATAGATCGGTAGACCCCACGAGCAGAATTATTTACGTTCCTACGTAGATTTGATGTAAAAGCTTGCAACAATGACACATTTTGAAAACCCCTAATACTATACTTTTGCTTGCTTGTATCTTAGTCACCTTGTAAACTCAAAAACACATGAATACATAAGATTTGTTCTTACCTCCCATCTCAGTACGAAACTTCTCACCTCAAAGTTTTCCGTAAATTTATTAGTCCTATATCCCTTCAGGGTGACGAAACTCAGCAGATTTGAATAGAACAACCATCAGAAATTTTTCTCTGTTCATCTCAGAGGAAGACTTTGCAAACAGACAAGAGTTAAAAAACATATGTAATTGACTTACTTTAAGTTAATTTTTGACGTTAAAAACGATGTAAGTAAATTTACATTCCTTCAGAAAACAATACAACCATGATCGAAAACATCCAATACATAGAGGCAGGGGCAGTAGCAGGGGGGGTCATAGGGGTCATGTCTGCCCTCAAAACCGACAACGTTAGTTAACAATTTGTGACAGTTTCAATCAAAGGTTGAATGAAACAATCAACAAAGCGCGTATATGTTACTGTGAATGTCCGAAATGCAGTGTACCTATATTAAGATACTCTGGTGCCTGTTAACATCCACCAAGATAGCTGGTGAATGACCATTATTTATCCTTTTCATGACGATTTCGGTCATTCACCGGTGACTGTTATCATAGACCACGACGACTTGGTCAGTGTTCATTATGAGCGAAATTATGATGCCTACCTGATTTATATAGAAAAATAATTATGTGTGGAAACAGAGGTTCTGGGCCAGTATATGCCTAATGAAGTCACAAATTGTTACAATAAATATATTTACGTACAAATTGTTTTTTAATCAAAATCATTAAGACAATCTTCAAACTAGGTATTTTGAATATCAGCCATAGGCGTATTTACGGGGGGCCGGGTGGTCCGTGCCCACCCCAGTATGTTCTAAGGCCCACCCCAGAATATTGGGCTACCAATTCGAAATTCTATAGATAATCGATGCCAAAATACTGATAACTTCACACAAAAATCATTTAAAAAATCATAAATCTACATACTTACTTATTATTACATACTATAATGCAGTATTAGTTACTTTTCAAAGCACAGCGTATTAAGCATTTAATTTAAAGGTACTCTACACTTCATTTTCGCCCTAGATACGCCAATTATATCAGCATCTGATTTCAAAAATGACGTCTACTTTGAAAACCAAGATGGCGACCGTGAAATAAAAAATAATGAATTTTCTATAGCCAATGGTGCAAGATCATCAATAAATAAATGTATGTTATTGATTACCTTACCTACCTATACTAGGTAAATCGTTGAATCTAAGATTCACTGTATCTCCTCTGTGTATGTTAACATTCACCGGTGAATGTCCGATTTAAGTATAAATTAAGAAGTTTTTAAGTACACCATCGAAATTGGTGACTGTCGACATACCTACACCGGTGCATCTTAACATTCACTAATATCGGAAATTCACAGTAACATATAAGAAATGGTTTCGTACTGTATCATTAAAAACTCTTACCGCTGAACCTACAATTTATAACTGATAACATCTGCACAGCGTGCCTGAATAATCCTAATAATCCTTATGTATTAAACACAGACCAGCGGTTATGTCCCTAGTCTAACACTAACTTGGACAAATTGCCTCTGTCCGATATTAATCATCTTTAATTATTACTTTAATATGATAATACCTAATTTTATTTATTGTAGCTTAAAAGTAGAGTTAATAATTTTACAATCATTCTAAAATCATCTTTTATATACAAAACCAGAGTGTTTTATAGGACAAAGGCCAACGCTCTACATGTATATTACCATCATAGTAGGTACTATATTTTTATTTCGTAGACAGATAATATTCAAAAAGAAATAGAATTATTATTCAGCCTTATCACTTTTAGGCTTTTACATAACACACTGTCAAAAACATAAACCTCCAGTTCCCAAATGTAATTGTATTTGTTTTCAGACGTGCCGATAACACAGTTTGGTGCCAAAATATGCCGATATTTTCTGTAATATAAAGTAAGTAGGTGTCTACTTACATTTGTGGACTTTCTTTGCTGATATCTTCTTTTAAAATACAAAATTGAAGGTCCTGACTCACTGACTCATCAAAGCCTCGCCCCAACCCTTGGATCTAGAAAACTGAAATATGACAAAAAGGTTACTTTTATGACGTAGGCAAGGTGTAAGTAATGATTTAAAAAAAGTCCCGGACATGCTCTAATCGTCTAATTAGCTATTATTGTATACATACTCGAGTTACCTAATACCCAGTTATATTTGCCAAAAAGAAATCTATGAAGGTCCAGAAGATTACTTTTACCTTTGTTGTTACCCGGATCACCTTTATTTTGTGTTTTGCTTCTACTTTTTTGAAATTCGGTTAAAATTCTAAGCGAATGTCCAATGCTGCATTCATTGTATTTGTTATAATCAAGTGTTGAGTAGAAAGGACGGCCAGGGTCACGTAAAGTGGGAATAAGCGCTCTTCAGTTACAAGTCCTTAGACTAAAAAGATCAGCCACATACCTACCTACATAAATACATAAAGAGCCCTGCTGAAACGAAATGAGGTTGCTTAATCAAATAAGGAAGAGTTTACATAATAGGTAGCAATTATCGTTTAGGTGTAAGCTTCACGTTAGCTTAATAGACAGTTTCCTACCTAAATATTAGGGTGTTCAGTTCATATATAACTGTTCATATATAATCTTTATAATAGCTTCAGCCCTTTCACTACCCACCTAAGGGTTGAAGTATGAATGAATGAATGAATTAAGTCGTTTCATGAAGTCTGTAATTAGAATGCCTGATCCTATATGGGGTGATTCTAAATTACTTAGGTAGCGAAACTTCAGGGGTTTACTTTTAGCCATGAAACTGTACAACTTTCTCCAAGGACACCCGCATGACATTTAAAAAAAAGATTTTTGGAAAGGTTAAATTTTTTACGCCAATTCTTTTTTTTATTTGCTTCCAGTGGGATGGAATCCACTATTTGAATATTTGCTAAGCTGCCCTGACGTAATGAATGCAGATTTGTTATGATTTTTTTGAAATCAGGGCCTAAAATCATCGCAAGGAAAAGTAAAAGGAAACATGTGTTTTCTGAAGATGATCACGTTCTTGAATGTTGAATGTACTGAATGTTTATTATTTTTTATTATTTTTTTAGTTAATTTTTGTAAGTAATTTTAAAATCAATTTCATAATTTATTGACAAATGTTATTATTATTATTGATTGAATGTTTGCATGTTACTGTTAAGTAATAGAAATTGTGATACTGTGATATGTGCTGTAGAACTGCCATTTTTACCATTTTACCATTTTTTATGCAAATAAATGAATCTGAATCTTAAGTTTCGCTAACTAGTTTAAAAGTCATCCTATTTTAAAGAGGTGGAACTGTCAGTGCAGTTGTAAAACTCATGTGCTGTTATGAGGAATTGGGTGAAATGGTCTCAAATAAGTGGACTGATTGATCACCCATCTGTGCCTGGCGGGTGTCAACTATATAGATAGAGATAGAAGTATGGGGGGACTAAATTTTGCATAAAATAGGTAAATTAATCGAACAGCTGTCCCTGCAAATTTTTGTCTTAGAATAAGTAATGGGTACTAAGTACTTATCATTACTTAATATACTCACGGGATGTCCTCATTACGGTACAAGATGTCTGCAGATATTACGTTTCTCGTCTAGACCCGCCCTACCTTATTACGAAAGTCGCTGACTAGAAAAATAACGATCTACTTAAGTCAGGTTCAACGTTCACATTTACCAGCATTATCTGGGAGAGGTATCATATTTGTTTTGATATCATATTTCGGAAATAATTAGTTGTAAATGAGGAGGCAAATGTAAGTAAACATACCTCTAATAAATCATAATTTCCTAGCCCTAGAGCTTTGCTGTAGCTATTAATTAACCTGTTACTCGCTTGTTTACGACCGCGTGTGCGATACAAATCTTGCACACCGTGTGTGCGAAAATCGCGCAAAGGTTTAACCGACTTCAAAAATAAAAAAAACTGAAAAATAAAAACAGTTTTATTGAATGTGCTAAGTACCTGCTTATTATGAATGAATAAATAAATGAATTATTATTATAATCTGTTTGAAGTCGGTGCGGGCGTTAGGTACATACCTATCTAACTTATTTGGCTTCTCCTTTTTTGAAGTCGGTTAAAAAACCAATTCATAATTTATATGATGAAGCCTTATGTTGACAAGGTTGTCAAATTGTTTATTTAAATAACGAGATTTTTTTAAATTAAATTACATTGTCAAATTAGGATTTTCTCAAAATGGGGACATCAAAAAAATAAAAAAACATTTTTTTAGTTTTCTCGCCCGCACATGTCGATGTAGATGCTTCTATACTTAAAGAAAAGCAACCCAAATACGTTGTTACTTAGAAAGTAATTTCCAACGTGTTTGATCATTACTAATTAATCCTAATTAGTAAGTTTGAAGGATATATAACAAACTCGAATAAAAGACCATCGCTCGTCAACTTCATCTAACTTTCCACGACGAAAGTTACTATTAAGTTCTGCTTACTTTGGACATAAAACAGGGGGCCGATATCGGCAGTTCTGTAAGTAAATATATGGTTAAGTAGGACCTAAAGTGCCAAGTAAGTTTGTGTGGTGAACAGCCTAATTGGCACGATGGATATGGTTGAAGCCGACACAACGACCTAGATACATTTAAGTAAATATCTGAACCAAAAATATCATCAGTTTTCTACGATGATTTTCCAGCTTTGCACTTTTTAACAACAATGTCACCTTCTTCATTCAGGAAAATGAAAGCAGTGAATTAGCCCACGATACTAAATAACTTTAAAAAATATGGCGAAACATGAAAAAATATTTCGCCTCACCATACAACTTGCGCGATCAGTTGATTTGCCCTTGTACCTATGGGAAGTCGATTTTTGACATTGGAAATATATTTTCGTTCGCTCCAGTATAGGCGATCCCCTTATATCTCGGATAGTTGTGAAGATATGACATTTAAAAAAGACTTAAAAGACGCGTATTTACAAGAGTTATAAGGTGAAAAGCGAATTATTCGAGAAAGTCAAAAACGAAAAAAGTTACTGCCGAAATAGTGAAAAAAAAAACTTTTTTCCGAATTTTAGATTTTGGCGCACGATATTTTTTAGAAACCAAGAATGATATCAAAAATTTTAGAAAAACTCCTCTGGGCAATTTAGTCAGCTACAATTTGAGCCTTAAACAAAGACGATCGGGTTAAGAGTTTGCCCTAAATACTACATACTCAAAGCCTGTAGCCAACCTATAGCTTAATCTTTTTGAAATATGCTTCGAAATATGTCAAAAAGTCAGAACGAATTTTTTTCGAATTCCGTAAATTCATTTCCAATGTGCTCGATAGTCGTGTGAGGCAAGAAATCTGTGATTTTTTTTCTTGTATTTTCTTTGGAGAAAGTTGTTCAATTTTATAATTTTATATCACCTTTTTCGCTTACTAATTTAAAGTCGCTCTTTCACCCCATTTACACAGCTATCCAGACACCTACAGGTAAAATCTCGAAGGAACCTATCTAGGTACAACCTCTTCATTAGCTTTGTTCTAAGAGCTTTTAGAAAGCTGCTTCCTTATGCCGTGAGTTCTGTAAGTCGTTGTCACGCTTCCGGACGGAAATGACATGTTTCTCCATTTGAGTTCAGTTCACCTCCTAGCTTGCAAAGTGTTGCGGTCAAATCCAAAACTCGTAATCAAATTAAGTAGCTGTTAGTTAATTTACGATTAAGAAGTTAATCAGACAAAACGTCGAACAAAAAGTATGAAAATGACATAATCAAATCTCGGGTTAGCTGCTAATCGTCGTATGGTGAAATAATCTACTAACTAAACTCACCAATTGTATTCCACCTCTTTACTAAATACAAATATAGTAGGATAAAAAAGGTACCTATTTTTATTTTTGTCTCGTCATTCACTTAAACAGAAATCGTTAAAGTGACAATGTAACACTTACTCATAGAGGTTGTAATAATAATAATATGCCCCCAGGGCAACTTTGTGGCGAGCTGAATAGGAAATGACGTCCCTTACCTTACCTCTCCGCTTACCTTTATTGGCCGGTTGGAGTGGACCCCAGCAGGGGCCGCAGGACTCTCGCCTCTGGCTTGCCTTCATTGGCCGGCCAGAGTGGGGTGTCAGAGCTATATGCTCGCAAGGTGGAAATTAAAGATGCATAAGTCGCGAGTTGGTGAGGTGAGCCGGTCGGCCACCGAGCAGAAAAGCGGTGCACACCTCTCGACACACTGAGCCTCTCACGTGATGTTGCCCTCTTGTTGCACTGTGCGTGCGGCCGTTTCGGGGGGCCCATCTTTTGTGAGTTGGCGAGTCACCAACTCACTAGTCTTTCTTTTTTCATTCCTTTCAATAGTCCTGCACTAACCGGGGGTTGTCTTTGGGTGCGGTTCTATAGTGCATACAGAGATAACTGCCGGTTGGTGTCACATTACTAAATTAAATTGTCTATTGAACGGACCTCTACGTGTTGGCTTCGGCCCCACGCATGCCTTCCAAAAGTCCAGGACTTAATTGCCTGAGATTATGGGTCATAAGACAAACATAATAATAATATTATAAAAAGGAAATATTTGATTGTTTGTTTGTTTGCATTGAATAGGCTCCGAAACTACTGGACCGATATGAAAAATTCTTTCACCATTAGAAAGATACATTATCCCCGATGGACATAGGCCACATAATTTCCCGAATTCCCACGGGAACGAAGTCCCGGGCGGAATGCTAGTTTTATAATAACGTTACACACTGAAAGGCCTTCACTAAGGTTTTCCCTTGTGTCGTGGGTCCCTCGGAACATTCACAAAGACAAACACCATGACCCGAGAACAAACATCTGCTTTTTATACAAATATTTGCCCCGGCTGGGAATCGAACTAGGACCCGTCGATCAAGACGCAGCGCCGCTACCACTCGACCAAACCGGCCGTCACCACTCGGTTTATTTCTCCAAGGGTTTCAAATATTTTATAGAGACTCTTAAAAAATTGCATTTTCTCTATACACTGTTGAAAACTCAGTTTTTTTCACTGTTTCGAAAGGAGGCCCATACTCCTTGGTGGGGACGTATTATATGGGCTGATGACGACTATTGAGTAATGTGAATTGACAATAAACCGAGAATTAAAAAGAAGTTCAGAATTGTCTACAGATTGCCTTTAAAATACATTTATAAATAAGCAGATATACTGGGTTAAAGAGGTATGACCCCCGCTGAAAATAATTGATGCCGCAAACGAAATATTAAGATACTTAACTACTGGTTTAGTAAAAAGTGGCTTAAGACACAGATACGAGTATGTCTGCGAAACAGAGGCGGACCTGTGGAACATGTATTGTAGATTTTATGTAAAAAGATTTATAAACATTATTTTTTACCTATTTGGATTGTTTTAATTAGTTTTCTGACTGAAGTTGTAAAAACGCTTGAGGACCGTATGTTTTTACAACTACCTGGTAGTCTTTCATCAACGTTTTTGTCTAGGAATTGACTATCAATTGTCTTCTCCGACTCGGTCGGTGCAATTACTTACAATTTTAGTGTTTAGAATATTAACGAATCTACTACACAAAAATAGCAAAAATAAATAAATTAGAGGCACACAACACAAAAAAAGGGGACAATAGACACAGAATCTGCATTTTTTGTATAAAAACTTCAAAGTCCAATAACTTGAGAACGGTTAAGTTTGAGGTACGGTGTTTTATAGTCAAACCGGTCAGGAATGATGGAAACCACAACCTTATGAAGGATCTAGGTCGACTTAACCTTTAACCCTGTATGTATAAGTTAAAAATCACGTATGTTGATAAAACTCATGCGCTTAAAATCTTAATTAGCAATTGAATAATTGAGGGCGACTATACAACCGAATCAAAAACACACAACCATATTACAGTTTCTTATTTATGTTTGATAAAAATAACGATCAGGTCCATGTAGTATTGTAGATTGTTTACTTGGTTTATGTGTAATCGTGGTACACTACACTCGTGCACATTGGTATTTTTAACCGACTTCAAAAAAAAAGAGGAGGTTCTCAATTCGGGTGTTTTTTTTAATGTTTGTTACCTCAAAACTCCGTCATTTGTAAACCGATTTCAAATTTTTTTTTTTAGTTCGGAAGCATCTACTTCCAGATTGGTCCCATAATCTGCTTATCGAAATCGCTTCAGTAATTTAGGTCAAAAATAAAAAAAACTGAAATTTACGGTCATATATGTGGATGATAATAGGTCATAAATGTAAACGAAGTAGTTCCCTGAGACTTTTAAGTTGTTTTTTGGGGCTCCTTTGTGGGGATCTACCGTTTAGTGACCGGTAGCGTATATTACCACCACACATCTTCCCTGCTGTCTGGTAACCGGTTGATAATATCACCCACCACCCCATATATTTCATGCCATCTGGCGATCGGTTTGAGAATTGTACTTACCCGTATCTTTCTTGCCATTTTGCGACTGGTTATGAAATGTATGCAGAACTTTCAGAGGCTATTTGTTATGTTTGGAAGTTAAATTAAACGGATATTTTTATGTTATTCTAAGGCACTAATTACACACTAAACACTAATATGAGATTTCATACCAATTACTTTTTAGTAATGGAGCTATCGTGTTGGGTCTGCTGCGTTGAACCCTCCGCCCAGCAGGCACACCAAGATCGTTTTATAGCTCCGAAACGCTTGAAGCACTAGGTTTGAAACTTTTTTCTCGGTGGCACCAAGGAAAGCATTAAAGCTTAGAACTAGAACCATGTCTCTAACTTTAGCCGTTTCCGTGTACGAGAGGTGGGTGTGCTGGGCTGATATCCGTCCAGCAGACCCACAAACAACGACCTATATTTCTTAAACTATTATGGCACTAGATATGGTTCTTTTGGCATCAATAGGCACTAGGAAGGCACTGTGTATTGACATTCATAGAATACCTCAATTCATTGTTTAAGTTCCGTGGGTCTGCTGGCCTGAGCCACACATGAATTCACCTATTTACTGTTTTACCCGTAACCACTACTTACTCGTGAAGATAGCTTTAAAATATTATTTCACCCTTTTTGAAGGCGGGTCAATTTTTTGTTAAAAATATTTTATGTATCCACCAATTATTATAAAAGTGAATCAGTTGAACCAACTTAATAAGTTCACTTATTGAGGTAAAAAATAATAAAAATAGAATCCATTGGACCTACAATATATGAGGATATTTTGTACAGAAAGTATTATTGTAAGTTAAAAAAATTATGTTTATTAATGCTTTTTCAAAACTAACAAACAGTAACAAACGGAATTTGATTGGCAAATAGAACCACACAAAGATATGCCGACAACAAATGCACTTTGAGACCCGCTGATTTCTTCGATACCCGCCGATCTCGACTCTCCAATGATTACACTGAGCCTACGCTAGATTATAAAGACGCAAACCCACCGTGGGTTGCCACGAACACGCTTCACATGAATACGACCAAACGCCAGGTGATTATCTTCTCAGTGATTATGACATTAATGCACAAATTAGATTTGATCTCATCCACGCAGCTAAAATGCGCCGCGTGCTGCACAGCGGTGGGTCTGCGCCTTAAACTCCTCGATCACTACACTGAAGTAGGAGTTCAAATAAAAATACCGTACTAAGTTAATACGATACGAGTATAATATAAAATACTTCAGCTTAAAACATAATTCTACAGGTTATTTACATGTGAGAAGGCGGAAGAGCGTTCAGTCGTCGTGTAGGCGGGGCTCGGGGAAGCCGCGGGCGGAGAGCGGGTCGGGGGCGGGGGGGGCGTGCGGCGCGGGGGACGCGGCGGGCGACGCGGCGGGGGACGCGCCGCGGGGGGACGGCAGCGTCGCGTACACTGTGGGCCGCGGCGGCTGGTACGACGGCGCGTACGAGTCACTACGCGGGTTGTAAAACGGAGAGTCATCCGCACTGCAATCCAAGTTCGGCGAATACGGCGTCGCGGCCCCGCACGACGGAGCGTCATCACTCGGCCGGTACGCCGGCGCGACCGGAGCGTACACCGTCCGCCGCGGCGGCTCCGCCTCCGGCTTGTGATGAGACGAGGGCGCGTACGCATCCGACCACCGCGCTTTACTCGGCGTGAAATCCCCCTTTATGTACAACTGTATCGGCCGTCGGAATCCTTTGCTCGCGTGCTGCGGAACCCCGAGGATGCAACACTTGCTGAAACCCACTTCGGGGGATAGCAGGTAGTCCCGGAACTTGTTCGGGAATAACTCTATCGAGTTGAAGTTCTCGTAGATGGTCGGCTGAAATAGAAAAAGTAGTTTGATTGAATTTAATGTAATGAGTTAGCTAAATGATCTAAATTAAGTACCCCAGGTGTAACTATACAACAGCTAACCCGCCTATATCAATTGATACTGGTAACAGAAATATTACCGGTACCGTTATAGTGTATAAGACACTTTGCTCTGCATATCTACAGTTACATGTATTGTCAAGTGAAACGATTGTTTTCCTTCTAACCTGCACTTTATATGCATGACTGACCATGCATAATTTTGAATACATTACATTTCTCGTTAATGAACGACGCAGCGTATGGCGGTTGCCTCAATCCCAAGAGGAGATATCATTAGTAAATAAACTTTTGAATACAGAATCTCAAAAATATTAGTTTATTTAACTGTCTAATGCTTCGTCTCGATTTAAAGGAAGGACAAACAAACTCACTTTCATTTTCAAGTCATTTGTGAGAGGCCTATTTACAACAGTGAGGACATCTCAAACTGTTATGTTAATGTGATAGTTAAAACATTCTGGTTAAACGGACTATTGGCCTAAATCCCCTTTGTGTTTCGAAGGGAGGCCCGTGTCCCGCAGTGCACGTATATGGGCTGTTAAAAAAACATTTTGGTAACTTACAGTTAGACGCTTCTTTTTTTTATAGCTGGCCCAGTTCTGCGCTTCAAGGACGAGTTTCCCGCCTGGACGCAGATCGTTGAACATACGCCGAAACGCCCTCTTTAGTCCCGCGTCCCCCCAGTTCAGATGGAGCCACTTGGTTGTGGACAGGCACAAGATCAGATCAAACTGAGGACTTTCTGCTGACCCCACGGCAACTTCTTCACGAGGCACGTAATTGCCCTGAAATTCCAGAAAATTATTGTTTTCCAAAAGTTCAAAAAATCTAAGAGATGTTTAAAATTTTTACGCAAATTAAATTTTAAAAAAATGTTTAACACTTTCATACTTGTTTTAAAGGAGGCAAGGCATTGTTTACCAAAAAGTCCTCTTAAAAGGTAAATGAGCAAATAACCTTTCTGTGATTGTAAATTGCTAGTCCTACATTATTTTTTCTAAAACTGGCCAAAAGGACTATAGAGTTCATGTAAAGCTCTGCAAATAGCTACCATCTAACACTCACATACAGAGTGTCCCAGAATATGTGAATCAAATTATAAGGGGAGATTCCTTAGGTAAGGACCTTTCAAATGAACCAAATAAAAAAATGATGACCTTTGTGTAAACATAATAAATCAAAGTTTTTAAAAAAGTACGACTTTTTTCAGACTTTCAACTACAGGTGCTTCGTTTGTGGCTAATTTTCACTTTTTTTTCAATACTATTATTTGTAAAGGATTCATTCGTTAAACTACAAATTTTTTTTTTAAACTGACGTAGTTCAGAAATCGCAACATTATTTTGGTAATTTATTTTGTTACACTTGTAAGTTTGACCAACAGTGGTATAAAAAAAAATTATGGGGCTTGTTTGGCAAACTATTTCGAAAAGTTGCCTATTTAATGAGGATTCTAAAATGGTATACGAATCAGAAAATTTACTTCAAGAAATTTGGAGGTATTAAAATTATTTTCCAGGCGTCGCGCCGACGCGTCGGGGGACCGCTAAGTGAGAAAAACAGGTGTAGTCGCAGATTGCAACAAAAGAATTTACTCCGAAAAATTCGGAAAATCGACACAACCGTCAACTTCCTGATCGTCAGCGGTCCCCCTACGCGACGACGACGCTTGGAAAATAAAAATATTTGAACTGTCGGTCCCGGATTGACTACAATCGTTAAACCAAGTCACAGATTACTTGGCAGTTTGATAACTGACAGTACCAAGGTTATTCAAGTTCACCAGATACTTGATTATACCTACACGATAAGGACGAAGGACCTGTTTTGGACAGACTGTGCGATAGAACGAGAGGGCAGGACAAGATCCTTACTTCCATACTAATATTATAAACGCGAAAGTTTGTATGTCTGGATGTTTGTTACTCTTTCACGCTGAAATGGCTACATCAACTATGATAAAATTTGGTTTGGAGGTTGCTGACACCCTGGTTTAACACATCTATAGGCTACATAATTTTCCCGAATTCCCACGGGAACCAAGTCCCGGGCGGAAAGCCAGTAAATAATACTAAGGCAAAGTTATGGGTCAAAATATTTACCTGCTTAAAAGTAACATTGTAAGGAAAGACTGGAGGCATTGCTTCTGCTAATGGATCGACCAGTCGCCCATATAACATCGACATTGACACCGGGAAGAAACATTGACCTTCTTTGTGCATAGCTTTTCTATTTTTCCTCGGCCTCCGAATCTTTCTGCCTTGCAGTTTCTTAGATTCATCTTCTGGTTTTTCTTCATGCTTCAAGTCTTCAGTTTTACAATCATCAGTACATTTTTCTTTACATGTATCACATTCTTTCTTATCAGCATCTAATTCAGACTTCTTATCATCTTCAGCCTTCGGAGCTTCAGATGGTACAGGCACAAATGATTGTAAATTCTTCCTCGCTCTACCTGGAAGTTTAAGAAATAATTTTAAGTACCATTTTAAATATTAAAACATCAAGATAATGCATTTTTATAGCTGATACTTAACACAGATAGATAAGCATGTAGGTAAAGACAACAGCACCATAAGGTTTACAGTTGCACTGCAAAAACGGATAGTATTATAAATAAGATAGGGGCTATGACTAAGTAAATATGATGTTAAGTGAATAGGTGATTATTTTGTTAAGAATACAGGTGTAACTACCTAATCAGTCCATTTAGCTTAGATAGCAGTTTGTTGCTTTAGTGTTCTTACTTTAACCACCTTACGAGAATGGTGGACTGGAGGAGAGAAAACTTCAGAAAGTGCCAACTGCAAACTCTTTCCAGGCTTACTGTAGAAACTAAAAAGTGGGGTTAGGAGTGGGGGAGTAAGGGTTTTGCCGAATCGTGCGTAAAACACTGATAACCTATAATCACTATACCAATGTTAGGGTGGGCATTAGAAATTCGGATCCTGAATTTGGGGTTAAAAAGTGGTTGGGGGGCAGGGGGGACCCCCCCTGCCACTCCTCCCCCCGCGGAGATTATATCGGGGCAGAAACTGTAGGTTAGGTTAGGTTAGCCGAGCGAGCGAAGCGAGCGTGCCGCGGCAGCGGCTGGCGAAGTGCCAGAAAAGACTTTGGTTGCGTTAAACGGTAAGCACAACAACAACATAACCTCAATTTTTAAAAATTCATTAAAAAAAATAAGTATCTCCGCGGGGGGGGAGTGGCAGGGGGGTGTTCCCCCCCTCCCCCTCCCCCCAACCCCTAATTCGGGATCCGAATTTCTAATGCCCAACTCAATTTTTAAAAATTCATAGAAAAAAATAAGAATCTCCGCGGGGGGAGTGGTTCCCCCCCATCCCCCCAACCACTTTTTAACCCCAAATTCAGGATCCGAATTTCTAATGCAACCCCCAATGTTATATCTAATAACCCTCAGAATGTGGGTATGTCAAATATAATGCCTGGTTGCTCTGCTTACCCCGTCAGCGATTATATTATAGGCGTGAGGTGTATGGATGGATGGAAATGAAATTATTTTCAAACAGCAGGTACAAGAATAGAACAATAAAAAAATATATAACTTTCAGAGCCCTGGACAAGCATTCAGTGTAAAGCAACTAGATAAAATGGAGGCTTTAGGATTGCACAAAACTATGTAATTGGTTACATATTACAAGGTAATACTTGTACAATATTTATAGAGATAGGTTATTTTACTATTACGAAACTTGTTTTCTCTGTTTTTAACTGAAAATTATTAACAAATTATAAAAACAAAGTACACATATGGCCATTCATTGTTTGAATATTTGATGAACATCGGCCTTATTGTATTGTAATATAAAATTAATAAGTACTTAATTAATAGCTACCTATTAGTACTGGATCTATGTCAATTCCTACTACAGAGCGAGCACCCAGGGTGCGCGCCACCGCAATGGAAATGTGACCAACATTGCAGCCAATATCCAGGACATCCTTATTATGAAATAGGTGCCGGTGCATTTCAAAAACCTGAAGGCGAACATCCATAGTGGCGTTGAGATTGCGATATCCATAATACCTGGAATTAGAAATAGTTTATGAATGAAATATTAATACAGGCTTTTGCTGAGGGTTTGACCATTTCAAGATCAGCCAGCCTACTATTAATTTTTCCATCTAATTTTAAGTTAACCCTGCAAAATAGGGTGAGAGCCTTGTACTACATGTTGTAATTTGTAATAATTTATTGTCTTAAAACTATTTAATTGTGAGGAAAAATAAATGTATTTATTATTAAAATTAAACAAAGTTGTAATTTTTTGGAGTTCCTCATTAAAAGTTTTAATATTAACTCACCTGTCATAATTTCCATATTGATATCTTGAATTTTTTGGGTGGAAAGTGGGCAGCTTCAGTTCCCCTTCAGTTTTGCTTTTGTTAGTGCGATGTGGAGAAACTGGTCTTTCTGGCGGCGCAGTCCTCGTCTGAGCACGCGGCCGCATCCACGCACCCGGCTGTGGAACCACTGGACTCACAATCTTATCAAGGGAATCCATTCTTCGCAGCTTCTTGTTATCTTTCCCTTTTAGTGAAGAATTTTCACTATCACTACAAGACCGTTTTCGAGACTTTGAAGTAGATGGCTCTGGAGGAAGTGGCTCTTTGATCCCTACATCCTCCTTCTCAGCTGGACCCTCAGAGGTAGGTGAAGGATTGTTTGTTGATGTGGTCCGACGTCGTAACCTCGCCTTCTTGCGTGGTTTCCGCTGCTGCATCTCTAACCTTTTCTCATATTCCTCATTGTCTAGTGGCTCCATTAAATTCAAGGGGTCTCTGATATTTGGAGGAATGATTACATCAATTTTTGCTTTATGCCTTGGTGGTGTAGGCAATGGAGATGATTCAGGTGTAACAGCATTCATAGCCCTGTTGATGTCTTCATCTTGAAGGCTGTTCAAATTCAAAGGATCAGAAATATTACCTCCAAGAAGAAATTTTGTAGGTGGAATGAAGGCATCCTTTCGAGGTCTTTTGTGCGGAAGAAAAAACTTTGAAATTGAAGGAAAACTTTGTGCTCTTTTGCGACCTTGCTTGAATTTTGCTGGGGCATAGTGAACTCTTCGAACGGTGCTCCTGTCGGCACTCTCTTTAGAAGTTCCTTGGCTTTTTTTTCCGTGGCGGAACTTCTTTTTTGCCTTTTTAGAAGCAATAGCATTCGGTGTATCTCCTTCTTTGGAAGTATTCGCGTCGCATGCGGACTGATCCGTGGTCAGGTTTGCTGATGAATCTGTTACTTCATTATCCGACACATCACCAGGTGTTTCCACTTCTAAGTTATCAGTTTCACTGATCCCTTCTCGAATGAACACATTTTCTTCTGAACTGCCCATTACGTTGGGCAAATCTTAAAACCAGTATAAGCTAAACTTATTAAAAATTAAATTTACCGCCACTTCGGTACTTGCAAAATTCACAAGGACATCCGTCAACTGTGATAAACAGGTTAACTATGCTGTTTGTTTTTATAATCGCAATGGTACAATTCGCCCATGATTACACTATTGAAGTAATACTACGACTGAATCTTACATCAATTTAACACTTTACACTTTTCTACGCTTCAATATTAATTAAAACTTATGCAAATCTACCACAGTACACGCATAGTACACACCACTTCTTTCTTCGAGGAAATGGCAACTTGATTAAATGAATCTGTTATCTTTGAAAAACGTTGTAACGTTTGGTAAATTGCAATTGGCCAAAAGAATCGAGTCGACTCATATCTACCAATCAAATGTTAAAATAAACGTTGCGCAACTTACAAGACCATAAAGAAAACAGCTGACTATGACAGAACGGCTATTTCAAATTTTTGTAATATTGCGTCTACATATGGATGCGCAGCTATGTGGGAGCGAAAAATAAGATTTCGACGACTGCGATTGGATTACAAGACGGAGGTCTCGCTCCCGCTTAACTGCGAGGCTTAGCCACTCGACCATTTGACGACGCTCCTTTATAAACTAAAACATTTTACACCACCACATTTTATCTCGATGTAACTGTTAAAATACTTGGTAGTTTTTATGGCAACACAGTTGAAATGTTTGCGTTCTTTTGAAATTTGAATGAAATTTCCGTTTGGGATTTGACAAATAACAAAGCTTCAACGAATTTTATGTGTAGTGGGTGTAGCTTGTGATTTGATTTTTAATAATCTTACATAGTGAAATAATTTAAAAGATTAATGTTTAAAAAAGTGACAAAATTTCAAACAAAATAACACTTGAATGTAATTGTCCGTATACCACGACAAAGTAAGCACTCTTCTGCTGTTGCATTTATTATTTAAATAACTTATTTCACAGTTGATTGTTTTTGATAATGTGCTTACTGATTTCCATATTTTTATTTTCAGATGTCTAGGATACCGAAATTGCCATCAATTGCGAGCAAAGAGAATAGACCTGGCTTCTCAAGGAATGGGCCACTTCCTAGCCGTACCATGGTTAGAGGGTTAAGTGAAGATGATAAAAAACATTTGCTCTTAAATCACACGAAACCATTTCAAGCCGGCTTTAATAAAGGTGTTAATAATGACTCTACTAATGCTGCATCTAAAGTAGTTGCAGCACCAAGATATAATAAGAGAGCACAGACTGTGCCAGCACCTCATACAGCACCACCAGCTAAAATCGCTAAAATTGAGAAGAAACCATCTACAACCACTCAAAAAATTGCTCCATATGATTTCAAGGCAAAATTTCACAATTTACTTGACATTCACAAATCGATGAAAGGGGACTATACGGGTTTGAAAGAGAAACATGAAGAAATTACTGATGAGTATGAAAAGTTAAAGGAAAGTGCACAGAGCTGTGCCAGTGAAAGAGATCATCTTAAAGAAAAGTTATTAAACACACTTTCAGAGTTACGAGAAAAGTCTGCTGAATATGACAGAGTAAAACTTGACTGTGAAATACAAAAGCATGAAATTGAAGAATTACATCGTAAAACTAAATTGCTTGAGGAAATCACCAGCAGTTTAAAGAAAAAATCGGAAGAATTCGATAAACTTCAATCTGACTATGATGAACTAAACAGGCGCCATAAGAGTCTTAAAGAAGAAACTGAAGCTTTGAGAGTTTTATCTGAACATCTCAAGAAAGTTTCCATTGAACATGAAAAACTTCAACTAGACTACAAAGACACTCAAATGACATTAACAAAAAATATATCTGACACAGAAAGTTTGCAAAATATATTGGCTGCCATGTATAAGGAGCAGAGAGATTTACGGAATACCATACAAGATCTGAAAGGCAATATTCGTGTCTACTGTCGAATCAGACCTCCACTTGAATCAGAATTGTCAAAGCCATGCTTTACTCTTCATGTTCTTGATGCCTGTTCTATAGAAGTTGAAAAAGTGGAGTTATGCAATTCCACCAGAAAAGGCAAACACTCTTTCACCTTTGATGGAATTTTTACACCACATTCATCTCAGGAAGATGTTTTTGCTGAAGTGTCATCAATGGTACAGTCAGCTTTAGATGGATACAATGTGTGCATTTTTGCTTATGGTCAAACAGGTTCTGGTAAAACCTACACTATGGAGGGTGGCTGTGGAAAAGCACAGTATGGTATCATACCAAGGGCCTTTAACATGATCTTCACTTGTATGGAGGATTTGAAGAAAATGGGATGGGAGTTGACAATTAAAGCTTCCTTTTTGGAAATATACAATGAGATAATCTATGACTTACTGAATTCAAGCAAGAATCAAGAGTCACATGAGATTAAAATGGTTAATTCCAAAGGCACAGATGTTTATGTTTCTAATCTTAAAGAAGAAATTGTAACAAATTCACATGAATTCATCAAATTGATGATATTTGCCCAACGTAACAGACAAACTGCTGCAACTTTAAACAATGAAAGAAGCTCCAGGTCGCATTCAGTCGCACAAATAAAAATTTCAGCCATACATGAAAAACGAAAGGAGAAATTCACAAGTAATTTGAACTTGGTTGATCTAGCTGGCTCAGAGAGTGGGAAAACCACTCAGAGAATGGATGAAACTAAACATATTAACAGGTCATTGTCAGAACTGTCTAAAGTTATTTTGTCTTTACAGACAAACCAAGGTCATATACCTTACAGGAATTCTAAACTGACGCATCTTCTAATGAACAGCTTGGGAGGAAATTCTAAAACTCTTATGTTGGTCAATATCAACCAATTCGATGAATGCTTTAGTGAGACCCTTAATTCTTTGAGGTTTGCAACTAAAGTTAACACATGCCGAACAATTAAAGCAAAGAAAAATCTCACTATGGTTGACTCGTAGTGAAATGATTGTCTTAATCCCTATCCAGTAAAATAGGTAGTTTCATAATTAGTATTTTATACATAGTACTCAAACTTGACAGTTATCAATCAATAAAGATAGGTAACCCTAGTATAATTGATAGTATTTTCGGCATTACAATATAACTGAGTTTATAGTATAATTTAATAATATCTTGCTTTCTTAATGTATTGTTAATTTTGAGGTCATCTTGGGGAACTACCTACTTATGATCATGTGTTTAAAATATTGGTCATTTTTAAGTTCGATCACAGTGGTGTCACTTCCTGGTGATTATTGAAGTGTTATAGAACCATCTTTGCTAGGAGTAATAATTCTGTTTTATGTTATTATAATACGTGAATTTGAACATGTTTTACTTAGTTTTATATAATTTTAAATAGCTGCTTAATCATTTAATATTAACTATTAATTATAAATATTAGCTTGTAATAACTGTTTTAATTATCATAATCCAGACTAATCTTGTGAAAGTGTGTTTCAAAATGATTTTTTTCCCAGGGACAGGGTTTCAGGGCTATTCCTATAGATGGCGGTTGAATGACAAATTTTACCCGTTCAGGTAGTGAAACTGAAATCTATAGAAACCTCATACATTTGATGAGGTTTCTATAGATTTCAGTTTCACTACCTGAACGGGTAGACGGGGTAGAAAAGTTCTAGAATGGAGACCACGAATCGGCAAACGTAGCGTAGGGCGCCCTGTTACTAGGTGGGGTGACGATATTCGTAAAGTAGCAGGCAGTGGTTGGAGGAGGAGAGCTGAAGACCGAGCTCAGTGGCGTGCCATAGGAGAGGCCAGTGGACTGATACAGGCTGATGATGATGACATTTGATGATGGCTGCTGCAAACTACCTGGCAGCAACATAAGGTTTAGCTGGGGTGGCGCCGCCAGTTAAAAGCAGCCGTCAAATAAAATAATATATTTTGGATTCTCTCACTGATCACTAAAATAGCCATCCAAGTGGATTAGGACTAGAAAGTGACAATTACTTTCAATGTGTGGAAACAGTAAATACAAGGGCGAAAACACAGATTTCCACATTGCTAGTAGTATCGAAACTAACTTTCGCTCTTTCATTATAAATAACTAGCATCCCGCTCGGGACTTCGTTCCCGTGGGAATTCGGGAAAATTATGTAGCCTATGTTACTCAGGGATAATGTGGCATCCTAATGGTGAAAGAATTTTTGAAATCGGTCCAGTAGTTTCGGAGCCTATTCGTTACAAACATACAAAAATAGGTACAAATCTTTCCTCTTTATAATATTAGTGTAGATTTACTAATATTCATGAATAATAATCCCTTATTTCCCTAGTAATATTGTAAATGCAAAAGTAGGTAACTGTCTGTCTGTTACGCTAACACGCCATAACCACTAAACTGATTTCGATGAAATTTGGATAAGTCCTTGGGAAAGGAAATACGCTATATTTTATCCCACAGTTAGACACGATATAAAACCTGAAGTCCACGCAGGCGGAAAGCTAGATATTTCCTCAATTCTGTTTTTTGTTCAAATGATATAGGGTTCAAATTCGAACGAACTTGATACTATTATTAAAAGGGCACTGTTTGTGTGAGATGTTCCATACATTAAAACTATCTTCCTATTTCGTTTTGTCGGAAAAGTAGCCCATGTCACTCCTCAGCCCTTCAAATAAAGATCTGTTATGATATGACCAACGACCTCAAGAAAGGAAAATATAAAATACTAGCTTTCCGCCCGGGACTTCGTTTCCGTGGGAATTAGGGAAAATTATGTAGCCTATTTGTTAATCCAGGGTGTCGGCTACCTCCATACCAAAATCTTATCAAAATGGATCCAGCCGCCTTGAGTAAAACATCCTTAATACAAATGCGTTTATAATAAGTAAGAAGTTTTCACATTAATGATTTTTACGCCATCTAGTGTAAAGATGTGAAGTTTTTCCTGTAGCTGTTTTCTTTATTTTACGTTAATTGCCGATATGTGGCGCCACTCGTATCATCTAGCCAGATATAACTTTCCAAGTACTTTTGGGTGGTACCTATGGTGAACCATAATCCCATGTGTACTTATAGTTAGCAGCCTCACAGACGTACTTGATGGTTTTGTCTATGTCAAATAATAGTAAATAGTGACTGCAGGTACCTATATCAGAAGATATTTTAGTATCTTACTGAGGCTTCTAGTCTGACTCCTGTCGGGGTAGGCAGAGCATTGTGTGGTTCTTTAACCACAAATGATAATGTTATTGTGGTTATCATGTACTTACGTCATGGTTATCAGGACAGCGGCACATCATGCCATCCAAAACTGACAAATTTCTTCATTCGATTTTCAATTTTATTTCGAAGCATTAGAGTTTACTATCCATTGGGGAAATTTGACAATTTGTGGTAACCTGATGTGCTTTTGACTGTACATAAAAAAAGAACGCTACACACTCAAAGGCCCATCCCTTGTGTCGTGGGTCCCTCGGAACACACATAAAGACAAACACAAACACCCATGACCCGAGAACAAACATCTGCTTTTCACACAAATGTTTGCCCCGACTGGGGATCGAACCCAGGACCCGCCGATCAAGAGGCAGCGACACTACCACTCGACCAAACCGGCCGTCAAAACACCTAACCAGTGTACATACTTACCTAATTCCGCCAGGCCATGATTAACTCGACCTGGCGCGTTGTTTTCCTTTTACTTTACACCAGGCTTCATTCCCATTATAATCTTAAAGCGGAACACGATGTTCCATTCCATTATTTTCAGTAAGCTTATAATTCATATTCTGTAATTGAGCCATGTCCAATATAACTTATTAAATACCTACTTAAGTGCTTCTAATTTCTTGTCGTGTTTCGGGAATCATCGATATTTCGAATGCATACGAATTCATCATCATGTCAGCTGCAAGGCATCCAATGTCGGACAAAAGCCTCCCCTAAGGATCTTCACATCGGTCGGTGCTGCGGTGCGCAATCTTTACCAGATCGTCGCTCCACCATGGGAGGATTTGGTACACTGCGCCACTGGAAGACTTTTCTGCCCCAACGGCCATCAGTCCTACGATCAATGTGCCACTTAAGGTGAGCAATTCTTCGAGCTATGTCGCTGACCTTGGTTCTTCTCTAATCGTTGAATCATCTGTCAACGATTAGAGTCATTGCCTACAAATTTTCAGTTCTTTATAGTTGATCGAAGAATTTTCATGACTATTATGATGTGACATTTATCGTCAACAATAATTGAAATTTAGAATTACATACCGGAGGGCTAGACGGAGCAGTGCCCCGGGGCCCCCAAGTTTAGGGGGCCCCTCGGACTCTGACTTACAAACTATACATTGAACTAGTAAAAATTTCTTCCTCATTCGGAATATAAATAAACCAGATTCCAGGAACGCGACTTTAATAATGGCAACTTTTTTAAAACACTACAGGAGAATTCCCAACAAGTCTCAAACATCTTTGTTTGAAACTTGCGGGGAACACCCCTGTATTCTCAGGCTGCGGTTTCACAGGAGTACGACTAATCTGGATCAATACAAATCTGGAGTATACGTCGAATTCGGAACACGACGAATAAGGAACAAACGATTTTAATTAGTTTAGTTGGGGCTCTAGTTTATTGTTTGCCCCAGGGCCTTTGGTTACCTAGCTATTGTGAGCCACTGAGAGTGTTGTTTTGTCATAATGTCGGAAACACGAAGTTTGCCGAGACATAAAAAATAGGAGCACTGTAGGTACTTACTTATGCGATGGAGGGTAGATTTGTCTACGCTGACATTCTTTTGTAAAACCATAACAATGCGATTGTAGGTATATACTTTTTAACAAGTGTCTATTCTATAACTTGAAGTTGATTACTATAGATCTCAAATTAGACAGTGATTTTCACTGGAGGGCTACTTGCAGATAACCTTATGGAATAGTCCCTCTGATTGGCAGACGATAAGGCTGTGCAATTTATAACTAACTAGCTTTCCGCCCGCGGCTGCGCCCGCGTGGACTACAGGTTATATCGTGCCCAACTGTGGGATAAAATGTAACCTATGTCCTTTCCCAGGTTCTAATCTATCTCTGTACCAAATTTCATCAAAATCGGTTCAGAAAGTTACTCAAAACCATTGACTGAGCATGTACTTTCAGTATTCGGAAGCGTTTCCCTTACACCCTGTATAGTAGTTAGGTTCTTGCGATACTTTCCAGAGCAAATCAACTCGGTAACAATACAGAGGACTGGGGCTATAAGATGAAGTTTGGATGAATTCGATCGATTATACATAGTACTCAAACTTAACAGTTATCAATCATATAAATAAACCAGATTCCAGGAACGCGACTTTAATAATGGCAACTTTTTTAAAACACTACAGGAGAATTCCCAACAAGTCTCAAACATCTTTGTTTGAAACTTGCGGGGAACACCCCTGTATTCTCAGGCTGGTTTCACAGGAGTACGACTAATCTGGATCAATACAAATCTGGAGTACGTCGAATTCATTATAGCTCCTGCACGAAGCGATTTGCAAATCTAATTTTCACTCTTATCAACAATCGACATGGTTTGATCGAAAACGACATAATTAATGTAAAAGTATTTAAGTTTTTTTTTCTAGTTATTACTCTCCCAGTGCTGGGCAAAGGCCTTTAACTTTCTTAACTAACGAAAAAAACAAGGCAAGATATGTTTTAAAAATTGTATTAAATTAGCAATTAAAATTAAAGACTAGAAAAAATCATAAGGCGAACAATTCGCATTCCTCTTTCTCATGCGCAAATACGTAATTTTGTTGTGGATATCTCCGTGCATACGAGGTGACGCAGGGAGCGACACGGCGACGACGGCGCGATGCCGGGCAGACGGTAGCGAGACCGCGGGGCGAGTCCAGGGTCCTCTCGCCGGGAGTTCAACGTGACACATCAGGCTCCGTCGCCGCTTCATTGCCCGGCGTCGGCAATTTGGCTGTCTCAATAGTATGAATCAATCTATCCAATCCGTACAGGAAGCCTTCTTCGTGATTTCCTTGTTTCCACGGAGCGCGGTGATCTACCTTAGAGCCCTCCGGTATACTTCTAGTTTTTGCAAAATCAATCAGCCACGCTCCAACACGCTCATCGTCATATATGATGAAGATGCTGCTTCCGACGATTTCGTGTGTCTTGAAGTACTCGGAACGTTCGAAGCGGTCTCTGATTTCACGGAGGCGAGCGGCGATGCCGCGGCGCGCTCGCTCGTCATTGCCGAGGAAGCGCGCCACAGTCGCCGCCAGCTGATGCGGCTCGCGCACCTTCTGCAGGTCGGTGAGCGGTGGTTGTCCCGGCAGCTTTACCGCCTCGATGCGGAACCCTTGCTCCGCAGAGGACGAGCGCTGCTCGCGGAACTGCATGTAGCGGAGCTTGGTGACGGCGCGAGCTGCGTGCTCGCTCTCAGTGGGTGCGTTGGGATCGAGCCGAACCATCTTCTCGTACAGATCGGGGCGAGCACGAGCATTGCTCACTTCATCTTCGAGGAAGGTGCGTGTTCCCATTTTAATGTCCATCACATGAGGATCTCTGAAACCGTGGAGGAGGTCCTGGAGTTCGATGAATCGTTCTCCACCGTACTCGAGTTCCCTGTAGTAGCGCGGGATGGCGGAGCGCATGTGTGGGCAGGCGGCGAGCGCCTCGTAAGTGTCGCGCTCGGGGTTGTGCGCGGCGTGGTCGCCGGCGGCCCTCCGCTTCCACACGGTGCCGGGGCCGGCGGGCGCCAGCGAGCCGGGGTGGCCCGCCAGCTGGAACCATTCCGATGAGCGAGACTTCAGAAGCGCATCAGAAGCAGGCGCTGATAATTCTAAGGCGTTCTGAAACAATGGAAAACGAAAGATAAGTCAACGTGTTTTTGTAGGTGGTTTTTACTAGCCTCCGTAACTTTATGATTATTAGATAATTCAATTTAAAAATTTATTGAATTTTAACGATATTGGAATTAACGAAGAAACCATGCTTCGTTGATTTTTGGTTACTGGCAGATTGTCTTGATTTAACTTTAAAGTTTTATTTTTAATAATGATTACCTAATTTATTTAATAGTATGTGTGTATTTATCCGTAGGTAAGGGTTAGGATACTTACAATAGCTAAAAATTTGAGTAGTTCCGAGGGTTGCGCGGGAGTCTGCACAGGCGTGGGGGTGGTAGCGGGCTCGGCAGGGACTGCGGGGCGACGCCAGCGTTTAAACAGGGCGCCCTCTTCCTTGCCTCTCCAGCGCTCCTCCTCCTTGCCAGGCACTGCGACCTGAGAACAACCGAAACACACATTGAAACACCTCTTCAAAACACTTTAACACTTAATACAATTTTCACATAATGTGCACTAATGTGAGATGCAACGCAGTGACACGTACCGCTAAAATCTTATTTGCGGCATAGAGGAGTCCGCCAGGGCCGAGCCGACTCAGCACCGATTGGCGGGAAACACTGTTCATCTTGCTGGAGACGGTCATGACGAGCGAGAGCAACGACGACGCGAGCACAAGTGAGCAATAACGAGAACGGTAGAACACGGCAAAGAGGCGTACGTGCGCGTACGACTGCAAGGCTGTGAGTATGCCGGTGGGAGGGACGCCGGCCTCTTATATAGAGACCTCGGTTTCGCGTGACGTAGGCCCACACCGCGACCCGCGCTCCGCCCTCGACCCGCGGCCCCGCGCATGTTTCCCTACAAGCGCCTCGTTTTCTCAAAACTCTACATTGATTGATTCGATTCCAAACAAACCTCTTGTCGTCTTTGGGAACGCTCTCTATAGTGTTTTCACACGCTGTGAAAGTGTCAACATCTTTTTACAATACATACATACTCAAAGTCCCTGAAACTACAAGCGGGCGGTTAAAGGCAATCTCAAGGGAGGACCAGCAGTTTTTTAAACAGTTAATAAATACAAATTGAGAAAAAAAATCGTTGGCTATCTCATCCTTTTTGTAATTAATGAAGGTAAAATTGTGAATTAACTTTACCAGACTACTCACCTATTACTACTCATCTATTACAACTGTTAAAGTTATTTTTCCGAATATGTACAATTCCTCACTTAAATATTTAATTTTAAGGGCCAAGTCCGAGATAGTCACCTTTTCCTTATTTCTAAGGACTGTCATATGTAATTTTATGACTGTCTCCTTCTAAATCTACAAGTAACCATAATTTGACCTTTAATTGAGGTTCTCTCATTGTTTCTACAAAAAATTACTTGCAAATGATACTATCCTACTCTCCAAATTACTAGGAATAATAATAATTGAAGGAATACTAGGTAGGTAAAAACTATAATTAAGTAATTTAAATGACGCTAGATATGTTTCAGGGAATACTGCGTGACTCAACACTATCGGAATGTACGACTCTATGCGGGAAAACATAATGTTCTTTTTTTTAATTCATTCGTAGATTGTTTTTTGACAAAACTTGAAAACCGTGTAAGTAGACTTAAAATATGGTAAGTCATCACCATTGTTATTAAAAAAAACTTTATTACCATTATCGTCATCAGCCGTGCGTCCCAACAATGAGTGTAGACCTCAATTTTATAATAAGTATTACTGAAAAAATCTATTGCACAGCAAATTATGAAATTAATTCGGGATAGTCCAATTACATTGAAAACTTTTAATAGGTTGTAATATCAAATTAATTTAATACTCATCCTTTCATCTCAATTCACACTTTCTGTTACAACCTTTATTCTTATTCTGATTTCATTCTTCTTTTTTATATAAATTATAGTTATACCCAGGTATTAAACTTTTAAAATTTTGTTTCATAACGTCGGTTACTCGTAATAATCTAATTAACTTCACTCATCGAGCACGTAACCAGACCTAAGTTTTTCACAGTAAAATTTGCCAAACTAATGTATTTTTACGATCGCCACAGCAGGTAGGTAAACAACAGCTAGAAAAATTCTATTTCCACAGGTCCGTTTATTTATGATGCACTGACGAAATGGATGTGTGCTCCCACTGCCTGGGGAATATTCTATATATGGATTTATTACAACTACTTATTCACACCGCAAAACATGTGATATAAGACTCGTGTATGATAATTATATTTAAGGTTAAAGTTACTCGCATTTTTCAGTCCGTTTTATTCTCTACATTATAGCAAGAAATAAAACCCAAAACATTTAAAATATATAAATAACAATACTTTAAATGTAGTCTCAAAAAGGTTATTAAAAAGAAAAAAAAATGTTGCCGCGAATGGTTATCTTAATCAAAATTGTAGTAGTCGTTGACTTTATAGATTTGTATATACCTAGCTATATAAATCTTCGAGTTAGATTATACTCATATGAAAAGTTACCGACTTAAGTATTTCTTATGAAAATATTTTTCAATAAGCTGTTCGACATCGTTGCTAATTTGATATTGCCCAAAAACTTAGATAACGGATTGTAAAGAAGCACAAACATTGAAGAAAACAATAAAAACATAAAATACGTCACTAAAGAAGTTAGTCATCATATCTCTGTGTGTTCCGCGGTTCCGCCGTGAGTGAGGCTTTGTACGCCCCTGACCCGATATATTAATCTGACAGCTGAATAGACAGTTCAAAGAAATGGATGAGCTTCAGTCTTCGATAGAGTGGTTTTAGTATCACTTTTTTACGATACTAGAGGATACCTGCGAATTCGTTACCATTGGAATTTCGTAAAATCCTTCTTTACTCCTTGTCATTTGGGAACCTTTTTGCGATATTTCCACTTTCTAGGTTTATAAGGGTATTGGCAGGGCGTTGATCTATCAGTGAATTTTTAAACTTTAAACTAGCTAGCCAAAATTAAGGATATTAATTAGCCCATTAAACTGAACAACCGTAGAAGTACTAAAAATGAATTTTACAATTTTATATTTTTCAGTTTTACTAACACATAATGAGCCCCTATAGCTTTAATAAATAAACATATTATTATTATATGGCTTCTTTGGACACAGTTGTTCAGTTTAGTGGATCAATCCATATCCCTAATTTTCGCTAACTAATTGAAAATCACCCCATATTCATAGGTACATGACTTACACAATATAATGACGTAAGGGGAAGAGAACCCATTATACACAAATGCATGACGCGTTTGTTCTCCAGGGTTACACGCTGACGTGATTTACTATGTATAAGTAGGTGCTTTACTATACAAAATGACGTGCGTACTCCGGTTTTGATTACGTATAATTACAATGTCATTATTTGAGTATAAGCACAATTAAATACATTTCTTGCAATCAACGAGCGGGGTATAAGTCATATTTATTATATCGCCGATTTTGTGACTACTTTTTTGAACCGTACAAAGATAATTTAAGTTCCATATGCTTACGCAAGTTTATCAAAAAGTGAAGTTTAAATTTTATTTAGTTTGTCATAAAGGCCGCATAACATAATTAAGTGTAAAAACGAAGCTAATTGTAAAAGATTTTTTAATTTTTTAAATAGCTTTATTTCATAGACTTTTTCATAGAGATATTTATTTCATGATGTTACTTTAAATAAGTAAAAGTAGTGAAGTACACTAAAGGATTTAAATATATACATATCTCTACGCCTATTCGAAAATAACAGGCAAGAAACACCGAGGGGTTCTCTTTAAAAAAAAACTAATTACGAATTTCCCTATTTTCTAATTTCTGCTAAATCCGATTTTGTCTACGGGAACCGTTAACATGAGTACTAAAGTAATAGAAATTGACATATTCGTCTTAGTTTTTAGCTATGTACTTACATAGATGACTGGCTAATATTATCTAATACTTTAAACCTTAAACCATCTCTCCAACTCTACTATGCAGTTGTAAGAAGATAAACGATGTATTGAATTTTTGAAGAGAAAACGTAGTAATCCCTCGACAATAATAATCGTTAACACAAGGATCGTAAACCAAGGAATGTGGGATATTCGAAACTGGGCGTTGGCTATTAAAAGTAAACAAAATAAAAGGAGATAAGGAGCTAACACAATATTTAAGTATTCTAATCATTTGGTAAACTCTGAGCAAAACATTTTTAATCGTTTGTTTTGGTCGTGATAAGAAAGATAAGATTTTCCTCTGTTGTGTTACTAGGTTCGTATTTCGTAATAAAGCGCGCGTTGAAATCTTTTGCTGATAGTGGAAGCCGCTAGCATTGAAAGACATCAACGGGGTCACAGCTAGTACGTTCCTAGGTTGTTTTTGGTTTTTTCAGTATTATTTCGATAATCTTATTCGTAGTACAGTGCTCTTTCCTTTATATACTTACTGTAATATCATTGATTGCATATAGTATTCGTACTAGCTCTCCACTCGCGACATTGTATCCGTGGAATTGTATTAGTTCTTAATATTCTTAACTAGCTTCTCACTCGGGACTTCGTTAATGTGAATTATACGCAAAAAAAAATCCTCTTTCACACCGTTCATTGGCGAAAACCGTATGAAAATCCGTTCAGTAGATTTTAAGTTATAGGTAAAAACGTAGAAACATGAAGATTATCTGTTTATATAAAAAAAAATTAAAGGATAAAGATTAATTTGTAAGTTTTAGGCCAATGGATGTTTTTACGTAAATCACTCTATCTTTATCATGATACCCATACAGTAAATAGACAGTAGAAAATCAAATAGAAAAACACGATGGGGGAGTTTTTATATATGCTATGATAATAGTGTAAGCTGAAATACGATCGGACTGAAATGTATTATTCTATTATTTATAAAACACGGTACATTGACGTGATAGTCACGCATGACTATCTCACCTTGTGAGTTGACACTTGCACGATACGAATCTACAGTATGTTTGAAGCCAGATTATAATTATACAGACAACAGCACGTCTAGTATATGATTCTTCCCATGAAAATGGAAACTTTTCTCCAAGGAACCTATATGGAATTCTCAAAAAATATTTACGACTTCTCATACTAAGGCAATCAGCTGATCTCTTAAGTTATTTTTATTATGCGACCAGGTTGCCGATAAGATATTGCTTAGCAATCGGGCCGCCTTTTGTACCCTAACTTTATTACTGTCCATAATGTAACTTTTACTCTGTATCATGTTCTGTAATGTTGGTGTGCTATAAAGTATACTTATTTGTATTTGTTCTCTGGAGAAAGTTGTTCAGTTTTGTAAGCCGATTCACTTAGTTTCCGCTCTCTAATTTAATTCGCACAATGTACTGCGAAAGCTGTAACTAATACACAAAAGCTTAGTGCTGTTCAATCAGCTGTATATTGGATCAAAAGACAATAAATAATAATTTTGTTTCAGCTTCAAACACGATTTAATGCATAACCTTAGTCGTCACAGGTATCTCATTTGTCTACTAATTTGTTATTATTAAGAATTTATGAGATTAAAATATAGCCTACTTATCCGTGTACATAAAACATTAATAAATCTAGCATGCGTTCCGAAGTAAGAGTCGCTAATCGGCCAAAACGGAATCGAGAGTAGAGTATTTGTATTGACGTTATTGTACATAAATATACAATACGCAAAACCCACCAATATAATATGTCGAACTATTCTACTAATTTATACAATATTTATATTTGTAATCAGAATTACGAGGTCTCATTTCTGAGCTGTGCTTTCTCGGTCACACAGGTACTTACTTGCATCTAATTTGCACCACGCTACAAACCAATGCATAACCAATATTGCAATTTGCAATGTTACGCGTCTGCCTTTGTTGGCACTGTTATGCAAATTGAGGAATTTCAATCTGAATAGATCTTGAAAATCACAATAGGTATTGGAACATTCTATGCAGCGGTCGGGTCAGGGCCGTTGAGGGTGCAAAGCATTATGCGCAGGAGCAGACGACGCGTGGCTTTAATGCGCGTCTCGAGGACGGGTGCACCGCTGCATAGCTCCTTAAGCTGCATCCAGTTGGATATTATGTATGCCAGAAGGTTACTGGGGGCGCTAAGCTGTGTTATGTTAACCTCATTGAGATATACGGATACTTTGTTTCTTTGAGCAATGGGAGCAGTGACATACTTTAAGTCAGTTCTTACGAAAATATGGGATGAATGAAAATTTATTGTCTTTACAATATTGCGTAAATAGAGACGGATCTTTAATATTGTGACAACGTTGAAAACACTAAAGTCACACACATGCGCTGATCTGTAAAAGAAGCAGCTTATGATGTGCCTAATAACTCGACAATGGACATCAAACAACCGTGTCCTTTTGCTACGCTTTGCGAAGTAATCCGTTTGGAAATAATTTTTCAATGGAATTTAAGTTGAAAATAATTATGAAAATCGTTTAAAGATCTAAGTGACGTTTTTTTTTTAACTCTACACACTCATAGAACCACACTAGGGTTTTCCTACTGTCGTGGGTCCCTCGAGACATACACAAAGACAGACACAAACACTCATTACCCGAGAACACACATATGCTTTTTATACAAATATTTGCCTCGACTGGGAGGGAATCAAACCCAGGAACCATCGATCAAGAGAGAGCACCACTACCACTCGACCAAACCAAACTTACTACATAACAAGATAATAATACAAAGAAGATGTTTCCGCTGATTAGCTGAATAGTTTTATTCATTGATATTGAAAAAAAAAACACCTCATTCTCATCGTGTCTATCCGTTACAAGTTACAGCGTAAGACGTAGCACGCGTGAGTCCACGTGGAATAGATATCCTATATGTTTTTATTTGCAAATACATCTCTATTTTTTATTCAAATCTGTAGTGAAGGTCATCGGGACATCATTGCTTTTCTGAAATTTCTCGAGTTTTTATCTATATTTTTTGGATCTGCTACCGTTACGTAACCTTTATCATTATTTACTTCGCATTTGAATAGAGGATAAAATATACAAAATACTTAGATCAATCGCTTTAATAAAAATTAAAAATCCTAATCTTGTTAAAGGTGTCAAACTACGTGGGCTCAAGGCATCGCAAGGGGGAAATAAAAATAAAAAATTCTAATACTAGAAACCTTGTTTTTTTTTTTAATAGGTAGTGAAATGATGTCAGATATTCAGATAAAATGGTCACTGTGCAGACAAATAAAGTCAAAGATGAAAATTGCAATAGAATAGAATAGAAAAAATCTTTATTTTATAGGACATTCACGATGCCACTTAAAACAAGTCAAGATTACAATGAAATACATACAAACATACATTAAATGATTTAAAAACATACATACGCATTCGTTCTTTTGATCCTACTGACTCTACGCCTATTCGCAAAGGTGCAGTCTTCCTCAGAGAAGAACAGGCAAGAAACTCTGAGGTTGCTCTTTTATAAATCGCCTTATAAATTTTATTATTTACTCATTTTAGCTAAATCTGAAATAACTCTAGAGCTGAGCAGTTCATTCCCAAGGCTGCCTGTCTGATAGATAATCAGAAATTTTGTAAAAGCCCTTTTTGCAAAGTTTTTGTTTAATTACTGTCTTAAATTTGTCCAAAGTAAATTTTGAATACACATGGGAATCTTATTATAGAAACGCAAGTCTAAACCTAAACAAAATATACAAAATATGTCGAAATAGATAATATCACATTATTTGTGTTTTATTCAACTTAAACTATCTTCTTTTACAGTCACCTGCTGGTTATTTCTTCACGCAGGGAAGGCATGGCATAACTTGATTAGTAAAATGCTTTACTTTATCTATTTTGTTGAATTATTTTATATTAGATTACCGGACACTATTTTTTAACATAATTTTTAACACGGTAAATAACGGAAATATTAAAAACGTATATGTTATATGCAAACGTAGAATCATCTGGATAAAGCTGGGATTCTGTACTGTAAACAAGATCAGTGTATTTAACCGGTGTTGCCATGCAATGGCATAAATAAATGTTTTCAAAGAAATATTTCCATGCATCGTATACTCAACCAATTCGTAGTAAATATTATCAGGTATTCGTTGCTCATGGTAAAACCAAATTTAGTTCTTTTGAGTTAACTGTACCTTGTTAGGCAATGGTTAAAATTATAGGGTGTTAGGGACAACTTGGGGAAAAACTAAAATATTTTACTCAAGCCATCATTATCCTAACTGATTTTCCAGTGTAATTTTTCACAGGAAAATTTTCGAAATAATTAGATGTGATCTATGTTAGAAAATTATAAGAACTTTTTTATTATGAGATGGGTTAACTCTTGACTCCTGACCTAGTTCATAGACGAGGTCGTTGATAGAGCGACTTAAGTGGTGGGAGAATGGTCGCAAACCAGAACCTCAAATTCAAAACAAGTTGAGGTGTCGTAACCCAGGATATATTTAGAAGGCAGGTCTCCTTTGTATTTTCTTAATCACCTTTTACAACACGCACGGAAAGAGCCCCATCTCAGTGTTATTCTCAACCGATCACCACACGGCAGAAAAAGGCAAGAACATAAAATATTTTTGACTGAACTATTTAGTTTAACAAGATAATACAACGCCTACCTAGTCTCAGTTAACTAGACATTGAACGAGACAGAGCGGCATTGTCCTTAGCTCGAGTCGTGCTATGACATATCCAAGTAAGAATTTGTACTTTAATTATTCATACTCCTCAGTAAGATGAGCACACAAAAGAGAGGTATAGTGAAATGATAAATGGTATGGTATTGTGAAAATCACTGGCTCTTGGTAGTTTTCCAGTGTTTGTGTGGCGCATCATCGTGTTAGCACGCCGCCTCGGCAGTAATATCCAATCCAAATATGTAAAGACGCCTAATTAGATTACGTTGAATCTATTTGCTTCAGTTGTGAACTTGAACAGTGTTTTGCTTGTGTAATATAGATAGATAAAACGTTTATTTGTCTTTATATAATTATATTCTTAGCATAGTTTTTAAATAGCCTTTAAACTTACTTTAAAGTAAGAAAGAAAGAAAATGCTTTGTTAGCTGCAAACACTTAAACATATTTGAAAAATAGACTTTAAATAATAAAGCTAATGACAGTGACACTAGGATTAGTCGAGGTCGCCACATACTTGACTATATCTACCTACATGATAAAAAATAGATCTACAACTTAAACATTAGAACTAAACATCAGTAATTAGGACCCCGGAAAATAATCCTGTTCACTGGAAGGAAGATGCAGAAGAAAATATATCCTAGTAGAAAGAGAAAAAAAAACTCTTTATAAAAAAAATTAAATGACTTACCATTCACCAATTATTTAACCAACGATTAACAGCTAACCAGAGATTTGACAATGTCATTTTCATACAATTTTTTTTACATTTTGTCTGATTAACTTCTAACCGCGGTTTAACCGTCGGTTATATTTTTGGTGAACATGGGCCTAGAATTTATAAATATAATTATATGCAGAAAATGAACATGTCACCTGAGTCATACATAGCATAACTATAATTGGAATATCGTGCGGGTCACCTTTGTGGTTGGCTCAGCTGGGGAGTAAACTTCAACAGTTAAGTAAGTCTAATTTGATAAAAATCATACTTATATCTAATCTCCTTAACCGTTGTACCTACTGAAGGCTTCGGAATAAATGTGAGATTATGAGAGAGTAATGAATAACACCCAAAAAACTCTATGAAAACTACGGTACCCAGTTAATATGGTTATATTTTGAAGCGCTCGTAGCCCAGTGGAACTCGCTGATCTCAACCGATCAGTGAGGTTAAGCAACATACACAGAGGCAGGGAACCTGATGAGTGACCAAAGTGGTAATTTATCACGAGCGTTTCCGTGCTTCGGAGGGCACGTGAAGCTGTCGGTCCCGGCTGTTGTTGATTGACTACAGTCGTTAAAACCAATTCAGAGACCAAAGTGCGGTTTGAAAACTCTGACACCAGGGTTAGCCAAGTTCCCCACACAACACACAAGAAGAAATATATAAAACAGCTATATAAAATAAATCGAAAGACGAGCGGTCCACCAGCCCGCATTTGGGCCAGCTTGGTGGACTATGGCCTAAATCCCCTTCGTGTTTCGAAGGGAGGCCTGTGCCCCCCGGTGGGGACGTATATGGGCTGATAGAATAAAAAATATATAAAATAAAATATTGAATAAATATATAAAAAATAGCGGTTGGGTTAGGTTATATTAAATATTTATGACCTACACCGCTGTTATGATCAATTACCACACGGGTCAGAAGATCAGCTATTCTGTGGTCGATGCAAGTAATTGATTTTTTGTGAAAGTGTCATAAAAAATCCATAAAAATACATTTCGACCTACTCCAAAAATAAGTTCATAAGTTCATAACAAGTGAATATATAAAATAGATATCAAATTGCAACTAATTTCCATTTACTTATCAAGACAGGTGGTTCCCTACGTCAGCATTTCTTTGTGCAAAAAATGTTGATGAATAATTATTTTGCTACATTTCGCTTAATGATATCGTAATGTTATTCAATGATGGTGTTTTGCTGTGTCGAAATAAGCCGCATGACGCAGGGCACTGTTTGCGCAGGCGCACAACAGCTGCTGTTAGTTCAGCTGTCGATACCGCCTCCACTTCGCAATGTTTCGTGTTGAAAACCCTCTGAACGTGACTCATGTAAGATATAAACAACCATGTCTGATAGACTAGAACACCCGGAATCAGGTTCATTGATATTAGTTTTAATTCGTATTTAAATAATGTTCAAATTCCATTCTAGGTAGAGTTTTCTCACAAAGAAAATTCTAGTCATGAGATTTTTCTAGTTTAAAATTCTTGTGTTGGTTTTTAGATAATAGCAATTAGTTTTTCAGATTGCAACAATGGGGCAATTTAAATGATATGAATAACATTTATAGGTAGAATTGTTAACGTGAATAATTTACCGCATAAAAAGGACTTAGTTACGAGAGTATTAGTTCGCTATTAAGTAAGTTTTAACCCACCCATATTTATAGTCACTAAACAAACATAACTTAAAAAAGTGGTGACAGTAAATTTTGTGTGGTAGAACCCCAAAGAGTTTTAAAAAATTGCAATTCTTGTAATCTCAATATCCTATCATTCAAAATGTGTACGGACGACCGCAACCCAGGTTACTACACGCGTGCACTGTGCTGTTGTGATAAGAGCGGTTTTGCAATGAAAACGGAGTAACCTGATGCGCTGGACTCTGTACATATGTGTACGTTGTTGCACACATAGACAAAATTCAGGAAATTTCATTTATTCAATGAGTGGTCACAGTTTTACCGATACTATTACCTACTTGATTAGGGGGCGTCCATTAATTACGTGAGGCGTTTTGGGGGGAAGGGGGTCGGGCCGGATCTCACTCAATCTCACGTGGGGGAGAGGGGGGTTCTCTACAAATATCACGTAATATTTTCCCCAAAAGAAATAGAGTTAAATTGCGGGAAAGCTAAGGTAAACCAACTAAACCATGTTGTTGCGGTAGCCACTCTTAAGACTCATGAGTTCCCGTAGGCTGAATTAGAACAATCTTTTTTTTTTTAATTTTAGTTGGTAAATCATAGCTGTTTTTTATTGTTCGATTATTAAAAGTTTAAAAATAATTAGGCAAATTATGTAAGTTTTCTAAATAAATTACCAATACGTAATTACCAATACCAATACACTAAAACTAAGCATTTTCATAAAACTCACGTGAGATAAAGGGGGGAGGGGGGGTGTCGATACAAATCTCACGATATCTCACCAGAGGGGGTGGGGAAAAATCGCCAAAAACACCTCACGTAATTAATGGACGCCCCCTTATCATTAGCAAAAGTCCGTATTACGACGTCAAAATAGACGTGACTCATTCCGAATGCAAAACGTTATCCATTGACCCCATTACAGAAGTTCGTTGGAAAGTCATTGTAAAAATTTACATAAACTATTAATAGTCTGAAAAATCCTCAATTATCTACATCTACACTAATACTATAAGTAGAGAGAAACTACTGGACCGATTTTAAAAAATACTTCACCATTAGAATGCTACATTATCCTTGAGTAACTAGGCTACATAATTTTCCCGAATTCCCACGGCAACGAAGTCCCGGGTGGAATGCTAGTTTAGTTTATTCTTATACGACATAGCTAAAAGTTTTTTTTTAAATATTTATTAGTTTTCCTGAAACAGAATAAATATGGCTGACTGAACATTCTAATGCTATAAATTTTTTGAGAGAATATTAAATGTCAAAACATTTACTACATTAAGACGACGGAGTAATACTTACTCTGTGTTAACAGGCTTTTTTCATAAATCTATTCTAATCTCTACATTAAAGAACGTACGTACAATAAGTCTGTGGTATCAACTTAATTGGTGCGCGTGCGCAATGGCAGAAAAAACCGCACAATAGGCCGTTAGACGGCAGGAAGTGTACAGGCACGCCGCCGTCGCCGGCTCCATACATGATGCTATAAAGCCTCACACCAAATACACTTCAAAATGAATACTTTGATTATTGTATAAACTTCGACTTCCAAGATTAAAGTTTGTTAATTGGGCTAGGATTTGATTTTTTCTGTTCAAATGTTTACTAAGTCACGGTTCATATTCTTGTACTGGTGCCTGGTACGATTGATGTATCCTCTTTAAACGTAAACAAAAGCATTTTCGGATGGATTTCTTTTATGTTTTGAAACAAACGCAAAAATTCACGGTTGGCATCCAACGCATTACTTACCAAGAATTAATAAACAAAAGATAAAGGTGTTTCCAAACAATACTTTTTGTGTTTGACTCATTAATCTGTGCAGGACAACCAACTCGAAACATACGTGGACCTATTTCAAAACAAACAATTGGGGGTCAGACATAATATCGGCAACCGGAAACAAGCACTGGCGAATACAAAGTACCTACAGCAGGAGCCGGAACCATGGTTGAGGATAACATATTAACAGGGTCAAGGCAGGGACATGAAGACGTTTGTCTCATTTCATGTCATGACCATATTGACCAATTTACCACGCACTAATGTGCTGTACAGTAAAAATATGGCATAAGTTTTTGAGGTCAAGTTCACAAATTAATTGGTAATTTTAGCGTGACACTGCGTTTCACAAAAAAAGAATATGAACTTTTTTAACTGTGATTAAACTTGCTTTATTGTATAATATTACAAATGATTAAAATCACGTTACTACACTCGTGCGAGTAAAAATGTTTTTTACCAATACTATATGGCTTTTTGCTCTTTTTAATCCATCAGTCACTCTTTGGGGTCCTACCTCAAGAAGATGAATAATCGAGATTGTTTTGAACAAAAAATCGCGAAAAAATCAAAAGTCATAATCAAGACTTACACAATGGGCTATGTACGACATTTTAAAAATATTTTTAATTTCGTTTAATTTTTTATTTAACATAAAGGAATAAGGTCCCGTTTCCTAAAAAAAATATATAAAAATCTATCTTTTGAAATAAAAATATAATAATTAAAAGTTTCTCAGTAGGGTAAACTAATCATAAATACGGCATTATACAATCGTGTCTTTGCCAAGCTGTGATGTCAATAAAAAAAAACATAACCTATTTCATTTTGTATTTGGTTGTTTATTTTTGAGTTTTATTTTTGCTTTTGGTTATTTTTTTCTGAAGTCTTTTACTGCTACCGCATACTGGATTACGATTTAACTTTGCACGGACTTGTAGTGCTAGATTTTGACTGATTTTCTCACGACTACACCTTATTCATACCGGACTCCGAGAACTGCTTCAACGATAGTGATTAATACTCTTCGGATTTGTGGAATAACACTAATAACGACAGCGCAGCAGGCTTTGCTAATCAACATGGCATCTGACGAGTTACAGCGGTGGAGAGAACCAAAAAATGTTTTATACCTCTTTGTTCAAACACTGACATTAATTCACCAGATTTGACGTTTGTTACCATTCCAAAGGAATTGAAAGAAAGTTGGTGTAAAATGGTTGACAGGAATTGTCCCAAACGTCCACTTTTTTGCTGTGAGGATCATTTAAACGTAAGTACATTGAAACTTATCTCTAGTTAGTCTGTGATTGAAACTTAAATGTTGAACTTAAACTCAAAAACGCAACGGTATAGGTTATATGTCAACCAACTGTCAATCGGTTTTTTTTTTACTTTGGCAAAGGAGTTAATCTGTAGAATGCTGTAATAAGCAACAAATCGTAACCAAAATTTTAAAAATTAATTATTTTTATATCTATGATCAAAATTATTTGATATATTTTTTATTTGAATATGGGACCTTAAACCTGCTTAAAATAAAAAAATCAAATTATTTTAAAAATCTTGCACATAGCCCATTAGTGATGGTATTTACTTAAAAAATACGCAATTGTTTGTCATTGAATCTATTTTTTATAGTATAATAGTAAAGACCATATGGACCTTACTCATCGTTTCTTGTTTAAACTACGATTATTATGTAAGTACCAGGAAATAATTAGTCATTTTGGATAAATTATATTTGTCATATGGTTAGTAATAAAAATGCGACATGTCACACTGTTCTGTTAAAAATTCAGGATACATAAAGGAAGAGGAAGTAAAAGGACGATTGCCCTGTCGTTCAGATATATAAATCACAATTTTTCCGCCTGATTTCGCATTGCACTACTGGTGATAACCCACACTGCAATTGCCAAAGCATGTTGTGCAAATTTCCTTTTAAGAATTTTTAAATTTAAATCGGCTATTACTATATAAAAGTCAGCTAATGTACAGTAAGAAACACACAAATCCAATTTTTTTTTAGATAAATTAAAAATATATATATTATTTTCATTTCTACAGTAGTCTCTAAAATATAAGAAATGCATCTAAGTACTTCAATTTTTGTGAATGTGGTGATGTGGTGATTTGGAAGAAAACTGAGTAATTCATGCATTGAAAAGAGTTTTTTTTGTGCATTCATACATAAACCTCACATTCGTAGTTCTGTGTTATGACATCCAGATAATAACTATGGTTGTTCACGTGGTAGGAGTATCGGGCGAAACTACTAAAGGATAATAAATCGGTTACTGACTCTTTCCTTTAAAGGTTAGATTCGTGAGCTAATCCAAAATATTTGATTATATTTCACAGACAAGTAAGTGAAGCGGTGATAGCCCAGTTGGTAATGAGCCAGACTTGTATCAGGAAGGGGGTTCAAATCCTGGTGCGGGCCTGTACCACTAAATTCGTTTTTACGTTTTTATGTACGGATTTCTAATTAATTATCACTTGTCCAGCGGTGAAGGAAAACATTGTGATGAAACCCGCTTGTCTAGAAAAAATTGTTTTCGAAAGACAAACAGTCCACTAACCCACATTGGGCCAGCGTGGTGGACATCCCCTTCGTGTTTCAAAGGGAGGCTCGTGTCCCTCGATGAGGACGTATACAGGCTGGTAAGAGGAAGAAAAGACTTGATTCACTGCACATATATGTGTACGAGTTAAGTTTCCGTGTTGGTGGGGTGTCCGTCGATCACAAAAGCATATTTATTATTACAATATGAAAATTAATCATTAATTTATGTTGGTACTTTTGTACAATAATTCGATTTTCTACTAATTGCGCATGTTCCATTCCTCTCTATTGGCCGTTATATTACCATGCATATCTTTCTTATTCTTTTCTTTTATTTGTTATCAAACTCAAATGTCCATCCCCGTCTAACAGCTAATCCTAAACTGTTGTTAAATCCGAAATTAAAAGAAAAACTATCACAGCTAACTTTGCTTTTCAAGTTAACCAGTAATGTATTTTTTTGAAAAAATGATTTTTTTTTAACTACGGATGCCTAACTGCAGTTGGCGCGACAAGCTCTTGGTTTTTAATTTTGGCAGAAGCTGCTAGAAAAAACACTTTTTCTTGCAGCGCATTGTCTCGTTTCACATTCAGAGTATATTCAAAAAGCTAGTAACGTTTTGAAAATCGGAGGTCACCTCTCTAAGGTTCATTAGCCTACGAAACAGGGCGCATCTCACAAGGCTACTACTTGCGTCAGATACGAAATTATTCCCTCTGTTTCGACACAACATATTGCTTATGGATACATTAATAATTTATCCACATTTTTTTTCTGCTAGCTTCGTTTTACCGTGCTCAGAATATAGGCGAATAGATTATCTACAGCTCAGGTTACATAATGTTACATAATCAACATAATATTATGAAGTGACCAAAACTAGCGTTGTCTAATTGGCTATAAGCAGGAAGGTAGCAATAAATGAAGTGCTTACTAATTTTGACCATATCTTTATGGGTTTATGTTTATTGACAACTACAACGCATTTTTTTTTACCTGCCCATATACGTCCCCACCGAGGGGCACGGGCCTCCCTTCGAAACACGAAGGGGATTATTTTTTCACAACACAATTATACAGGGCTTTAGGTATCTCTCTTTCAACCTCTCGGGTGGTTAATCAAGTAACATAGGTCAAAATACGAAAAAAAAAATTTAGTTCCCATACAAACTTCATCAGCACAGAGTGCATTCTGTATGGGAGATCAATTTTTTTTTTCGTATTTTGAACTATGTTCCTTGGGGAAGGTGTTCAGTTTCATGGACTGATTAACCAGAGGTTGAATACCTAAAAGCCCTGTATATGTGAAAAATATTGAAACACATTATTGTTAAAGCTTTAACAATTATAGGTTTTTGCAATATCTGACTTTAAATTAGTTAGGAAAACGTTACAATGTGAATTTATCCATGAACTTTGCCCAAAGAACTCTTCTTTTCTTAAAACATTTTTCTTAAGACTCGTGCAATAAGTTGATTATCATATTTTATTTGAATTAGAAGTAATTATAAATCATCCAATTATATGTACTTTATATGTACTTATAGTACTTATGTACTTTTCACCATTCTTAATTAAAGTTAAAAATATTCCTGGACGACTAACAGAAAGAAAAAGAAAGGTGTCCTAATAAAACACCTAAAACATGGCAACATGATTTACTTTCACCTGATTTAATGTATTTTCAGGGAAATTTTCACTAGCACGTGGAGATTTAGTGATATAAAGACGAAAATATATTTACATCATATATTTAAATGATAATTTCGTTTTCTAAAATAGACTATTTAGAAGAACTGGAGAAAATTTTCCATTCATTATAATATAATTTTACATTTCGGATTTTATTTTTCTGTCGAGTTAAAGAAAAACGGATGAAAAGTCAATGGTTATATACTTTCTCATCCGTATTACATTCGAAAAGAGTTTAACACTTGAACAATGATTGCCAGTTTTATGCGTAGTCGGTATTAAGCTCGTTCTTAATAACTCTCGACAAAAAAGAGGGGTGTCAAAAGTTTGACGTGTGTATCTATATATTTGTGTGTCTGTGTATCTGTGTGTTTGTCTGTGCCATCTTAGCTCCTAAACGAATGGACTGATTTTTATGCACTTTTTTGTTTGAAAGCTAACGTAAGCCAGATGGTTTTAGCTTTATTTAATTTATTTTTTATTATAAGATGGGTTAACTCTTGACCTCAATCTTGACCATAAGGTCAAAGATGTGGTCGACGATGGAGCGAGTTAACCCAGAAAATGCCTATAAATCTATCCACTCCACGCACCGTCGGAACACAGCAAGCTGTTTGGCGTCGGACTTCGGTAGGAGGGTGGTCGCGAACCAGACTGCCCTTTACAGAGCCTACCGCACCGCATGAGACCATAGGACGACACCTCAGATTCAGAAAAAAATGAAGTGTTGTTGCCTGGGATGGATTACTAAGGCGTCTCATTTGTGTTTCCTTAGTCGCCTCTTACGACACCCACGGAAAGAGATGGGGTAGTGTTATTCTGAACCGATCACTACACAATAGATTAAAGTTGGTTCAGCCATTTAAAATTTATAGGCGATGAAATGTCGGGGGTTATACAAAATATAATATATACACACATATACAACTTTGAAATTGCGTTCATTGAAAGAGCCGCTATTGCGCTGGTTCATAGCCCTTGGCTTTCAAAACCAAAGAACGACAGTTACATTGTATATTGTATCTTAACATTTGAAGAGAGATTTTCAGTTTCATGCGCACAGTCTTGAGGATACAAGAGACTTGGGTGGATACCAATTCTGTAAAACGACTCTATTAACGGAATTAGAACGAAACGTCAAGATTAACGTGCTCTTAAGTGTATAAAGGAAAAAATGTAACTGCTTAATATGATTCATGGTATAATCCGTATGTAACACACTTTAATTGATTATTGTATAAACCTTATTCATTGTTTTATCTCTAAATTAGGAATTCGATTGCTTCTTTTTAAAATATGGTAAACCTTCCTAAAAACAGACAAATAATGGCATTTTTTTAATTAGTCAGTTCCATTTCTGGGCAAAATCCTCTCTTATCTCGTTAGTTTTCTCTCTACTCACCATTTTATAACTACACACAAAATACCGTACGAGAAAATATAACATTAGATCACCCGTAACGAGTATCAAATCCCATAGGCGCAACACATATATAGGAATTTGTTAAATTATTTTATTGCATCTAATAAGTATGTTTTCTTTTAAAGGCAACAAATTTTGTAATGCTCGCCTTAAACTGAAACCTTTCCTATTTATGTATTTATTCCGCAGTAACAACAATTTATATACATCTCCACTACCTCCTTAGATATTCAAATTTCAGGCTTAAATATAATATTTAAATAAAATAGTGTATTTTTTCGAAAACAACTTTTAAGTGGTTTGGTGTTGTTGTATAATAAGGTTCCACCCATCGCAACCAATTACCATAGTTTACTACTCCAATGGTTTATTTAACAGGTAAAATGGGACTTAGAAAACATTTTGTAACTCTTCCAGACTATAAACATATGTAAAAAGGAAAGGAAAAAATACATACGTAAAAAGGTTATGTAAGATCCTATAAAGAGTTTTTTTTCGCAGAATTTTGATTACATAACCATAATGTTAGATAGGTGATTTTACGTACGTATTTGGTCATCTAATTATATTTTTAACCGAGTTCAATACTTTTTTTTTATGGTAAAGTATATTCCTGTGGTGGTCCCATATAAATTTTATGTTATTTACTTTTTTTATATATTTTATTTATTCAGGATAACAACAGCGTATTACAAATGAAAGAAATACAATATGGTAAACAATTTAGCCAATAACAGTTGCATTAAACTGTTATTGGCTAAATTGTGTTACCATATGTCCAATTACATTAAATAAAAACGGGCTCTACAAAAGATTAAGAGAAACACAATTAGAACTATTTTGTGAGACCATCTTGATGTGTGCTGAATTTTGGCCAACAAATAAGGCAACACTTTATAAAAAAAATTTGGTACTAAATACTAGTTCTTTAAACTTAAGTCAACATTAAATTATAAAGGCTGTGATCGCCATGACATGTGTAAGTGGTGTCAGTTGCGACGGGGATGACGTTGACGCGACGATGACTTATTCGGGGAATGAATCTAATGAAACCATCCGGCTGTCTGGCCAATTTTGGAACATATCCTGCAAATGCTAATTAAATGAATATTCACAAGTGTTATCTTGCAGTTCCAGGAGTTAATTTTTTTTGTACCGTCAATATTCCCATTTTCTACGAACTGTGATTAACAATAAAATAATTGAGAACAAAATAACTTTATGTAACAAGGACAATATAGGTAATTTACTAGCTTTCCGCCCGGGACTTCGCGCTCGTGAGAGTTCCGGAAAATTATGGAGCCTTCACCCGCTGATAAGAGAGCTTAAAATCGGTTCAGTAGGTAGTTCCAGAGTTTATATCCTACAAACAAACTTACAAACTTTACCTGTTTATAATACTAGCACAGATTTGGATTTGATAGTTACAATTAACCCGCAGCTCAACATAATATAATATCGTAATCTTTCCAAAAACACGTCAACAATTTTTGCCTCCTATTTAGCAATTCCTTTGACTCAATCATTGCATTAAAACCTGTAATAACAGATAGACGAAAAGAACGCTTAAACTGTATGAGAACCAAGCGTGTCAAATTTTTCGTACCTAAAATGACGTCACAAGCGATATTTAGTCATGGGAAATCAAGACCGCGCGGAAACGATTCAAATGCGCTTAATTAAGTAAAATAATAGGTCTCAAGCGGACTGACTTAAGTCGGACAAAACTGTGACAAAACCTCACACTTTTTACACGCAAGCTAGGTAAACTTTTACCGTCTATCTCTATATAGGTCTGTGTTAAAATTAAAAATGTATCACCCCGACATTTATTGCCTATAACTCTTAAAGGGCAGAACCGATTGATGAAATATATCTAAGAACAATCTCTATTACGTCAGCTTCTAAATTAAAAAAAACCGTCGAAATCGGTCCATTCGGAGCTATGATACGACAGACAGATACACAGACTCATAGATACACACGACAAACTTATAACACCCCTCATTTTGTCTAGGGTTAAAAATTCTAATAATACCTATGCATTAAATAGATCCGAGTTGGTACTAGGTAATAAACAAGTCAATTGCCCAAGCTCACTTTACACCGTAACAAGACTACGGCTAATGGCCCATTTTATTTATACCGACGCGACGCTTGCGCATGCACAAGGTTAACTTGTATTATTTACTTATCTAGGTTAACCTCCTATGGTATATGCTTTAGTTGAATGGCTTAATGATGTCTAGAATTATATCTTTAAGAAGCCACTGACCGTTTTCAAAGTGTTTTATAACATGACATAAAAACATTTAACGACTAAATAACGGGTTGTAAAAATTTAGCTACGATTTTGAAAAAATACTGATTATTACTTTATCAATTTTTAAAATTTAAAATAAAATTTCCAGTCGGTGAAAATATTTGTGGAAAAAACGAAGATGTTCGTTCTTGGGTCATGTGTCAGTCTTCGTGTATGTTCCAATAGGGACCCATAAGATAGGCAAAAATCTAAATATGGGTCTTTGAGTGTGTAGTGTCCTAGAAATGCCTTGACAATTTTATAAGACACCGCCACACCGCTTACTAGGTCAAAACTAGTACCTTCTCAAGGCGAGAGATCGTATTACCATATATGATACGCAAGTAAACAATTATGAACTCTGCAAATGTAATTATGATGATTTGTCACAGAAGCAATGGCCATACAAAGTTATCAACATCATCTAAGTCAAGTAACACAAAGTCATTACCATAAAATATTTTGATACGAAAGCTGTGATTCATCATCATCATCATCATATCAGCCTATTGCAGTCCACTGCTGTGATTACTGTGTCAAAATTAAATTTAATAATTATGTCAAAAACATGTAATGAAATTTAATAATAATAATCAAAACGAATGATAAACAAATAGAAAGTCAGTTATTGATGCAAAATGACTTTCTTAATTTAAAATAGAAGACTTGGAATTTTGCATCATTTTCTGAGCGATTTAAATGAGATAAATAGATACATATTAAAACCATATTAAATTGACACAGAAAATCAACAAAATAAAACAGGAGAATGTCGAATTAATAATAAGTAGATATACTGTTTGTTTTATGTGTCTGTCAAAGATATAATGTCTTTTACAGGCGATGGTTTGTTATTCTTTATTGCACAAACATAGTTATTAAATTAATTGGAAAAACCAAGTGTACAAAGGCGAGCTTATCTCTAAAAGAGATCTCTTCCAGCCAACCTAACTAGTGAAAAATAGTATATAAGTAGAAGGGGTAGAGAGATTTGCGCACAGAGTTTACAGAAGAAAAATAATAATAATAATAATACCCAATAAATACAACAATAATGAAATGATACTTATTACAATAAAACAAATACATAAATATAGAATACATACATTATATAATACATATACATATTATATGCTCATTAGAGTCTCGAAAGAAAGTGTTCTTTTAAATTTATTTTAAAAGTGTGAATAGAAGGGCTTTCTTGAATAGGTACCGGCAGTCTGTTCCACATTTGTGTTGTTCGAACAGTAAATGAATTAAAAAAGAAGTTGGTGTTGGCCGAAGGACATTGTAAAGAGTTTGTGAAACGGGAGCGACGGGGATGGTGACCAGGAGGCAGATGGTTGAATCGGGAACGGAGATAAGCAGGAGCGGAAGGATTTTTGAGGATGTTATAAAGAAGAGAAAGGATGTGCACATCGCGGCGGCGTCGAATGGGAAGCCATTTCAACTGCGTACGATATTCTGATACATGATCATATTTTCGGAGACCAAAAATAAATCTAATGGCTAGGTTTTGAAGTCGTTCTAACTTGTCAAGCAATTCCTCACTCACATCCAAATAGCAAACATCGGCGTAGTCAAGAATAGGAAGAAGAAGAGATTGGGGTAGCAGAATTTTCGTTTTGAAAGGAAGGAAGTACTGAAGTCGCTTGAGAGAATGATAAGAATAGTGCATGCGCCGACTTAACTCACTAATATGAGCTGACCATGACAGACTGCGATCAAAGACTAAACCTAAGTTTTTAACTTTATCACTATACGGTATCTTAATATCATTGTAAAAAATCGGACAATTATTTAGGTCAAGCCCAGCACGCAACCTACTGCTACCCACAACCATCACCTGCGATTTGCTAGGGTTTACTAAGGTTCTTATTGGTAACTGAAAAATTCAGCAATGACACAGAAAAATTTGCAAATCATTACCACGAAAACTATGGATATTAAAAAACATTTTCTTCTGCTTCCTAAAAGCAAACACGCAATAATTTGCAATGCAACGTGTGTGGGAATTTCCAAGCATCATGATATTGACAGGACAAAACAATGCTAAGTTTAGGCGTTTAAGTATTGTGACCCCTGTTTTTATAACCACTGTTTATGCGAACCTCCGTTATGTTGCCCTGCACTTTGATACGATCCTGTAACATGCTCCTTTTCTTCCTTGTTACATCATTTCCACTGGATGACTACATAAACGGGAGAAGTATTTTATATATCACTAAAAGAAGCTTGAGACTTCGTTCCCGTAAGAATTTTATAAAATCCTTTCTTATTCTTGCCTACGTTATAAAAAGGTACCCTCGTGCCAAAGTTTAGCTTCCTTGGACCAAGGGTTTGAGCTAGGCGTTGATGAATCAATGAGTGAGTCAGGACCCTACAATGTCTTTAAGTCAGTAACGTGAACTTCTCTCCAAGGAAGTCAAATTGTTTCCCTTATTTCTTTGTCTCAGGTACCTAAACGAAAGAAAAAGAAGCGTAGAGAGTGGCGATAGGCTATATAGTGACTAGCCATGACTACGGATTCGGAACAGTCTGGAAAGATAACTACAAACGGTCCTGGCGCCTTATAACGAGGAGGGCAAATAATAGCGATAAGTTGCCTGTAAAAGAAATTTATTGATTGAAAGCCTCTTTCTTTCTAAGTGGACATTCGTAAAAAAGTTATTTGTAACTTTGTAATTTACGTTTATCGTTAAAATGGACTCTGTGATGTTAACATGTAAAGTAGCATCTACAATACATCCTAGTTTCAATATAAAAAAAATATATAACAATAAAAATCATCGCGCACAATAGAAAGTTTTTAAAAATAAATAAAAATAACAGAATAAAGCTCTAAGCGATGTCCTCCTCGACTAAAAATAAATAATTCCATATTATACACCAATACACGCCCATTTAAGTTTTGCTTGTGTCATTTGCCCCTATTGGGGTACACACATAGACATGACAACATGAGAAAACATCTGCTTTGCAAAATCGAACCCAGTTACGGATATCGTCGATTTAAGAAGCAGAGCGTAAGTACCAACACTTAACCATAGTCGACAGATTGAGCTTAGGTATTTTTTTAACTTGGCCTAAAATTTTTATAAATTAATAATAATCATCTACTAGACTCGAAAACTTTAATATTTTCAAACGAGAATCACGTTACATTTTTTCGACCGGCCCATATACGTCCCCACCGAGGGGCACGGGCCTCCCTTCGAAACACGAAGGGGATTCAGGCCATAGTCCACCACGCTGGCCCAATGCGGGTTGGTGGACCGCTAGTCTTTAGAAAACAAATTTTCTTGGACAGGCTGGTTTCATCACGATGTTTTTCTTTCACCGTTGAGCAAGTGATAATTAGAAATCCGTACATAAATCCGACAAGACTAATTTAGTGGTACAGGCCCACACCTGAATTTGAACCCGCAACCTTCTGATTACAAGTCTAGCTCATTACCAACTGGGTATCACCGAGCAGTGATGTTACATTACGGAAGAAAAAATATACAATTAAACTTTTATGTTTATTTATCTCAGCACTACAGTACTGAATGAATAATTCACAATTATGTATCTCTCTACACAATAATATTACACATATGCGTAGTACATAATATATATATTATGAGCAAAGCTAGGGTTATGTGTGCCAAACAGGAAGTGACAAACATATCTAGACATGTTTCCGGTATTATCAGCCATGATGTAAAAGGTGCTCATGCGCTGACAGTATTATCAATTACCATAGTAGTATCTCTATGTAATAGTATTTTTTGGCCCAGCGTGGTGGACACAGACCTATATATCGAGATAGATGAAAACAGCGCTTCAAAGAACCTAGCATGTTGGATTTTTCGTACCTGAAATGACGTCACGAGCGAGATTTAGTCATGGAAAATCAAGACCGCTCGGAAACGATTCAAAGGCGCTTAATTAAGTAAAACAATAAAGTAAATCCGATTAAAATCGATTATCATTTACGGCATAGGTCTCAAGCGGACTGTCAGTCGGACAAATCTGTGACCGTAGATCACACTTTTTACACGCAAGGTAGGTAAACTTTTACTGTCTATCTCGATATAGGTCTGTGGTGGTGGACTATGGCCTGAATTCTCTTCGTATTTCGAAGGGAGGCCCGTGCCCCTCGGTGGGGACGTATATGGGCTCATAAAAAATCTCTTTGTAATATTCGTAATCAGTACCTAACTTTAAAATTTGTGTCTTACTAGCACCTAGGTTTTTGTTCACACTTTTAGGTAAATTCCTTGAGTCATTTTATTTCTTAATTGCATCACCCGTATATTATCAACACACTAAGGACATACTCGGCTGGCTCAACGACCCAAAATAAGTATAATAAGTAAATTTCAACAAGTTAATAAGAAACAGGACATAGCGCTAACTAGAAGGAAGAGATGCTATTAAAAATAAGCTGGTATATTGTTTATATTCTGGTGTTCCTATCAACATATGCCTGTATATCAGTGAAATGTTTAAACAATCCATTATCTCAATGAACGAATGCTGCAGCTAGAGCCAAACTGGTTTTTTAAATAAACAATTAATATAAGTTATTAAAACAAAACGAAACGATCGAGTTATTCGTTTTGCTTCGACTTCTTAAAATTTTGTGAGTTGATTTGTTGACAAATTCATAATATTCAAATTTCCCAAAGAAGACAACCGTTCTTGGGTTGTATCAATATCAAGGAACCAACAAGGGCGCATTTTGAAAAACTGCTGAAAGCTCTTTATACTGTACAAATGTTGAAGGGTCTCGAAAATTCGACCTTCAATTACTTAATTGTTTATACATATATATTTTAAATAAATATTCTTAAACCTCACAAAGCGCAATTTAAACCCAAACTAAGTTAGCATGGTTTAGACTAAATATTATATAACTAAATACTATTTCACTTTGTTTTGTAAATACATACTCGTACATACAACACCCAGATTCGTCAGAAATACCTGAAAATGCGATGTTTAAATATTTGTGTCGGTCGGGAATCGAACCTTCAGAGGTCATTACCAGCAAAGTTATCAAGCCAGATTTAGATTCAATAAATCCAAAAAAACAAAACGTCAATAGATCAGTCCCAATCAGAGCTAGTCAAATAAAATTCAAAATAAAAGAAATGGTGTAATGATTTTAATTGTCTTACAAAATAAAATATGTAGATGCTAAGAATACTCATATCCTTGTTTTAGACCTTTTCCTATAAGGCAACTGTTTTGTTTATAATAGGTAATCTATATTCTAGCATCTAAATTAAGACATCGTCCGAATCCACGTTGAAATATGTGACGAGGACAATGGGTGGCGATGTACCTAGTAGCAAGAGGTTATCGCGTTTAAATACAATGAATAAAGCACATCCATTCTATTTTGGTCGGATAAAACAGAGCCACTATCTCACTCGTGGTCAAATAATCGGCTGACATTATGTGCTATTGTTATTGAATTATTGATGATGAAATATCTACTGGTTGACCACGTGAAAAGTTCATGAAGATAGTGACGCACGTAGAAAGTCGTTATTGCTTTTTAAGTGCTCCGCGAATCACTTCTAGAGCCGCCACGTGCTACTCCTTTCAAACCACTTGGAAAAGAAAATTAAAACAATATAAACCGCAATTACTAGACATCTAAAATTCGCTCAGGCACAATTAATAAGGATTTCCCGGTAAATATGAAAAACATCTTAATTCATGAATTATCCCTAAAACGTAAATACAAGCTGGTCGCGCGACATCATTTATCATGTGTTATATGTTAATTGGATTATGTACTTGTAAAAACAGAAATAATAGGTCAGGGTCAACTCTACAGACTGTGAAAAACTACGACAGCCCACAACCCGTTGGGCAAACGGGCATACGGGCAGTGAATACCTCTAATATGAAACATAGTAGGTAGATTTAACCACGTACGTACTGCATAAGTATAATTATATGGTGTGACTTTAAATTAGTTAGCGAAACTTTAGGAGGTGATTCTCCCCTTGAGATGAACAACTTTCCCCAAGGAACTTGTATGAAATTCTCAAAAAAAAATTGACTCCCCATATTCCCATGTAGATGCGAACCAACTGATCGCACAATTTGTATGGAGATTGAAGAGGCAAAATATTTTTGGTTTATTTCGACCTATGTCGCTTGAGAAAGGCTGTCCAGAGTTTCATGTGCTGGCTTCAAATCCTTAATTTTCGCTAACTAATTCAAATTCACCTTAGATGCATGAATTAAAAATTATTGTCACTACGCACTGCAGCTCGAAAACATTGACAAAGAAGTCGTATCACAGTATGGTTATAATAAGAAAAACCAACAATTAACCGGTCGTCTTCTAGAATGGAACAGTAAACATTATAACTCGACTCCATGTCTCTCTCTCAATAAATTAACTTTAAGGGTGACACTAACGGACACCTATTGTTCCCGTAAAAATTAAAAAACGGGTCATAAAGGGAACTTCTGTACGCAACTATCTAGAAGGGTTATTAAACAAGCCAGTTACTGATAACCTTCTTTTTAAGACTTATACCAGCGATTCGCCGCGGCATAGCCGAATAAGGCTTCCTTAAAAAATATTTTAATAACAATGAAAACTACATCAAAATCCAGGTATGTATGTACATCTTTATTTTTTATTGTACATGAGCATAAGTTACGGAAGACACATATAAGAAAATATATAAGAAAAACAATACAAAGACGGACTTATCCATTGTGTAGTTTAGAAGAAAAATGCGACGAAACAGTTTGTTTTACATTATTAGTTACTATTGATTGATAGTTTTTTTTGCAGTTTTTAACAAACTGCATTTATACAAACGATAAATTCACGGCGTTTAAAATATATGCGTAAGTAGGTACCGTGAGAACAAAGAAACGCATTGACAAGCACCACCGGGTGCGCAGGCGCCGCGGCGAAAGTGGAGCGAATGCTAATCTTCTTTGTATTTAAAGCTGAAGGAATTAGCATCGTGACGTCAGCAATATTACTTGCAAATATTGTATTAAGCCTTGCCAAAAGTACCTATTTACTAACGAATAGGAAAAACCTTTATTTAAAAACAGGTGCGACTCTATCGATTTAGCCGACCATAATTATCCTGAATTTTGTTACAAAATGCCTCATTATTAAACCTCAATTTAAATACCAGCATACACGTGTGATTGATAATTAAGTTTAAAAAAAAAAGGAAAAATGTGTAACAGTGAACAGAACATTCTAGATAGGTACAGCAATATGCTTATCGTAAATGAATAATGGCTTGTATTTTTTTCTTACTTGAAAAACAAAGCATTTGTTATGCAGGAAACAGCACGGAACTTATAGTAAAACGAAAGGACGAATTTTAATGAGTTGGTAATTAGTGTAACGCAATATATACGAAGTTATTTATTTTGCGTAACTACAATGGAGTGAAGTGAAGATAAGTTCTGTATGTACATACAACATCGTATTTCTTGTTTTAGAATAAAACATTTTTTTTTATATTATCTCTTATAATTATTTTTGAAACCATGTAATGTAAAAGTACTTATGAAAGTACTTAGCAAAGCTTTTCTAAATGATTTTCATACTTTTGACATTTTTCGTGTGATTTTTTTATTTACATTCTGTGTAGAGTTTAATTTAAATGCCATTAGATTAAAACACCCCTTATCAACATTTTACCTTTTATTTGGTTCTATGAGTCACTACTTTAAAAAGAATTAAACATGAATTACTTAACAACACTGAATGTTTTTATTGAATATAAGTACATATAAATTACAAATGTAAACTATATGACCGAAGCATTGTTTTCTAATGTCTTTGACGCAATTAGATTTACATAAAAATTGTGCCACACCCTTAAATTAAATGTAGTCAACTAAAAATAAAAAAACGACTCGATACGAAATGAAAGCTTGTTGTGAAAGGAATTTTAAAAATAGCAAATAGTATGTAAACCATAAAATTATAAATACACAAACTGGTTAGTTGTGGAATAAAAGAACACATATTAAAGAACAGCCGGTTTGGTTAAAGTGTAAGTAATAATGTCCGAATCAGATAACCCTGGCTTCAATTCCCGCTCACAGCATTTTTTTTGTAAAAAGCAGTGTTTGTCTATTTCCGAGAGATCAGGCACCAAGAAGACCTTTGAGTGGGTGGTATGATGGCGTTATTTAAATGAATTATATTATTTATAAAACCGTACAGTCCCTTGTGCCTACACGTTCTTATCTAACAGTGAAGCAATATACAGAGGATGTTCGTACAAATAAATATATATGACTGTATCAGCATAGTGTTTTAATTTTATGACCGTTAAAAATGCAAGGAGTATGATTTGAATATATTTAGAAATATATGTAATACAGATACATCATGAATGTTGCAGATTTTCTAAAAGTATTCAATTTGATAAAATGCTTTCAGAAATTTTCGGGAATTCGTTCAACAATGCCCATAATCAATAATGTCAGCAATTAGATCATTCCAATCTTTGCTTGTGATTATTGATATGTTATCTATTGGTATTTATTTAATGTAATGTAATGTGATATGTAGTGGCGCGGAAGTGTCTAATCAGCGCAGAATGCAAGCGGTCTTGTCGGGCCGGAAGCGGAAAGACCACTCGCCATAAGTCCGTGCTTTGCTTCAGTATATTACAAATATGCCATCAGTAGAGTTTTTATTTGGTTCAAAAACTTTCAAACACATTAATCAAAAAAAATTTTACAACTCTTCAATAATAATAAAAAGTATACTTAGTTACTCTGAAGTGCTTTCTTTAACCTTGTTATTTAAAAAAAACCTAATTAAGATAAGCGGAGATATAAATATATTCTTAAATATAACTATTAATTTGAAAGAATTTAGTTTACTGTTTAAGTATGACGTCAATGGTTGGACTGCTAAATGGTAGTCAGATGTTTATTTTTATTTGCTCGACGTTAAATTAATTTTATTGCAACGCCACTAAAAACAAGTTTAGCATAAGTATACTAAATATCTTACGTACTAAAATTTCTCATTTCGATTAATAAATAGGGCCCAGAAAACGAATTAGGCGTTGAAACATTTAAATTATAACACGTAATGCGAAAGACATAGTGATAATATGTATCAGAATACGGCACTACGCCGGTGTGAGGGCTGAATCATTTTCTTCGAACTTGACATTCGAGAGCCGGTCATGGCATGCGGGTCGCCCGGACAATGCGGACGTCCCCCAGGGCCTTCTGCAACCGCATCCAAACCAGTTACATTGTCATATAACTCGACTTTCAATCTTGAAAGTTCACCGCCATTCATCAATGGTCCAACAGTTTTTATGTCAAGAGAAAATGAACGCGATTCGTAATGTTCGACATTACTCCATGCTGAGTAGTTCTGGCTTACCGAGTCATAGTTTTACAACATCCTTTACACAATATGAAACCTGACGGATGTTAGGTTTGTGGCCAAAAATAACTTTAAATTTTATTATTATCTGCCGCTGCTTAAGGAATAAAGGCACGTATTTTACTGACAATGCCCATGACATTTTGTAGTTTGGACTGTATATGTCTCTAATAAAGTAGAAGAATCCGTGCGGCGTAGGGTTGCCTATTTTGGATGCGTACTTGACTAAATCTGACGGTGTCCGGCATGGCCAAATGTTGTTTTTCACAATTTACAACTTAGTTAGGTTTAATGTCGGTGTGGCGAAAGAGTTACCCTCCCATAAATAGAATGCAAAATTAATATGATGTTATTGTTATTTCAATGATCATAATAAAAAATATAGGCTTGACTAATATTTTCAATACAAATTCACCTTTTGAACTAAATATCTGGCAAAACCGGTAAGTAATTCCGGTTTTCCGGTTTTTGAGCTAGGTTCCAGCAACCCTACTGCGGTGCTTCGAGAGCTTACTCAGCTCTGTGGGCGGCGGCGATATGCTGCAACCTTGATTTGCAAACCATATGTTAAACTCAGACATGCAATTTTAAACATTATTACCATTGCATTGAGATCAAAATAAATGAAGAAGGGATTTGTAGAGATACACTTATGATTATGATTGTAATAATATTTTGATGAACCTCTGTCTTGTTATTTAGCTACTTTAAGACTATAAGGCTGGATAAATATATCTGCTAAAAGGCCGGCTGTATTAACAAGTAATGAGTTTAACATGACTGACGTAAAATATGATAAAAAAGATTTAAGTACCGTTTAATAAAATAACAAGATAGGCAATCTATACTTAGGAGCAGATACGTAAATAGTATATAATTATTATTTAAAGATGTCTCTATCGTTTGCAAGTAAGTAATAAAAACACAAGAGTGATTTAATGTTTGTTTAAAAATAAAAAATTAAATATTAAAAATGTTTGGGAATGTTGTAATGCGTTACGTTAATGAAACAAATCATTGATTTTATGAACAATTTGAAATATCATGAGATATAAGGAAAGATTTAAAATTTAAAGTTAAGCGGGTAGGTTTTTAAAAATAATTCTCAGAAAATGTCATTAAAGCAAGCACTCTCCTGTAAAGTCAATGAGCCTTTTTATAATTCGCACGGCACGACACGGCAATTTAAAATTTGAATTACCATTGGCCCCTATGTTCTCAGCTTATATTACTACTATTACATAGGAGGCCATGGTAATACAATTTTGCCGTGTCGTTTTCGTATTATAATAAAAAGGCCCAATGACTTCTGCGTCAGTAGTGATTATTGACGCAGAAAATAAAAGCTCACTTTGCCCTACTTTAGTTGTGGTACACAACTAACAATTTAGTAACGTAAGTCAATATTTTTTTAATACATGCTAGATAGGTAATTTATCTTTGCTAATTTATATCAAATTCCAAAATTAGAACTAGATGCAGTTAACACTCTTGTAAAAACAAATTATATGCAAACAGAGTCACCTAACTTACGGAATATATTTCCATAATACATAATTTAAAGGTTAAACCATCGATTTGCTTACATACATTTCAGATTTTATTTACGCGCTCGGTCGACGTGAAGTGTAATCGTAATTGTTAAATAGATAAACAGTTTGTTTTAGTTTGGGCTAATTAATTGAGAAACATATTATTTAAGTAAGTACTTAAACAACACACACACATAGTAAGAAAGAAATCCACAATAACTAAGCGCTTAAAATACAGACGTCAGACAATTAAGTGCCGCGAGCGTTCATTAGGAAAACATGCTCGTCAATTAAAAAAATATTAAGCATATTGAAGAAGTACTAAAGGTTGTATGGTGTAGCTTACTTTGTCCTTGGAGGTTAGCCGTCTCAGGTCTAGGAGTTTCTGGTACTGTCGAAGAGCCCGCATATAGAGGCGCACCGGGAGGTCGGTTGGCAGCGCCGATTCCGCCCGCGCCTTGCGGGACGCCACCCCCGCGCCCGCCCCGCTCATGCCAACCCCGTCCCCGGCTACACCACAAAACACTTTGCTCCCTAACACTGTGGAAGCCTTCACAAACACGAGCGCCGAGCGCGTCCGAAGTGAACGTCGGTTCCACGCAACACTGACGTACGCTGCGCCGCGCATGCGCACCCCGCATTCCGCGTTTGCAAAAAAGAAACTACGGTCCACTCTTGGCAGACTTTCCCTGCCCCTGAGGATGGTATAGCTGACCTGACCTGCTTTTACCTATAGCTTGCTATTGTAGGTTTATTGCGTAAATCCTCAACCTTCTAGAATCATTGATCTGATCTGTCTTATTTAACGAATATAAGCAATGTGGTTTCCCTCTACTATAAAGGTAAAGGTAGAGCCGCGATAACGTTAACTGAGTGTTTAACCTGTTGGTCTTACCTATTGACTTGCGTTAAGATAAGTAGTTTTAAAATACAAGTCAGGCAAGCATTGAATGATACGATAAAGTTTGTAGGCGTTGAGTGTAGGAGTGGAGTCGGCAAATGATTCTGACAGAATTACGAGCGTCATGTTGGTTTAAGTGGTGGTGCCAATGAGTTACATATACACAATAACATAAACGCTACTTATGTTGTTATTATTATTATTATTAGTCAAACATTTGTAAGCACTTTATATTTCATAAGTGCTACCGTACTTGTATTTATCGTTGCTTAGTACTTATTGTTTTACATTTATGGCGACACTGAACTTGTGATGTGCTTCGACGGAACACGCGCTCGTAGTCAAGGAAAAGTAGCTTCTAGCACTGAACTTGCTATTTTCTATATTATGTAAAGTATACACATACACTTATCCATATATCGAATGACGTCGGTGAAACCGCAAGTGTTAAGGTAATTCCGCTACAAGTAAGTACGTATATAAACTGTACATATCCAGTAATGGGAATTTCTAAAGCAACTTGGCGATCCTCCAAATTTTTTTTTACTTTAGACTTACAAATACGAGTTTGCTTTGGGTACCCCAAAACTCCAAGTAATAAGGCATGCTTAAAAAATTTAAAAACACAAAAATTAATTCTCATCTTGTATGGAGCAAAATGACAATTTGTATATAACTCTGAAGATAGTTGAAAAGTAATTTAGGCGTGATGTAAAAGGTTGGTAGGTACGTAGTGTTTTTTGTCAGAAGTTAAGGCTGAGTTTTTTTCCTAAATTTCAGGGTTATTTACTCACTTTTATAGGAAAATCATTCTATGTAAACGAAATAAGAAAACAATTTTTTTTCCATAAAACAAGTAATATAATATGACTTTAAAAATTAAAGATGTGATTCAGCCAAACTTTCACTAAGGAACATAGGTCGAAATACCCGTCGCGTGCTTGTTTACGTTTACGTCGCGTGCGATACAAATCTCGTATATAACATGTGTTCAAAAATCACGTGAAGGTTTAAAAAAAGTCTCCTCTCCATACAACTTGTGCGAAAAACGGACCCGAAAAATCGTTTTTTTCTTCTTCAAGAATTTCAAATAGGTAGATTCCATAGGGAAAGTTTTTTATTTTAATGGAGAGACTCATCCTCTAAAAATTCGTTAACTAATAAAAAGGAAGAATGCAAATGTGTTGAGTAGATGAACACTGACTGCAAGCGTGATGCTAGAAGGTGTACTAGCCTACTGTGATGTAATAAATACACAATCACTACCTACGTGGGATGTTGAAAATATCAAATCAATTTAAGTATCCGAGTTTATCGGCCATACAGATGGTTGCGTCAGAAGGTGTGAAATTAAGTTTTTGTCGTTGTTACTAAGTTATTAGAAGTTATTAGATGTTTGTGACAAACAGAGTTTGATTTTATCAGATACAAAGCAATGACATCACTTTCTCCGTTTTGCTGTTGCATTAATAAGTTCTACTTTTTAAGATCTCATTAGTATGAATGGAACACTCCCTTGATAGCGAGCAACTCAATAAGCCGCCAAAGTATGACAATGGGCCTTTTTTTATAATTCGAAAACGACACGGAAAAATGGGTGATACTAGAAACTAGGAACATGGGGCAATGGCAATACAAATTTTGCCATGCCGTGCCGTGCCGTTCGAACTTTAAAAAGGCCCAATAATTCCCATCTTTCTGCCAATGTTCACGACGAATAAAAATTTCAATCTTTAAGAAAGTGGTGAGTCAGACCCTTTATCTGAGTCAGACCCTTTATCTGAATAACTTTCCCGAAAATGAATAGTGAGAAATTTGGCTTCTTCATTCAAATGGGATCGATCAGCTGATCTTTTTAGGAAAAAGTGTTTTCATTTTCTGTGGACCAGATCTTTTCTTCAGTACAAAAGCTAGATTTAACATCTGAAGAAGTTTTTCATTTGCAAAATAAGTAATATTCGTAAGTTCAAGACGGCAACAAGATTTTGTAAGTCAGATGGCCTGGTGGAGCATCAAAGCATTACTATTTTATTGGTCTAGGAGCATCCTGAAATCGATACTTAGCATAATATTCAGATGAATACAAATGCCACAGTGTCAATATGTTTTATAGCGTAGTGCTCATGACAAGTTATTCTGTCTTGGTAGGTTGATAAGGATTTATACGCGCACGTCATTTTTACATTTTCACCTGTAGCATTATTATTTTAATCTAAAACATCTTCAGATACTGCATAGTTAGGATAACCGGAGAAGTTATGAATTATTTATATTATTGTAATAGCGGCGTTATCGGAGATAGATCGGGTAGACAGGTAGAGCGCGTGCGTCACAACGAAGCCAGATTTTCTTGTTATAACTGGCATATTATTTTAATAAAAACAAATTGCTTTAATACTCTGCTTCGGCAGCTTTTTTTTTACTTTTTAAAATATTTATTACCAAACCCTGATTCGAATAGTGATTAAAATATTTTACTACTAGCTTTGCGCCCGGGACTTCGTTCCCGTGGAAATTTGGGAAAATTATGTAGCCTATGTGTTAATTCAGGGTATCAGCTACCTCCGGACCAAATTGTATCAAAATTGATCCAACCGTTTGAGCCTGAAAGAGTAACAAACATCCATACATACAAACTTTCGCGTTGATAATATTACTAGCTTTCCGCCCGCGGCTCCGCCCGCGTGGACTACAGGTTATATCGTGTCCAACTATGAGATAAAATGTAGCCTATGTCCTTTGCAAGGCTCTAATCTATCTCTGTACCAAATTTCATCAAAATCAGTTCAGTAGTTTAGGCGTGAAAAACAGACAGACAGAGTTACTTTCGCATTTATAATATTAGTGAGGATAAGGATTTGCTTGCTTTCTTTGGAACATACTAGTAAAATTTAGCGAGGTCTCGTAATACAATAATCTATACTAATATATAAAGAGGAAAGATTTGATTGTTTGTTTGTTTGTTTGCATTGAATCGGCTCCGAAACTACTGGAGCGATTTGAAAAATTATTTCACCATTAGATAAAGCTCTCTTATCAGCGATGGATATAGGCTATATAATTTTCCCGAATTCCCACGGGAACGAGGTCCCGGGCGGAATGCTAGTAATTATAATAATTATATCGTACTAGCTTTCCGCCCTCGGCTCCGCCAGCGTGGACTACAGATTATATCGTACCCAACTGTGGGATAAAATATAGCTTATGTCCTTTCCCTGGCTCTAATCCATCTCTGTACCAAATTTCATCAAAACTGGTTGAGTAGTTTAGGCGTGAAAGACAGACAAACAGACAGACAGACAGAGTTACTTTCGCATTTATAATATTATAGGGATAGTAAGGATTATTATGAAGTATATACTTAGTATATACTTATACTCCGAAAATTACCTTGAACCTCACAGAAGGATTTTAAATTTTAAAAGCCTGAAATTAATTCACAGTTTTAATAAAAGATACTAAATTACACTATGTATCTTTAATGAAAGATTTATTGACAACGATTGACGTCACACATAACGTGTTTGTAAGGATCATCACGACCTAAATTATTATCTTCATCGAGAAGAACTTGATTTGCACCATCTGATTTTATTATTACCTCATTAATTATATTTCTAATAACAAAAAATGTCTTTTAGGTTATGATAATCGGGATATTTTATTAAAGTAGCTTGCTATCCGCGACTTATTTCGCCTAATAAAGTAACCTAGGTATGTCACTTTCCAGCCTTCGGACTACCCCTGTGCAAAAAACCAACAAACACACTTTCACATTTATAACTTTAATGGTAATTTTAGGATAAACAACTACATATTTCACAGTAAACCAGTTTCATTTTCTTAGAAGCTGAAACTGCGCTGTAGATACCTACTTACTCGTTTTTTTAAGCATATTTTGACTCAAAATACACAATGTAAAAAATACACAAATGTATTAAAAAATTAAAAATGCAGTTTCATTCAGTTCTTTACAGCTTAAAAAACTTTAAGCGTAAATAAGAAATAATCTAAATCTTACTCACTTGCGTCCAACACTCTTGGTTTGTCAACATAACCTCTTCAATACACACACACGATCTTAAATGTGATTATACTATCGCACAGCACTTTGACGTAACACAGAGAGTCTAAAAAGTTATTAATCTTGCAGATTGTAATAAAAGAAATAAGTTGCCAGCGATATTAAATGTCTAAAATAAAGAAAAAGGTTAGTTAGCTTGTCTGTTGCTAGCACAGCACAGTCTTCCCCTCTCTACCCCAAGCGTCCCGGTGATCCGTTGGCATAGCGGTTATTCTTATTATAGAGCGGCACATAATTGGCCACAACAGCTTGGTTTTAAAATGGGCGTTAAAGTAGTCCGAATAACGTTTAGGTTTGCTTGAGTTTCAGTTAAAAGCTAGTCGGTGTTAAGTTGCAACATAATGCGACGACGACGACGACGCGATTAAGAAAAGTGTGCCTAGAGACGTTTTAAACTCTTGTTGGAATAAACATGAAGTTGTGATAGGTCGTGACTTTATTAACCATTTCAACGGAAGACTTTAGAGAAAGTGACAAGAAAACCATTAAGATAATTTTCATGCAGGAACGAAAGTACAAGTAAAGAGATGGCACACTTATGGAATTTGTGTTTTTAAACTGACCATCTTTGTGATTGTGATACAAAGCTATTACAGTTATTTCAAAGTTGCTAACAGATGTTTATTTTAAACAAATTCATCTTTTTACATGTTATACGATTTTTAAAGAGGAAAGTCTGAAAGACCTCGTTGTTTTCACGTTGTGCCCTAGCTGCAGTTTTTTAAACACTTTGGCAGGACCTAATATCATCCATTATCTAACATTTGCATCGACACCACAAAAAATCATTTGGTATCAATTTTACAAAAACTACGGGCTTCTTTGCCCGTGGACAGTTACAAAACCTACCATGTTTTATTTATTATTTTAATTATATTTATATTAACATTATAATATGCATGCTCATCTTATGTTTACGAAACTTTACAACCTAGTTTCTCAGAATATTAAGAGGAGAACAATTGTCAATTGTAAAATAAATCATTTCGTATTGTATCTAAGCCTTATGTGCAGTTAGGTGTACCACAAAACTGTTAGTGCGATAATCTTAATGACGTTATAGCTGACGTCAATGTAATTCAATTCGGAGGGTCTTTACAACGTTTTATGAGTACTACATACAACAGCACACTATAATTTTCATTACAAAACCGCGCTTGTCATCATTACATACTGAGATACTTTAAATAAGTTAGCGAAAATTATGGATGTAATGTAAATCATCCCAATACACTGAACCTTTTTCCTCAAGGAATAGGTCGATATACGAAAAAACTTGCTTTCCGCCCGCGTGGACTACAGGTTATATCGTGCCCAACTGTGGGATGAAATGTAGCCTATGTCATTCCGTAAGATCTTATCTATCTTTATACTATTTTTTTATGTATCTCTGTACCCTTTCATCAAAATCGGTTTAGTAGTTTAGGCATGAAAGACGGACAGACAGACAGAGTTACTTTCGCATTTAATATAATATTATTAAGGATGTTCGCCTCTTCATACAGCTTGAGCGATCAGCTGATTTGCCTTTGTATGCGAAGCTGATATTTCATATAGGTTCCTCGGGGAAACTTGTTTTGTTTCGGGAGTACAATCAACCCCTAAAGTTTATTTAACTAATTTAAAATCACTCCAAATACATACACTCGTAATCTGTTCACTGTACAAAGGATATGATGCGATTAAAGTAATGTTGTAAATGTTTTGCTCTATAACGAGTCACGATTTTAACATTTGATGGCATTGACTCGAAGCACACACAGAGAGCCGTGGCCCTCGCTTACACTACAGGACCGGTAGACATAATGAATTCAATAAACAACGAAAAAACTATACCACATGTATAGTTTTTTAAACTATATATACCTACCACATGTATAATTTTTTCGTTGTACACTAACAACTTTTTATAACCATTTTTATAAACCCTGAACCAATTTAAATAAACAAACAAAATACGCAAACAATTTGTACAGCGATCCGTAATATGGCAATACTTTACAAAGTTAACCTTCTACTTACATTCCAAAAATAAAATTATCATACTTCCTGGTCTTTTGTTTTTGGTACTGAGTGGTACAAAGCCAGTTTTATAAATAAATAAAAGAGGCTTTCGATGCATTCCTTGTTAAATAGAGAAAGTCAAGTTAATTTTTTTTTAAACATCGAATAAAGCTTTACATTAAATATTGTTGTTACTGACTTTACCGATACAAAACATATCTTGACACACCTTTTTCAAGTCATGCGTGATCATAGGATTCTATGATGTAATTCTTAATGATTACCTATCAGAGCTCTCAGAAACCATATATCAATGAATATTAATTATAATAAGTAGGTAATTGATTGAAGTAAAATGTGAGATGATCCCATAGATGAACAGTTTAAACGGTTAATGTGTTACACTATTTGCTAACCAGTAATTGATAATTAAATAAGTAAATAATAAAAACATTTTTTTAAGTCTAATTAAGTTACATTATAGTGCGATGTATAGGTAGTGTTAAACTTAGCAACTGAAACCGCTCACAGCAGCTTAGGTTACGTTTATTATACTATGTAATAATAAAATCGAATTATTTTTATGGGATCAATAGTTTATAGTCAACAGTCCGTAAATAAGAACAGAGAAGCAGAGGAACAATATCTCAACGGTCGTACGCAAAGTGATGTGACGTTAGTTACAGGGCATTGGCCGTGAGAGCGATATTAATGAGATTTTGCCGTAAACAAAAAATCATATTCCTTGAAGGTCAAACGATGTTTTTCGAATTTTTACGTAACAACAAGGTAACCGTACGGAAACCATAGAACTAGGTTTTAAGGCCGTGCGTGCCACATTGTAGCATTTGAAATAGCACATGAAATTTCAGACGAAAAGGCGGCTAAGATTGTGTCGAGCCACACGTAGTCAACCTGGGTGCTATAGTAGGAAAAAATAATTTTATTACTTTATCAACCATTACTCATTAACTTTCAAAGTTACTTAAAGCCAACTTATCTGTGATAGTTTTTATTTTAATTTCGTTAATATATGATAAGTATGATTGGAGAGTGGTCTTTGGCTACCTCTTCAGCCCCCATTACAAAATCTTGGTCCAACTGATTTTTTTATGCGGATTTTAAATATTTTTGGGTAAACTTTTGTAAAAGTCTACATTTAAATTATAATAAAAAAAACTGTTAAGTCTAGATTTTTTTTTAATCTTTAATCTGTAACGTTGTACGCTTCTATAGAAAGCAAAATTACTCGCCAGCAACATCTAGTTTTCTTTTACGGACCCGCAAAGTTTTTTAAAGTAAAAAAAAAACTTGAACGTCAACTTTCGATTCCAATTTAAAAAAAAACTAGAAGTGATCATGATCTTCTGATTTTTAAAAACATCCTTGAACTGTCCCCTTTCTAATGGTATGCAATATGTCATAAAAAGTTATTAGTAACATCGCTAATGAATTTATTTTCTGGATTTAGTCGCATTTTTCTAATATTCATCATGTGAAATAAAAACAAGTTTTTGAGCTAATAACACTCACAAGGCAAGTAAAAATTTAAAATTTTGTGGGTTTTACTTGAAATAAAAAAAGATCGCATTTTAAACATGTATTTCATAATTTTTACAGTATTTATAAATCCTGCTCAAAAGTCAGAAATCCTTTCAAAGTATGCCCGAATTATTGGCCGAAGTGCCCGTATTTGATGAAGATGGCATTTTGCAGATGTCTAAGTAATTGTGACCATTGAGGTTATCGGGCAGGTAATGCGGTCCAATTACCTGATTCCCAATCACTCCTGCCCAAACGTTCACACTAAACTTTCTTTGAAAGGATTTCTGACTTTTGAGCAGGATCTATAAATACTGTAAAAATTATAAAATACATGTTTAAAATGCGATCTTTTTCTATTTCAAGTAAAACCGACAAAATTTTAAATTTTTACTTGCCTTGTGAGTGTTATTAGCTCAAAATTTTTTTTATCACACCTGATGAATATTAGAAAAATTCGACTAAGTCCAGAAAATAAATTCATTAGCGATGTTACTAATAACTTTTCATGGAATATTGCATACCATTAGAAAGGGGGACAGTTCAGGGATGTTTTTAAAAAAAAATAGAAGAGCATGATCACTTAGTTTTTAAAAAAAAATTGGAAATGAAAGTTGACGTTCAAGTTTTTTTTTTACTCGTACTTTGAAAAACTTTGCGGGTCAGTAAAAAAAACTTGATCATGCTGGCGAGTAATTTTTATATGGAAGCGTACAACGTTACAGATTAAAGATTAAAAAAAAAGCTTGACCTAACAGTTTTTTAATTAAAATTTAAATGTAGACTTTTACAAAATTTCACCTAAAAATATTTAAAATCCGCATAAAAAATTCAGTTGAACCAAGATTTTTTATGAGGGCTGAAGAGTTAGCCAAAGACCACTCCAATTACCTATTTGTCCAATTACCTAATTTGGCAAACGATGCACCAAACACCCGTATAAATTAACATCGTAATTTGTTTACATTTGCAACGGTTTAGCTGGTAGAGGATGGGGCACTTGAGTCTACCAAAAATTGACGCTTTATAACTAAATATTTCGCAACGAATCCTTGAATATAAAACGTTATTCCCAAACCCGTATTAAATTGGAAATCCTTTCCCCATGTCCTGTCCCTGATGAGGGATAACAGGATTACATCATCATCATCATCAAAGGCTCTGAGAAAAACCAAGGACAGACAGACGGACATGACAAAACTATAGGGGCCTCAGTTTACTACGGAACTCTAAAAAGCAGTTTTATGAAAATGATAAATACTAGTGATTTTACTCTTTAATTATTTTCGTTAAGCAAAGAAGTCTATAAAAAGCTATTAATTTTTTATGCTTATTTACTGTACGACTAATTAGGAGACCGTAACTTAAAATATTTAAAAAAACTATAGCTAAAAAACAATGCCTTGCGTATTGTACAGAGGCCAGCTCATCAGGTTACTCCATTTTCATTGCAAAACCGCTCTTATCACAACGGCATAGAGTGGACGCTTGTGGTAACCTGATGTGCGGCCGTTCGTACAATGAAGTTAAAAATATTCGTTTGTTGTGACTTTTTTAACCCCCGACGCAAAAAGAGAGGGGTGTTATAAGTTTAACGTGTCTGCCTGTGTATCTGTATTGTGGTCATACTCGTAGATAATTTTATCCCGAGTGTTCTTAGCCATGTTTTATGAAAATCTGTTCGTCCGTTTAAAAGATATAAGCAATCGAATGTCGGGGGTGATTCAACATTTATAATTTTAGTGTTATACATCACCGTTTGTTTAATTAGAGCTACATAGTTACTTTTGCCATATTGAGTGTACTTTTATTCTGTAATGCTTCACTTCACAGCATCGTCCTCTCATTATACAGCATTGATATGAGTAAGTGTAGTCTAAGTACGTAGTATAGGGTGCAAAGGACAGCTTAGCAAAAACTGACACACTGAAGTCAGACCATTCATTTTAAATGATTTTCTAATGGGATTTCCGCCCTGACTCGCAGTCTGACAGCGGTGCAGCGAGGAGGGTCCGCGTGCGGGGTGCAGTTTCGCAGTACATTGCGTAGAGCCAAAGTAGGTAAATAACAAAAAAATGGGTGCGTGTACGCGCGTGAGAAGTTATACTTCGAGACTTAATGAGCGGTTAAGCAGACAGCTTCATACTGTTAATTTTGTGTCACAGATGCGCGCGCATCTTAAAATTTCACTCTCATCATTTTTTCATAACGCGCCTAGCTTCATACTGTTAATTTTGTGTCACAGATGCGCGCGCATCTTAAAATTTCACTCTCATCATTTTTTCATAACGCGCCTAAAGAAGTATAACTTCAAAACTCTTTAACTTGACGTTTCCGAAAAACAAATATTACTTGTAGCTGATCATAGTTGTGGGTAGATTCCTTCACTAAGTATATGCTAAGCTGTCCCTTACACCCCGTAATGTACTTAATGTACCTTGTTAGATGAGCAACTCGGTTTAATCAGACTATAGCAGTGCACGTGCAGCCTTATAAACTGATAAGTGATAACTTAGCACGTGGTTTCCGGTGCGAGAGCTAACCAACTTGAGACAGCTAGTCACATACTCGTACAACAGATTTTACAACTAATTGTACTAAGTAACTGACTTGTATCTAAGGGGCCGTTCACATATTACGTCACGCAAATTTTTGAGTTTTTGAACACATCCGCCCCGCTTTTTTGGTATCCCTTTAAGGAACCATCCATAAATTACGTCACACGTTAAGGGGAGGGGAGGGGGTCGACAATGTGTGACATTGTGTGACAAGGGGGTGGGAGGGTCATTCGTGACGTCACATTTCAAAATGTATTTTGAGTATCAAAAGGTGTTAACTATTAACGACAAACTTAAACTCCTCAGTCCCAGGCACTCTTTTTACGTTTTTACTTTGAATGAGACAATGAGTTTTGAGTTCCCAAACTCTATTAAGTACTGCTTTTATTAGAAAATTACAAAAAAATGGAAAATATGCAAAATATGTAACGTCACGCTAGGGAGGGGGGAGTCTTACAAATGTCACCAGCTGTGACAAGGAGGGGGGAGGGGGTCAAAAAATCATGAAATTCGTGTGACGTAATTTATAACATGTATGGTCACGTTTGGTATGACCCCCCCCCCACCCCCCAGCCGCTATACGTCTAAGGTATAAGGTAAAAAAAGCCTTATGTCTGTCTATGTAATTTCTGTTTCTTCGTTTTCTTCTTCCGCTTCTCAGGCAAAGCCGAAGCGTGACAGCAAAATATTGTATAAGAAGGGATATTTGAAATTGAAGTCAACTGATCTTTTATATGAAGTAAGTATGCGATTAACAGAACTACGTATTTGCAAGGCCCACACTATGGATTTCCCTTGTGTCGTGAGGCGTGGGTCATTTTGAACACACGCAAAGACAGGAACGAACACACATGACCCGATAACAAACATATGTGCTTTTTACACAAATGTCGGCCCCGACCGGGAATCGAACCCAGGACCCGTCAATCAGGAGGCAGCATCACTACAACTCGACCAAACCGGCGGCGGCGGCCAATTGCCAAAATAAATTGCAATAATTTGCAATCTACCAATTAAAAGTGTTGGGGTTTTTATGATTAATGTATCATAATAACTAAACACAGTTAAACTATTTTCGATATAACTACTTACTACGGTCGAATCACATATGTTCATTGCGCATACTGGTCGACTCAAGTACTGTTTAACTTAGATATTTTTAATTAGACTAATGTTAAATGCATTATTGAACTATTATTCTAATGGCTTTTTACCTATAGGATGTTTCAACTACGTATGAAACACCTAATGGACGATTCGCCTACGGTTTATTACTATCAGCTTATCACGACCGACGGAACTGCGACAAGTAGGTTTGTTAGTAGCCAAACCCAACCAACACGTAAAGGGTTGGTTAGGTTAGGTTAGAACTGCAACCCCCAGAAACGACTGTGGTTGTGTAAAGCGGTTGTTGCAGTTTCGCGTAGCCGTCCAAAATTAATTGTACTTGAACAAACCGTAAGTGAATTAATTGTAGTTGAACAAACCGTAGGTGAATAAACAGTAGGTGAACCGTCCATTAGAGATATTATTCATTAGTTTAAACAAAAATATATGAAACGGTCTATAGTTATTTCAAAAAGTAGGTCTTTTGACTGTTGGTATTTCGAAAATAGTTAAACTGTGTTTAGTTATTATGATACGTAACCGTTTTTATGAGTCCCACCCAAGAAGAGTGAAAAAACTGCCAAGACTCAAATTTTGAACATTAATGTTTTGGAATTTGTGATATGCATATTGCATAATGCAGTCTAGAGCTCTAACCAAACCCAGACGATTAGTGATTATACAATAGTTGCAAAAAAACGAGTAGTAATTAAATACAGTAATAAAGTCGGTCGTCATGTCTCATCATTTTAGGTATTTTTTAGTGCCGAAGCAGGATTCTGAGTTGTGGCAAATGGCCATTTGTGCGGGCGACCCTGCCGCTATGCCGCTTGAGCTCTGACGTCAATGACTGGTCGTGATCCATCCGATAAGCGCGCGCGCACGCTACTCACAGCTTAACTTGTTACAACTTTAACCTCTCGCATTAATTTCTTGTATTATTGTCAGAATTTTAATCGAATACACAGACAAAATTACTTTTCTATTCTTAACTGTACGAGTATTTTAAACATTACGTGCAATAGTACTAGGTATACATTATTGCAAAAGTACAAATCCTGTTCTTTTTTTGGTTTCAGCCCAAAATCCATAATATTAGACCATCCAAGCTGGTTTGATGTCTAACGTAAATAAAATAGACCAGTCACAAATATTGTCCAAATTGTAGCAATTATTAGACAACTGGTCTCATATTTCTTTGAAATAGCGGGATATAATTAGTATGGATTAATCTTTATTGCCTGCCAACACGTTATGTGTCGTTGATTCATTTGAACGTGCAAAAAAACGTAATTATGAGGCCCGTGAGAGGAAGTCTTTAGCCCTCACACATGCAGAACAAATTGGACAGTCCATTTTAATTTTAAGATAAAAAGTTAGCAGTGAAATCAGATGTCGAACAGAGCGATTTAAAATTTTAACATTAACTTTGAACTGCAAATTTCCATCTTACGGTAATGAGCCTTTTTATAATTCGAAAACGGCACGACAAAATTGTATTACCATTGCCTGCTATGTAATAGTAATACTAGAAGCTGAGAACATAGGGGGCAATGGTAATTCAAATTTTCAAGTGCCGTGCCGTGTATTCTCATCCAATAAAAACAGGTCAGTTTCCAAAAGTATTATTTGCAAAATACATTTTGCATTTTTTACTTCGTTTTTGAAGTTTTTGTGAGGAGTCTGAGTGCCTACTATGTATTGGTAAGAGAAAATTGGTCCACGACGCCATCGCCAGTGGTAATCACTACCGACACCATGCGGTGTGGAACAGCACTTTTTGATATATGGTTTTCGCGCGTAGCACGGTGAAATGTTTTTGGATTGTAATTAATTATAACGAATCAAAGGTCAGGTAATGAGGCTAATAGAAATATTACCCTGCGATATATACCTACAATATTTTCGAATACCAATACTATCCAGTAATATAATTATTTTTAAATATTTACTTTAAAAATTAGTTAAATATTATTTATTGGTATCGGTTGTTATTCGTAAATATTAGTGGTATCGGTATCCGGCAATTTCCCTAGGATACGATGGAATACCATGCCCTCTGGTCAGATGCTCTGCTTCAGAACGGTCTCCAGCAAAACGCACCACGATTCCAGCTTCACTCTCTGGCGACTTAAGGGGAGTTTAGTCTTCTGTCTATTAATGTTGGTCGAAAACAGCAGGTCGTGAGGTTAAGAAGAACCACAATTAAATAAATTTCACTGAATTTATTGGAGCACAAAGTGACAATTTTGCCAGTTTTTATGTTAGTATCTAACAATGTATTTGTGCCAGTATTGTTTGCAATATCATCGATAGGATGTATGTAGATTCTACACATTGTAAACTTGTGTAGAATCTACATACATCTCATGATGCATCTACATACATCTACATACATCTACTACTTCACAAAAAAGATCGGTCGTCAAGAAATTCTCCTTATTATTTTATTTGATATCTGTACAAAAAAATCAAATCGAACGCCTTACAAAATCCAATGGAGAAACTTTAATACCTATCTGGTTCTTGCCTCATTTGAATTTACGTCACAAATATTTGTGCTATATCGAAAACATTTAAAAAAAACATACATTTCGCAACATCCACTAACAGTCGGCAGTACGTTAAGAGGCATGTTTGTATATTTAATGCAGTTGTGATAAGATTGCTTTTTACAATAAATATGTACAAACGATTGTTTTAACATGTACGTGACGATACACAAATAAAAAATCACTGCCTTTCATAATATGAGTTAATTTAATTCACTGATAGTACTGAAAGAAAAAACTTGAACAGGAAAAGAAAAGTGCATTACAAGATAAGTACATACATAAGTAAGTACTTATCTTGTGTTTATTTGATGAGTCGTAACCATTTTATCATTAAGAAAAAAATATCGCGGACCGCAAGTTGAATGCGTCTGCCTCTAATTGTCTTACTATGGAAGGTATTATTTAGGAATTTGTTTAGTTTTATGAGTTGAAGTTGTTTAGTTTCATGAGCAGATTCACGTCGTTGACTATGTAACTTATTTAAAGCCATCCCTCATCAAACTCATCAACCATAACACGCAAAAGACACCAGAACGTAATTATTTAGTAACTTTTAACCTTTACACTTACAAATAATTGTCTAAATAATACAATCATGTTAATTATAATGAGCGCGGGTGCACGCGATGTTATCAATATTGGCCGGTTGTAACTAGACTGATGTGGTCCTACCTTTATCAATATCAGACAAATTAGCGTCATGGCGCCCGCTCCCGTGACCCTTGTCATAACATCACTAGACCTTTACTGAATGGGCTTGAACAGATCTAAATATGACCTATGGAGCCAGGCGAAAACCCAAACTTGTATCATTGAACATACTTTTATCACCATCATATTAATACCTGCAAGATGCAAGACTTTCCTTAAAAAGTATGCAATTTTATACCAGCCCACTACGTCACCACCGAGGGGCACGGGCCTCCCTTCGAAACACGAAGGGGATTTAGGCCATAGTCCACCACGCTGGCCCAATGCGAGTTGGTGGACCGCTCGTCTTTCGAAAATGAATTTTCTTGGACGGACGGGTTTCATCACGATGTTTTCCTTCACCGTTGTGCAAGTGATAATTAGAAATCCGTACATCAATCCGAAAAGCCGAATTGAGTGGTACAGGCCCAACTGGGCCTATCACCACTTCACGAAAAAAAAATTTAACCTCCCATACAAAATGCGCTATAAACTGATAAAGTTTGTATGGGAACTCAATTTTTTTTTCGTATTTTGACTTATGTTCCTTGGGGAAAGTTGTTCAGTTTCATGAACTGATTTACCACCCGAGAGGTTGCAAGAGAGATACCTAAAGCCCTGTATAAGTCCAAACTCATGAAATCCCTCCGGGTCGTTTCTTCTGCAGAAGCTATCCACCGCTGTACAAAGCGGCAAAACCTATATTCATACTCAAAGAGTGTGATGGAAACCTTCGCATATAATTCGTATATAAGAACTAGCCAAGTCAGACCTTAGGCGTCAATATATATATTAACCTAAGTTATAAAAATAAATGATATTTTATGTTTCTTTTTAATATATGTACCTATTTATATTGTTATAAATAAATTTCAGGACTGACCATTGAACTTGGCACCCATTTAGATCTCACTTCTTTTGTCGTTGAAGTCAACAACCAAGGCACATATCAAATTATTGAACTTTGCTCCCATTTCACATATATGTTTTTGATGGGATATCATTACTTTTTGCACAAAAATTATTAGTAGGTAGATATTAACGTCCGAAAATCGTCATTTTTATCACTGACCTATATGTACATAATCCCATAATCAAATACATAATGTACATAATCAAAACTATATCCCAGTTCCAGATGACCGAGAAAGTTCAAAGTTGGGTGAATACAAAAGAATAAATCAGAAACTAGTAAATAATCGCTTGAGGTATGCTTATGTTTGAAGCACATATTTATGGGTCAATGCATACGTTTCCATAATAAGATTCCCATGTGTATTCAAAATTTACCTTTGGACAAATTTAAGACAGTAATTAAACAAAAACTTTTCAAAAAAGGCTGTCACAAAATTTCAGATTATCTATCAGACAAGCAGCCATGGGAATGAACTGCTCAGCTCTAGAGTTATTTCAGAATTAGTTAAAATTAGAAAATAAGAAAATTTGTAATGCGATTAAAAAGAGCAGAGTTTCTTGCCTGTTCTTCTCTGGGAAAGACTGCACCTTTGCGAATTGGCGTAGAATCAGTAGGGTCAATAGAACGAATGCAAAAAATGCGATTCAAATCCTTAAATGTATGTTTATATGTATTTCATGTAATCTTGACTTGTTTTAAGTGGCATCCTGAACGTCCTATAAAATAAAGATTTTTTCTATTCTATTCTATTCTACCTCTCAGTTCCCAATATATGAGCCTAATTTGAAATGTTTATGTGCAATACTTTTTGAGTTATGAGGGGGTCAAAAGTGGCTACCGCGTGTCTAGATATCACTTGAAACTGAATTAGTTGCTATCTAATGGTTATTTTTGCTACAATCGCTTTTGCTAATTTAGTATTCCTATAAAACTCTACTAGGTATTATAAAATATTATTAAACCGATACCAAAGAGTAGAGTAGCTGAGAATATGCAGGTATTTTTCCATAATTAATAAAATCTTATAGTGCTCTATTTCTGTATGTCTTAATAAACAACCGGTTGGCATTTTTATGGTCGGTCAAGAACTTACAAACCCTGATAGGACTCTATTTATAATTATGTGTATTTTTAAACCCATTACTCATTCGAAATAATTTGTATTCATGACCCTAAGTCGATGATTAATTACTAGATTGTACCCTAAATCACAAAGATTTACCATAATTCTATTCTAAACAAACCGGTTTAGCATAAAAATAAACAAGTCATTAGAAAATTCTTTGAACTTTTATCCCTAAAAATTAAGATCACAAGAAAGTTTGCAAAAACAAACAATATACATTATATGTTTTCTCAATAAATCCAAATAGAACGTAACAATAAATCCAAAAAGAACGTATGTACTTTATACTAAAATAACGCATTTCTTAAAACAGGCATTGATATTACGGGGAGAGTGTCGAGCCAAATCTCACGACATCTTATCAGAGGGGATGGGGGGGTCGAAAAATCGCAAAACTAATGGACACCCGCCTCCTTATTGAATTTAAGAATGACGTCACTAGCTATTGTCATCCAAACTAAACGTTGCAACTGAATTTTAATGCAGTTACCCCTCAACCAATTGAGAAGAAATTTTGCATTCATGTTTAGTTTTGATGGCAATGCATTAGGTTACAACATCATTCTTAACCCAATACGGCGGACTAATTATTTTATTTTGCACGTAATTTTAAGGGTGTCAAATGAAAGGGTTTGCTGAGGAGAATATGAAAAACAAATATTTAAAGACAACATACCTATATTATTACAAGATCTCAATTACTATTACCTCATTAGAATAAAAAAACTTTTCCGTTATTTATTTAACTCGACCCGTAAACATGAATACTGTGTAAACTCCATTATCTAAGAGTGGAAGTGGGGCTACTCGGTCGATATGCGCCGGCGCAGTGGAAACAACCGCGCATGCAAGATAACCCGCAGACGGCGGCGTCCACGCACACGTCATAAGACCGCGCATGCGCCCGACCAGCACACTGCTTCTAACCGGGCTTTGTGGAAACTGTGTCAAAAGTCAATGCCGAATATAACACGGAAAAATTTTATACAAGATTTTTATTAAACAATTTTATGCAAAAGAACTTTTAAGCTTTATATAAGATCAGATTGAGATAGAAATGTATCTCTTGACAAATACTATTGAAGAGATGGGGCGAGAATAATTTTTAAATCCCTTTGGATTGCTATTTAAAAAATATATATAATGAGAGGTCCAGAAAATGAGGGAGTTCATGGAATATTTTTGGACAATTACGGTGTTTATTAGATTTAACGGCGTACGATTGATTAACTAGGAAGTGCTACGAAATTTTTTGAAAAAGTTTGAACTCCACTTTTTTATTGTAAAATGTTTTATTAGTTTTTAAATTTTAACTTATATTGTCGTCATTTGTTTTTCAGGCTTACGCGACTACCTATACACATCAACACGGTCTAGGGATATTGCACGATTTTTCATACAAAAGAGGCCTGTTTGAGAAGATATAAAAGCATACTCAAGATACATTGTATAATTTTCAGACGAACAAGTACTAAACTTGAATCTTTAATTCTAGTCAATAATTTTTTTTTACTTGAAATTTGTAAAAACGTGACGGAAACGAAAACGAAAATGCACTTTTTACCTGCTTTTTGTATGAAAATGGTCGACTTTACGCAATTTTTTTTCATTTTCGTCACGTTTTCATAAATTTCAAGTAAAACTAAATTTATTAACTTTAATTGAAAATTCAGGTTTAGCACTTGCTCGTCTGATAATTATAGCCCTCCGTATATCTCGAGCATGCTTATAGCTTCTCAAACAAACCTCTTTTGTATACAAAATCGTGCAATATCCCTAGACCGTGTTGATGAGTGTATTTATAACTTGGTGAATCCAGGTGTAAGGATGTTGTATTACATCGCGTTAAAGTTTAAATTAAAAAATTTAAAAATGTATCACCCCTGACATTCATATAACTTTTAAATGGCTGCACCAATTTTGATAAAATATAAGTAAGAACCATCTCGACCACACCAGCTTTTAAACAAAAAAAACACATCAAAATCGGTCCACCCAATTAGGAGCTACGATGCCATATACAGACACACAAAAACACATATTAAACTTACAACACCCCTCTTTTTACGTCGGGGGTTAAAATGCCAATTGTCAACGAACTTTATTTCGATATTTTTGAATCTTTTTGTTTCCGAGCAGATAATCTGAAATATTTCATTTACTACTCGATCACATCAGCTTTCAAACAAAAAGAACAAATAAAAATCGGTCCAACCATTTAGGAGCTGCAATCCTACATACAGACACAAAACACATTTCAAACTTATAACACTTCTCTTTTTACATCGGGGGTTAAAATGCTAAAAATAAGGGATATTTTAGAATCTTTTTGTTTCCGAGCCAAGAGCCAAAATAATCTGAAATATTTCATTTTCAAAATTCTAAGTTTTTGTTAAAAGGTTTTATCGATGTCCTCAGATAACTCGTTTTCTAAATGCAACGATTTATGCAATATGTAACCAATTTGTCCGTATCGGTCACTACCGTACAACAGTCTCCTCTCTAATTAATTATTTCAACAGTATCAATTAAATTACTCGTATGCTAATTAACCTGTCTGTTAACTTGCCAATTTATTATACTTAGCTGTTATCTCACCATACTCGAATAAATATTTCAAAACAATTGTATTTCACCGACCAACGTATTCATGATTTTCACGAAGCGAAATGATGAAAATCATTGTTTATATTTATGTAGCATATCATACTTACCTAATTATACATAATGAAGTAACTATTACATCGAAGACAGATTAGTCAACAATTATGCATCTTATTCCATTAATTATATTAGTTTCTATTAGAGTCACTCAAAAATGAATCGTTATATAAAAAATGCACAACATAACTATTTATTTCAAGATCATATCGAAATATGTAGAGTCGATCTTTTTCCTAGCGCTAGTCCCGTTGCTGGATCGGAGTACGTTTGACCATGCTCCAGGATTTGACAGGTCAAGTTATTACAGTGGAGCGACTGCCATCTGACCTCCATATGTCGGGATTGGATCGGGATTTTCGTGCCCTGTGGTGATCGGTTGAGAATAACACCACCTCATCATTGAGTATTGAGTATCTCTTTCCGTGGGTATCGTAAGAGGCGACTAAGGAAACACGAATGAGACCTGCCTCTAAGTAATCCATCTTAGGCAACGACACCTCAGTTTGTCTCATGCGGGCGTGGGATAACATACCAGTGCCTTAATTAATTGGGTTAACTTGCTCCACCGTCGACCTCATCTATCTATGACCTCGGTTAAGATTGTGTCACATAATAAAAAACAAATTAAAAATCATTCGGTCTCCTGAATATGCAGGTTCCCTCTCCGTAAGAACATCGGTTAGAGTACAACTAATGAACATAACTCAGAAAACGAGTCATTGGTACATGGTTAAACTGGGGATCGAACTCTGTACCTCTCACTTACGAGTCCGGCCCGCTAGCCGTTAGACCACTGACGCTCTAATATGTAGGGTCGATCAACTTGACAATAAATTGCTATATTTTTCTCAATGAAATAAGAGTGAATACTACTTAATTGTCTTACGTGTATATGCCATCAATTTGTAGAAGTGACTACCAGCTTTTTAACACATGGCGACCAGACAACATGATATACAATTGAAAAAACAAACTCATCAAATTGAGATGTGTTATGTTAAAGTACTAACAAGAAGTAATGATATGTTATTATCTAGGTACTTCATTATGGTGTGTAAAACTCACGTGTGGACCCACGCTGTCGCTACTAGCTCAGGCCGTATATCTACTTATACCTACTTGAAATTGATTAATGAATACGAAAAACCGGCCAGGGGTATATGCTACCCGCACCAGTTTTTTTTCCCTTTTTCAAATGGATGGTCACCAACTAGACACACACTTGAGTTTAACAAAAAATTCCGCTTTTAAGCTTAATATTTCTCTTAATATTAAATTGAATCGGCAAGTAAAAAAATTCATCGCCCTTTAAATGAATATTTTAACTACTCTACCTAACACAACTGGGTTTATACATATATGGAATTTGTTTTCTCGGTAGACGGTAACATGCGGTGTGAATATAAAAATGAGAACACAAGTTTTATTTATTTTGATTTATATTATAATTTTAAAATGAATGTATTAATCAAGTAATGTAATAGATAAATATTTATTATTAAAATTATAATTTTACCTAATATGTTGACATGAGAAGTTGTTATCATAAATTTTATTTTTTATTATTTTAGGACTTCATAATATTGTACGCCATTGGTAGACCACAGCGAACTCCAAAATTGTAACAAATTTCTTTTTTTATAACGAATGGGTTTGCTCTTGACCACAATCTAGCCCAGAGTCGGAGATGACTGTGGTCGAGGATGTAGCAAGCTCACCCAGAAGATGCCTATTCACTCGAACTTTAAAGAGACTCGGGCTATACTGGGTAAAAAAGAACCTCCTAGCTATATTCAGAACCCTGAACCAGTATCACTCAAAGAACACCTTTATGAAAAAAAAAATATTTTTTTCAATGGGAATAGGTAATTTTTTGCCTAAACGTAGACATTACTCCTACACCAGGCACGCCAGGGGTGCGGGTAGCGCTTAGGGGTGCGCACGAATGGTGTCTACGTTTAGGAAACCCCCCACGCCCCCAAAAAAAAAAGAAAAAAAAATAGAGGTGTGGCACTCGGGGACTGCCGCGGTAAAGCTATTGCATAGCATTTTGTATCAACTTATGCAATTATAATTAAAAGTTGATACAAAATGCTATGTACACTTCATTTTTTTTTTCTGAATCTGAGGTAGGTCTCATGCGGTGTGGTAGGCTCTGTAAAGGGCCGTCTGGTTCGCGACCACCCTCCTACCGAAGTCCGACGCCAAACAGCTTGCTATGTTCCGTCGGTGCGTGGGAGTACCAGTGCCTTTATAGGCATTTTCTGGGTTAACTCGCTCCATTGTCGACCTCATCTTTGACCTTATGGTCAAGATTGAGGTCAAGAGTTAACCCATCTTATAATAATATAATATAATATAATATAATATGTAAAAATTTGGATTTTAAAATGGGTGTTATTTTCGTAATCAGCACCCTCGAAAACCTATTAAACGACACCCATGACGGTTTTTTACAAAAAATACATGTCCGCCATCTTGGATTTCAAAATGGATGTCATTTTCGGAATCAGAACCCCCGAAAACCTAATAAACGACACCCATGTCGGTATGCCCGAAAATTTCATATCCGCCATCTTGGATTTTTGGTGAGGGGAATCGAGACGCTCCGGGCTTTGCCCTTCGCATCACGATTCCCCCAACTAAAATCCAAGATGGCGGATATGAAGTTTCGGATGGCGGTCGGCGGGTAATATGCTTGGTGACGCTTCGGGCTTCGCCCTACGCGGAGCTCGGCCTTCGGCCTCGCCCTATACGCAGCTCGCCTCGGCCTACGGCCTCAGCTCGCGCGTTCGGCTCGGTCTGCGACCTTGCCTCACCTTAAAAATCTAAATTTGTATGGCGGCCACCTTAAATTAGGGGGGGGACGCTCCGGGCTTCGCCCTACGCGGAGTTCGGCCTTCGGCCTCACCCTATACGCGGCTCGACTCGGCCTTCGGCCTCGCCTTTAATTTTTTAAGCTATTGCATAGCTTCTATCGCGGGCCTTGAGCGCGGGGACCGAATCCAGAAATTCCGTAACGAAAAAACCTAACGCTCCCCACTCCGACGGGCACGGAGGTGTGGCTTGAAGGCCGTGCATCGTCTAACGTCGTTTCAGTTCGGCAGTCTTCGACACGGTGTTTGTGTGCGTGCAACAATAATAATAATAATAATAATAATAAGGCGAGGCCGAGTCGAGCCGCGTATAGGGTGAGGCCGAAGGCCGAACTCCGCGTAGGGCGAAGACCGGAGCGTCCCCCCCCTAATTAAAGATGGCCGCCATACAAATTTAGATTTTTAAGGTGAGGCAGGGTCGCAGACCGAGCCGAACGCGCGAGCCGAGGCCGTATGCCGAGGAGAGCTGCGTATAGGGCGAGGCCGAAGGCCGAGCTCCGCGTAGGGCGAAGGCCGAGCTCCGCGTAGGGCGAAGTCCGAAGCGTCACCAAGCATATTACCCGCCGACCGCCATCCGAAAATTTAATATCCGCCATCTTGGATTTTAGTTGGGGGAATCGTGACGCGAAGGGCAAAGCCCGGAGTGTCTCGATTCCCCCCACCAAAAATCCAAGATGGCGGATATGAAATTTTCGGGCATACCGACATGGGTGTCGTTTAATAGGTTTTCGGGGGTTCTGATTCCGAAAATGACATCCATTTTGAAATCCAAGATGGTGGACATATATTTTTTGTAAAAAACTGTCATGGGTGTCGTTTAATAGGTTTTCGGGGGTGCTGATTGCGAAAATAACATCCATTTTAAAATCCAAGATGGCGGCCGTAAAAAACAAAAAAAATGGTAAACTTTTTTGAAATTTTTACATAGCATTTTGTATCAACTTATGCAATAGCTTTACCGCGGCAGTCCCCGAGTGCCACACGTCTATTTTATTACAACAGTTAATGTGCATCCACAGACTTGATGTTCGTGCCCTTGTCTTATTACATTTAATATTGTTGTTACATAAATAACTTTGTATATGGAACATCGAACTCGTTTTTAGGGTTGCGTACCCAAAGGGTAAAAACGGGACCCTATTACTAAGGCTCCGCTGTCCTCCGTGTCACCAGGCTGTATCTCATGAACCGTGATAGTTAGACAGTTGAAATTTTCACAGACGATGTATTTCTATTGCCGCTTTAACAACAAATACTATAAAAATAGAATAAAATAAATACTTAAGGGGGCTCCCATACAACAAACTTGATTTTTTTGCCGTTTTTATAGATAATGGTACGGAACCCTTCGTGCGCGAGTCCGACTCGCACTTGGCCGGTTTGTTTGTTATTTGTTAACAAAAATAAACAAAAAGAACGAGTTTGATGTTCGAAATACGAAGTTTACTACGGCTAAATCGGCATCTGTGAAGACTGGGTCTCTAAAGCCAAATGGTTAAAGTTTAAAGTAAAGTAAAGTAAAGTAAGTAAAGTAAAGTAAAAAAGTATTTATTGTAGGGTCATTGACAATGCCAAATTTTAGCTTTGTGGTTATAGATGTTTTAAAGCCAATTTTGTTTAAGTAATGTTATTTTTTTACGTTAGTGCTTTTTTTAAGTCAGTGCTTATGCAGTCAGCCACGATTGGCAAATTATTGAAAATCAAACATTTTTTCTTGGGAAAGGGTTTTTGAGTCTCAAAAGGAGTTTCGTGCCCTTAAGTTTCGCTAACTCAAGGGCACGAAACTAGGTAAATTAAAGTCACCCCACATTTCTGTGCCCCCTGCATAATGCCTATTTGTGATTTACGGTTTAATCGATAGATTGGTTTAAGCTAATGTGAAATCTAATATTACTTAATATGTCACCGGAAAATGTTAAAAACCGTAATATTTACTATTTCACTAATGAAATTTTAATCACACGCGACATTATAATTTTCCCTAAAAAATTACAATTTAACGAAAGTTAAAAGGTTGCCTGCAAGAAATTAGGAAAAGTTAGGTTGTGTTTGGTTAGATTAGGTTAGGTTGCATTCGGGAGGAGCCCCTCGGGCAAGATCCTAGGCGGGCATCGGTGCGTTCCTCGGAGATCCCGAAGCCTGCCGAAGAGCATCGAGGGTGGTCACCGTGGAGTTTTTTAGTGGGTAGTAATCCCACATAACCCAGTTTCTCCCCCGGGGACTGGGTACCTGGATCGCAGGTTTTTCTCCACGTAAAACAAAAAAAACAAAAAAAAAGGTTAGGTTGCATTAATATTATAAAAAAATCCATCAATGTTCATAAAGTACCGAGCGATTTTATCTTGCTAAACAAAATTGCAATATTACGGGTTTGACCATGTTAAGGTCATAGTATAGACCTGATTAGACCTAAAGCACACGTGCTACGAAAGTCACGTGCTACAATCAGTATAGCCAATTCATTACGTTAAGATAAGATATACACAAAGACCAAATATTTAACGACTGCTGTCTTCGACTACTGAAATTAGAAACATATCATAATTGTTGAAGTTATTTATAGAAACAATGGGTTACCTGCCATTAGACTTGGTATCTAGTTGATAAATAGGTAATTAATGGAAAGGAAAAATGAAATACTTTGTAAGTGTTTAGTAAGAAATTTGAAATATTTTGTAATAACTAAAAAAACCTAGTCCATTACCTTTTCATTTCTTAGAATTGCATTCAATAGCGATTAAAAGTCATTTTGTTTGGGACGTTGGTTGAAATGATGTAGCGACCAGCACACCGGGCTTTACCTACACTTTAGAATCAAAATCGTTATTATAGTATCTACAAAGGATAATGGCAAATTAATACAAGAAACTTTAGAGGGACATGAACTCCATGAAACTGAAAAACGTTGCCTAAGAAACCTACACGATTTTTAAAAAATATATTCGACCTGTGATACCACAAAAGAGGCGAGAAAAAATGTTTCATATTTATTTCGACCTAAATAGGCTGATAGCAATTTCAATTTTTGCCCACTTATTTAAAATTACCCGACATAGCTTTGAATACATATGATTATATCGGCTTTTGGCGGAAAATAATGACCGAATAGAACCATAATTAATAATTTTTACGGAATTGGGCCGTAAGATTTTCTAATAAAATGAAGGTTTTTAGCTGTACATTTTTCCTTGATTATCGTTTCGTTGTGGAAGCGGATCATAAACATCCGTCAACAATAAACATTCTCACGGGCGTTGATTGATTTGCGTTGATAGCATCTTTCATTATAGGGTGTTCTGCTACAAAATATAAATTTTCGTATTTAAAAATAAAATACGGGCTTCTTGTATGAAATTCATGTAAAGGATCACAAGAAAACCTTAGTATGTAGACTAAAGACCATGACAATTTCAATAAATAATCATAATAAGACAAAATGGTTTTGACAAACCCTAGATTTGAAATAGAGCTTTGAATTTTCTAAAAACGTGATTTCGATGCACGTCGTTAGTTTGACAAATTGCGGCACACATCGACAATATCGGATTTTGTCAGTACCGAATCCCGGCAATCATTAGAATTTCGATATTATCGAATTTTGAAAATATCAAATATCTTTATAACCTCATTCTAATATTATCAAATTAAATGTTCTTTAGTGTACTTACACACAGAAATAAAAGTACAGTGGCAGTGTAGTGTGATGGCATAAGTGCATTTGTGTGTGATTTTTTTGCAGTTTGTGTGTGATTCCGTGTATTCTACGTGGGCCAAACTGAAAGTTTTGCGTAACTCATAAATAAAACAATTTATTTGTATAATATTATATTTACTGCTTTTCAAAGTATTCTCCGTTACATTTGAAACACTTTCATCCGTTCAAACCATTTTTGGAAACACGAGGACCATTGGTCTGACCATTGGTTTTCTACGTGCTGGTTGAAAGCCATCACTGCCTCTTCTGGCCCCGTAAATGTCGAACCTCTCATTAAATCTTTGATTTTTGGGAAAATGAAGAAATCGCACGGTGCTAGGTCTGGACTGTGTGCGGGTTGGGTCACGAGCTCTATGTTTTCAGAAGCCATAAATGTCTTTGTTTCGTTCGCGGTGTGCGCCAAAGCATTGTCATGGTGGAAGAAGATGCGACTTCTAGGTCGTTTTTCCCTTACTTTTTCTAAGACATTGGGCAAACAAATAGTGGTGTACCACTCAGCATTAATGGTCTTTTGTTGCTCAAGTGAGATCGTGCAGACAGGACCCGTCTTGGAGAAAAAAAATGCAATCATTTGTTTGCCCACGCTTCTCGCCTGCCTCAATTTTGTTGGTTTGCTGTCACCTTCAAACACCCACACAGAAGACTGTTGCTTTCTTTCTGGAATATAATAATATATCCATGTTTCATCTCCTGTCACAATATCATACACAGCATTAGAATATCCGTGATTGTACTTTAACAGCATTTCTTTACATCAATCTACTCGATACCGTTTTTGTTCTGGAGTGAGTTCGTGAGGAATCCACCGACAACAAAGTTTCGTAACTTTTAAATATTCATGTAAAATTTTCTGAATTTGGCTCATACCAATCCCCAAATGACCTCGAATCTCCTCATAAGTGATACGCCTATTTTCTTCAATAAGTCTTCTGACGGCAGCCACATTTTCCTCCGTGATCGCAGTTGAGTGTCGACCTTCACGAATTTCATCATGGAGAGAAACACGGCCGCGATGAAATTCGGCATACCAACGCCTTACAGTGCTCAAATGTGGTGCTTCCCTCCCAAAAGCATTTTGAAGACGAGCATTGCAATCTTGCGGAGAAAGCGAACTTTTAAAATCGTAAAAAATCTTCGCCCTAAAATCTTTTCGTGTTAGTTCCATTTTTGCTACGGGCAACGAACTTCAACTTGAGATAAAAAACAATTGACAAGCGACTTCCCGCCAAAATTTATTTTCATCAACTAATGAGATTTCATGTTTTAAAAAAATATAACATTCGAAATTCAAACATTTATGGGCGGCCAGCGACGCAAAACTTTCAGTGTGAACTAGGTATAACACACGTATCAGTTTTCATCCCTCGGCTACGACTGCGAAATCTGATCCATTTTCATTAATAAAGATTTCAGCCCCACTCTGTAGATAAGTATTGACGTGATGACATAGTTTACGCGTGTTAGTAGGTAACAATGGCCACACCGTGGGATCGCAATAACAAAGCTAACAAACAAGTAATATTGGTGTTCAGTGAGACAACGTCACTCGCTTGTTTGTATAGAAACTGCAACCATTCATTGACTCTAAATGGGCTTTAAAGAAGTGAAGAGCATTTTCTGCTATAAATTAGAATCACATGAACGTAAGATTGACACCTGACAGCTGGTTGGTGTTGAAACGAAGCAAATATTCGAAATTCTAAAATTAAACGGGAATGTCACTTTTATTTTTCGTAATATTCGGTATTTTGTATCATAATAATTGGTGTGGCAATTTTCTATGAATACCTATACTTAATTTTTTTAGGGTTCCGTACCCAAAGGGAAAAAACGGGACCCTATTACTAAGGCTCCGCTGTCCGTCTGTCCGTCCGTCCGCCCGTCTGTCACCAGGCTATATTTCATGAACCGTGATAGACAGTTGAAATTTTCGCAGATGATGTATTTCTATGTGTAATCATCATTCTATGTGATGTATCTCAAACACTCAATGGGTTGACTGGAAGAAATCCCCTTGTGGGATAAGTCCGCCTTTGTACTGTTTTTTTTTCTTATAATGTGTTTTGTGTAACTTATGCTCATGTACAATAAAGAATAAATACATACATACATACAATATACTAAAAGAAAAAAAAAGTCAAATCTCTGCCTCCTAGCCAAAGAAAAACGTATAAGTTCGGTAATTTGGATGCCATAATTATCTCTGGAATCCGAAGGAAAGTGCACAACTTTTGGTTTCAATAATGAGATAACAACACTTGACAAAATTCAGGCAGAAGTAAACAATGAAAGAAAAGAAAAATGAACTTAATTACTCTACGCTCACACTTGCGAAAAACCTAGACCCCATCATGAATTAACATTTAGACACTCTACTTAGTTAAATTGTTTTCGAATTCCTAACAGGAGGTGGAAGATCGTTCCATATTTTAGATGCTGAGTATAAAAAGCTTCCTTTGATGAACTCCAACTTAGGTGGCAATAAAACCATCTAAGGAAATCGTATCGTACTGATCTCTTTTTAACTGGGCCCTGCGCTAGTCCATTTAAGTTTTCGCGCAAGTTACGCAGGGATCTCAAGTTTCTTTAGTTTGTAATTACTAGATTTTAACGTCCTTCTATTTTTCATATTAAGTATGTTGTGAGTATTTCAGAAGAGTGTGATTATGAGATCGTTTGGGGACGTTGTAACAGAATCTGATACGCGAGTTTTGCACTTTCAGCACTGCTTTTTTTGTTTTAGGCACGGACCATACACTGTATCACAATAATCCAAGTGAGACAACACCACACATTTAATCAACCTCCGTCTTACCGACTCACTCAGAAACAATCGAATGGCATACAGGGTTTTTAAATATTCCAATTAAATCTATTTCAATTTTTTTTCTAAGATCTATATCTAAAATAGCTTCAACTTGCTCTCCGTTTAATATTCAGAGCAATTATCATAATAATAACTAAACAATTTATTGCTTTCCATGCTATTTTAGGTCTAGATACAAAGTTATGGTACAAACATGGACCCATTTTGGGCGCAGCAACGTAGCTGAGAGGAGGATCTTTTACATTTAGTTTTAATCTAAACATTTTTTTGATTTGTTGGAATGTTTAGATTGTTTAGATTAAACATTCCAACAAATCAAAAATTATGATCAGACATTGTTGTAGAGTAAAACAAAAATATATTATTGGTGGCACAGTTTGGGCCTTTAAATAATTTTATTTCAACTCTTTAATTAATCATAGTTTTTTGTTCGTAAAAAAATGTTTACTATTACTGCTTCTTTGTTTACATAATTTCTAATGCTAAAAAAACGAAGTATAGCAAGTTTGCAAATTTAGTTTCGTTCTTAATCCCCAATACGCGAAGCTGTAATAACTTCAAGATCTCTCTACTGTTTTTAATTAATCTATGTAACATAGAATTATATTTATATTTTAGTATTTTAATGTATGAATTGTAAGCTTATATGGGTAGTATGAAATGATAACTAAGTACCTAATAACAATATTCAATGTATTAAGACAAGGGCACAGACTTCACAATCTGTAATCTAAAAAAAGCTATAAGATCTATGAGCACGTCCGCGTCCGTGTTTTTCGTATGTAAACCATAAAACAGTAGCTATTCTAACAGTCTAATAAAACCAGTTCACCGTTTGCAGATTTCGTTTTCAGTTTTCCTGTTTCATATCAGTTTCATATATTCCACTAAACTGATTTATTCAATGAGACGTGAATATATAGTTTGTCAACGCATTTTATTCATCAATTATGCATTGTAGAAAGGATCGTTTTTCAGACGAGGAAAACTAGGAGGAAAATGTGATTCGGAAGTAGTAAACAAGTTAGTTTTACCTATCTTAAATTGACTTAGAATGCAAATACTAAAAAAACCGTGTATATTGCGGTCAATTTGGATTGTTTTCTATTAAAAAGATGTTTCCATAAATCGTCAAATGAATTTCATGATTTTCAACTCCCCCCTCTCTAGCATGACGTCACATATTTTGCATGTTTGAATTTTTTTTTTGGTGTTAATGGGCCTTTTTATAATTCTAACGGAATTTCCGGGCACGGCGAATTTTAATGCCCTGCTGTTTTATTTTTGAAGTCGCTTAAATTTTTTTGAAAAGGCTTATTTCTTAATTAAGTAATATAAACACCCTTTGAGCAGCGGGTAAAAGCTAAGTGTATAACAAAAAAAATAACGTTCACAAACTAAACATTAATATCGCAAAACCCACAACGCAGTTAATAGTGCTGAATCATGAAAACATTACTGAAAAATTTACTTCCTTTTACGCAGTAAAAACGTAATCTGTTAAAAACAAAAACATTACTTACTTGAAACACTGGACGGGTAGAATAGTACGCAATAAACTGATATCCTATAGTGCGATGTGTTTTGTAAAATTAACATCGATAAATGAATAACTCAATAGCACAGTAAGTCCCGAAGGCATATTCCTATGTGTATGGGGTGATGAAAACAATTTCCCATTGAACGTCACGTAGAAATGTCGTAAGGAAATTATTAACATCAGGGAATTCACAAATTTCCGGCTAATGATGAAATCTCTAATCAATTACGTCATCTTGACTGATTCAAGCGAACCACAACCAGTTGAAATGATGAAATAGGAATACAGTCGTTTTACGCATTTGTTTTAATTAGAGGAAAATAGAGGCGCAGGTTCAAATCCTGGTGCGGGCCTGTATCACTTAATTCGTCTTTTTGGATTTATGTACGGATTTCTAATTATCACTTGCTCAACGGTGAAGGAAAACATCGTGGTGAAACCCGCCCGTCCAAGAAAATTCGTTTTCGAAAGACGAGCGGGCCACAACCCGCATTGGGCCAGCGTGGTGCACTAAGGCCTAAATTCCCTACGTGTTTCGAAGGGAGGCCCGTGCCCCTCGGTGGGGACGACGTATATGGGCTGATAAGATGTATAGCTAAGAACCATCTCGATTACTTCAGATTTCAAACAAAAAACCGCATCGAAATTGGTACATTCGTTTAAGAGCTAGGATGTCAGAAAACAGATCCACATACGCACGTCAAACTTATAAAAACCCCTTTTTTTGGTCGAGGGTAAAAAAAATATCCTAATATTCCATGATTTATAAAAGACTAAACTTATTCAAACTCTCCTATATCCAAACAATAATAATGTAAGAAATTAACACAAGTACATAATGTTTACGCCTTTTCTATGAACCAATACAATAATCTAGTATATCGAAGGGAGGCCCGTAGCCTCACGGCAGGGACGTATATGGGCTGGTAAGAAGAAGAAGAGGCAGCGGAAACCTTTGCCCAGCACTGGAATATATCTGATATGTAAACAAAAAACAATTAATAATAATTAAAAAAAGAATTTGTGCCGTGAAGTGATCGGTTACGAATAACACCTCCCTATCTTTTTCCGTGAATGTCATAAGAGGCGACAAGGAAACACAAATGAGACCCACCTCAGTTTTTTTTTATCTGGTCTCATGCGGTGTGGTAGGCTCTGTAAAGGGCCGTCTGGTTCGCAACAACTCTCCTACCGAAGTCCGACGCCAAACAGCTTGCTGTATTCCGGCGGTGCGTGGGAGTACCGTGCCTTAATTGGTATTTTCTGGGTTAACTCGCTCCATTGTCGACCTCATCTATGACCTTGGTCAAGATTGAAGTCAAGAGTTAACCCATCTGACAGTAATATAATAATAATAATAAATACATTATTAAAAGGTTTATTTTCTTAATCATCTCATAGGAGAATCAAAAACAAATTTAGGTCTCGCTGGCCCATTGCAGGTTGGTGGATAAAATAATATATACTTAACTTTTTTTTATCAATATTTCCATCCATGCTTGTTTTTTTTTTTTTAATACATATGTAAAAATGCTGTTCATGAATAATACGTGATTCGCTAAAACATCAAAGATATATTATTAATAATTTTAATAACTCAGTCGGCGTATGTAAAACGTTTTTGTAGTCTTGCCATTTGTGTACATTTTTTTAACTAGGCTTATGCGACAATATAGTGATCAAAATACTCGTGATCTACTTTGCGTTGAACTACTATCAGAAAACCATTTAACTGAACATTGAACTCTGTATATCTCCCAACAAATCTTTCCAATAGTGGTTTATTATCGGAACATAAATAAATAAAAACACGGCCTGATGTAACTGCGTCTTGGGTTACATGATGCGTGAGCGCAGACGGAGCCCTAGACAGGCCGCGACCTCTTATCGAAGCGCCGGGTGAGCCCCGTTCCTCACTCAGTGCGACCATGGCATACATTTTGGTTTGACCCAAAATATTTAAATAATTAAACACTCATTATTGTATAAGCGTACCTACTAAATGGTTTTAAGTTTCAATTAACTTGTTATTCAGATAAAAATTTAACTGTGAACCACCAAAATTACTTACAATTTTTAGTCTTAAGAATCCCGTCACAATTACCAATATGTTAGTGCAATAAATGTTGAAAATCAGGTTATTCCCCAAGTCTTATCTCTATCGAATGACTGTGAAATACAATGAATGAATTCTCTATGATCACCAGGGTTGCGTGACGTCGTTTTAAGATTTTTTTCGAGAGCAACACAACCACAACCAAACACCTGACAAAAATGATTCTATGAATACTTGTAAAAGTTAGGATAGTTTTCATTGTCAGTCTGTCAGTAAGTGAATGGATCAACATAATAACTACAAACACTTTTTATCTATCAAAAACATTCGACAAAACAGTTAACGAATATAAGTACCCTGTTCTAATTCCAGGTTGTCGGCCTTCAAGCAACGTAATAAGTAGAACTATTTATCTTAAGACATAATTTCCAAATAATATGCTGACTTACATACTTAGCTGAATCTTTAGACAGAAAACAATACTCAAGTAATGATTCACAAACGTCTAAAGTACATGTATTTATGCGCAATGGCCGCGCCAACGCCACCAAATTCTTTATGTAACTCGTAGTTTTACGAATTTCGCATGCAATTGGCTTCAAGTAAAAGTTCACTGAATTCTTTTGAATGTATTTTGGAAATTCCACCACTATTCCAGTTATGTTAGGTCATGTAGAGTCGTTATAGCTTTTTTCTTACAAAACATTGACTGCGAGGATTTTTTGCGTCAACGTATTTTAGTATAACGGAAACCGTTGTTTGTATATTGATAGTTTGTAAGTGGACCATTGTAAATTAAAAAACAAATTGTCTGCGACCTACATCTGTACGTATATCATCTCTTCTCCATGACTTAATACACGATGAAATCTCACCTTCTGTTCATATTTGCATGATTATATCTCAAGAATAAAACAAAAACAATAAATCTATGATTGTGGAGACTTTATCATTGTCAAAATTACAGGACGGCGATTCTGCGAATCAACGATAGTGACCATTATATCGCGAAATGGACAAGTAATGAAACATACATTTAGCAATGCAGCAACCGCCAAATGAATTTTAAGTTGCAATTCGCCACCTGAACAGATAAAATGCACTGCGATTGAAATACCAATGATTAGCAGAATTGCCGTCTGTTTATATCAAAGATAATTACAGATTTTTGTTTCTCGGGTATTAAATGATAATTATTTATTTTTAATTCAGATATTAAAATATCTAGACACGCGGAACATTGCAATCCAAGTTCAATACAATTTACAATGTCCATAGTGAGTAAGTGCGTTTCTAATAATGGTAACTTAGAAGCGTGTTAGTAGGAGCGTATTAAAGACCATATGGGAATTGCAGTCAGTTTACCGTTTTAGTAAATAAGAAGGTAACTATTATGTACTAAACACACCTCTTTTCCAACAAACAATGGCAATGAGTCACTTAAAATAACTCAGGTTAATTAAACAGCATACGGGAATTGTGAAATTTGTATACAATAGCCTGAAAGTGTGACGTGCAGTGTGATTTAATCAGTTAAAATATACTTGAATCTAACCTTTAGTGCTGCGGAATGACTAACAAATCTTTAATGACTGTTAAGTCTAAAAATAGGCTTTTATACGTCTTTGCTTTTACACTAAGTACTCAAGTAGGTAAGTAAAATTAATGTGGACTAAATATATGATAAACTTAAGTATCGGTTGTCATTTCTATTCTAATATTTAGTGTATTGTAAATAAGTGTGCAAGTGCTTTGATTAATTTACGGGTTATCGATATTTATTTTAGAACATTATTATTGCAAAATCCAACACTTTTTCACTTTCTCGGAACAAGAGAGTGGCTGAACAAAACAAAAGAGGTCAAGGAAGAGCTAGGCAGGAAAATGAAGTCCATGAAAAAGTTCCTTCTAGTACTTCATGTTTCGCCTGGGACTTCGTTCCCGTGGTAATTTGGAAAAAATATGTAGCCCTTGTGTTAATACAGGGTGTCAGCTACCTGCATACCAAATTTTATTAAAATTGGTTCAGCCGTTTAAGCGTGAAAGAGTAACAAACATCCATACATCCACACACCGAAACATCCTCACAAACTTTCACATTTATAATATAAATAGAACTAGCTTTCTGCCCGGGACTTCGTTCCCGTGGGAATTTGGGAAAATTATGTAGCCTTTGTGTTAATCCAGAGTGTCAGCTACCTCCATACCAAATTTAATCAAAATTGGTCCAGCCGTTTTAGTGTGAAAATGTAACAAACATCCATCCAGCCATCCATACATACAAACTTTTGCGTTCACAATATTAGTAGGATAGGATAGCAGGATAAGATATAGGCGGGGGCGCTTGCGCACTGACATTTTTTTTTTTTTCATTCAGAACACAATGTTATGAACGTGTCAGTGGTGGGCGGATACTGAGTATCTGTCAACAATTTTTCTGTAACCAATCAGCTTTTGACAACGCATACATTATAGTAATTACTATAAGCTTAAGTGTCCTATTTGTAATTAGTTACATATATGTACTGTATCTAACTAATATTATAAAGACGAAAGATTTGATTGTTTGTTTGTTTGTTTGTTCGCATTGAATAGGCTCCGAAACTACTGGACCGATTTAAAATATTATGTTACCATTAGAATGCTACATGATCCCTGAGTAACGCAGGCTAAATAATTTTCCCGAATTCAGACGGGAACGAAGTCCCGGGCGGAATGCTAGTTTAAAATATATACAAGCGTAATTGAGCCCTACCAATGCTTTTTTTTTTAAAACAGCCTGCAGCCGGATACAGCCACTGGCACAAAAAAATTATCTCTTTAAAGTATAATATTTTTTTATATTAAATAGTAGCTCGAGTTGGTAATAAATAAGAAAAGCTATCAAAATCAATGCAATAACTTAACACAAAATGTTTAAATCCCACAATGATAAGTAAAGGGTTAATAAGGGTTTGGCGTAGTAATTGTGTTTTGATTCTAATGTGCACTTAAACATCATTTTTCCTATAACAAATCTGTAAAAGGAGTGATTAAGGTATCTTTAAGATTTTGTAGCAACGTCATTTGCGCTGCGTATGCGTCACTATTAAGATACTTCATTCTAAGCCAAAAAGAGACACCGCACACATTGCTTAATACGTCAACTCATAAAGTTTACGATACTTTACGTATGTGCCATTTGATACAGTGTTGTGAAAAATTCGTGCCCTGGCAGAATAGTAGTTTTCATTAATTTACAAAAACGATCGATGTTATATGTTCCTATGTATCTGGTAAACAAAAAAGAGTAAGAAAATGTGAATAGAAATATTTCAGAGAAAGGGGAACGGATATTTGTATATAGGTAATAGGTACATGGTCGATCGTTCACGAAATACGCAGTCCAAAAAGAAGTATATAATTGGTCTATTTTTAGGGATTAGTCACATAATATAATTTACTACCCGTTCTGTGTATAGTTATAATTAAATTTCAGATTTATATTGCTACTTAAGTATAATTAGATATTAAGATTCTGCTCTGTCATCTGTTACTGGACCTTTTTGAATAAAATAAAAATAAATCTATGTAACAGACGCAAAGTCACCCGTCATCTAGCCTTATATCGAATATCCCGAAAACTCGACGTACGCAAAGTGCGCCTCTATCTAATAGATTACCTCATGCTTATTAAAATATATTACTATATTGCAATCAAAGTTCATCAGGTAAGTTGTAAGACTAGCGCCATTACTCATGAAGAAAAATAATATTTTTAGATCTAAAGTATAATTTTAGATATTTGTAGATCACCCGTCACCAATCACAATAAAATGGATGGATTTACAAGAGAAACAAGTTGAATATTATGCTAATTGATTGTTACTCGCTTGACTACATTTATTTAGCCTTTGGAAATGAATAATTAAATGCGTTTCGATAAATATTAATGCTGAGTATATCGGATTGACGTCAATGGACTCTGCAGCGCAAGCCGCACCGATACCTGCGCGGGCACCGGGAGATACACTAGGTACTTCCATGCTACCATCGGACATTTACCCCATGAACACAGCACTATTTTAGAGTAAAAAACAAATCATTTTTTATTAAGTGTCAATAAAACAAGTTCCAGCCAGAATGCAAAATAAAACAAAATCATAAACTATACGTTAGACTTGAAGGATACCTTGTAAGTGCGACGTTGTAATTTTAATGAACTCACAGAAAAGCCACAAGCGAGAAATGATTTAGCAATAAAACTAAAAGTAGAACTGGAAAATGGCAAATAAAAATTTACACCTGCGTCAAACATTGTTTATTACAAAAGTTAGGTCACGAGTCGTGTAAATATTATGCGTAAAATAACGACAAATATCCATCGATACTTAACAAAAAATGCAAAGGACATAATTTATTAATTTATTATAGAATAACAGGAAAATCTGAAAATATGGAGTTAGCGAAAAACAATCGATTTCTGGGTAATTCATAATGATGACGACAATTTCGGGGTAAGCATCGGCGATTTGACGGCTGAAAAAATAGTGACATAACAGCTACTTAAACGAAACGCTGTATGGTATTAATCACATAACATGTGGCATGGAAGTAGCTACATTAATCGGAGCAAGTCTGGTTAAATACTCAAAGGAGCAAGTAGTTGTACGAGTTCGTAGGAAAGTATTCAATTCGGCGAAGTTAGAATGTGAATAATATAAAACATTCAGTAGGTACCTAGTCGCTTCGCTTTTCATATACTTAGAAAAATTCATGACGTATGGATGGGGGAACATGATATTAGAATAAATATTCTGCATATCGTTCAGGACGGTGGAATGTTAAATTGTAGAGGGCGATAACCACTGCTGATTCTTGATTGCTACAGCCAAGAGCACGTTAAGCTTGACATTTTGGACTTAGGTGTGACGAGAAACAAAGTTATTAAATTTCTGAAAATAATTATGCGTTTATATAATATGAAATAATTATTATTGGGGGCAAGCATACACCGAATGAGAAATTGGGAAGAAGAAGAATTATGCACAAAAAAAGCTTTATTATGACTCTGAATTGATAGGAAGGTTTTGTTTATGTTAATCGTACAGATAATCAATAGAAAATCACTGAATAACACCGCCCTAAACCTAAGATTAAACACAAAATACCTCATAGTACGTAAACAAATCAGATTTATAAAAAACCGACCCGAATTCTAAACACAACACAAGACCAATTCAAAATCATATCACTAAACGTTAAGTAATAATACTACCTCTATTTTCAATCCGAGTATAAGCTCATAAATATCTATTTTTAACCAACTTCAAAAGTAGGTATATAATCATGAGGAACTTTTTTATTTATTTATATCTCCAATAAAGCTGCATCAATTTATTTAACTTTATATATAACTTAATATAAATTCATTCACCCCCACTTTGCCCGAATTGATAATCTATCTATACTAATATTATAAAGAGGAAAGATTTGATTATTTGTTTGTTTAAATTGAATAAAATAGGCTCCGAAACTACTGGACTGATTTGAAAAATTCTTTCACCATTAGAATCCTACATTATCTGTGATGAACATAGGGTAAGTACAATGATTTTCCCGAATTTCCACGGAAACGAAGTCCCGGGCGGAATGCTAGTATTTTTTATTTTCCTTTGAACCCTCAGATTGCTACTTACTAATTAAACATTTAAAGAGGATCAAATATGTATGCAACTTGGTTTTTTATACGTATTATATTATAGCAGCAGCCTCGTTGAATATGTATCGTTTATTTAATTTTTTATTGGTAATCATAATTAATTAATGCAATTTTGCTTAGTAAACCCATTAATATATTCTTTATTATAACACTTTAAACTTTCGCGATTCGAACACGTAATAAAATTCTAAAACGGGTCTAAATTCGCGTATATATATTTATATATACGTCGGGAATAGGTAAATAAATATATATACGCGAATTTAGACCCGTTTTAGAATTTAGTTATATTCTTTATTGTACACACATTGTCATACAGTTCATGAAGATACCTACACTGTAACAAAGGCAAGCTTTTCCAAGTTCTCTTCCAGCCAAGCCAACCCATCCGGTGTGAGAATAGCAGTACATACACGTACGGAATTTTACGAAAACTAAAATTTCTTTAAAAAATTATACATAATTATTCTAAGAAAAAGTTAATTCACACATAAGAACATAAATTCTTCTAAGGAAAAGTTGGTAAAAGATATTTTTTAAAGTTGTTTCTAATTTTAGCCTCTATACATACAGACACGCCTATATGAAAGCAAATGTAGAACTTTAGTAAATCGTTTTAGAGACTGTGACGTCATACAATCCCAAAGTTTATTTACGAGGTTTATGACTTCCTGCTATTCAATGTTCTTAAATATTTTCATCGTGTATTTAAGGTACGTTATTTAAATGTTCTAGAAGTTCTAAAACGGCTAATTCTACTTGGCATTTTAATAATAGCGGCCGTCCGAAATTAAAATCGATTCAATTTTCTTGGAATTTTTCCTCCTAAAGGACAACGAAAAGTATAGAGAAGTCATGATTTGGTATTTACATTTTATTCCGACTGGAGTTCCATTCCAAGATAGTAGTCAGTAGAACATTGTATAAGATATGGATGAGAAGAAACCGGAGTAAAACCAATCTGATTGCTCGAAATCACTGCTCAGCGGACTCTTCCTTATATATTTTTTGAACTATCGCGAAAGGCTCTCATCTTTAAATTTAATTCCGTCCTTATTTGAACAAAATTTGTTCAAATTTGTTTGATTTTTAAAGTAGTATTAACTTTGAACGTTTCTGCAACTGAGCGTTAGACCTACAACAACGAATGATCCACTTGTGGTTCCTTATCGATTTTATTAAGCATGTTGAGTAGTCTACGCTTACTTACCGTACTTCGGGAAAAATATGTCCCTTATGTGAAGGAATTTTTGAAATCGGTCCAGTAGTTATTGAGTTTATTCGTTACAAAATAGAAAAAGTTATAATATTACTGTAGAAGATCACCATATATGAATACCGTTTACTCCCTTCGTCTGTGGAGACCACTAGTTCTATTAATGACCCCACGCCACGCTACTCAAAACAATACTTACTCGTACATCAAGTCATTAAGCATTATGATGCCTGGCACGTCTACCAACTAACGTCATAAGAAGCTACACGCAGACTTTTGCGCATATTGGAAGTTCACTAGCGACGCACACGCAGCATATAGCGAAGCGGGAAACAACCGTGTTCTGAATTTAAAACAAGCGTAGACACTAGTTTTACTAGCGTTATATAACATATATGGGGTAACTTTTAGTATTTATAGTTACTATCAATTAAAGTGTTGTAAGTAATGTGTAACGTGAGCCCGTTTGAAACACGAGCGAAGCGAGGAAGTGAATCAGCCCACTAAACTTTATTTTCATCAACTCATTTAAAGTCACCTTATATACCTAGTTCTGTCTATTAGATCACTAGACCTTTTGAATTTTGCGTGTAGGTACAAACTAATATGGTCTTCTTTGACGTCGTAAAGTTAACTGAGCGCCAGGTTTAAAATTTACTTTTCTTTTCAAAGCGAATATTATTGCGAGAAAGAATGCCTCCTGGCTTTTTTGCTTGCTTCATACATTTCGCAAGGTGAGAGTTAACGAAATCTGGAGAACTTTAAATAGTTTATGTTTTAATTGTGGGACTTCCAAAAGTTTTTCGTGACCGAAACAGTTTCAATATGAATCAATTTTTATGTCAATTATTTTTTGGTTTTCAACTATCTCGTAATCCCTAGAAATAAGATGTTAAGTTGCTTAAATTTTCTTTGAAAAGGCCACAAAGTTAACAATATCTGCCCTTAAGGTATTTTGACTAGTTTACTAGTTTATCCCTAGCACTTCTTAAATTTAACAAACTAAGACATATTTTTTATTTTATTTTTGATAATATATACTTTTGTATATTTAATTTATTTTCTTATTTTTATTTGACATTGTTTAAATTATTTCACTTTAATTGTAATTGTAATAATTTATATTTCTGACGATCATATTATGGGCTGAAATGACTAACATATTTTATTATACACTTGAAATTTGTAGCTATATTATGAGATAATTAAATCTAATCTAATCTGGTTTTGTAAGAGCTCTCAAAAAAAGATAAAACACTCGTCATTGTTAACTACAAAACTTAAAAAACTGACACTGGCACAGTTTCCTAAGTTTAAACGGAAATAAAACAGGGAATAATACCACAAAGAGAAGTCCCGGGCAATTATAAATGCACTTAATTTTTAGAATGTTCAAAATATTGTTAACGGAAAACGGTCGAATGACGTCTGACATAATTAAACAGATTGCAAGTTCTTCAAAACCATTTCGGTCGTACGATACCTACGTCAATGCGAGTGACATTAAAATTAAAACAAAGATATCGAATATCGATAGCATTGAGCGAGCATGTGCAGTGTCGTTGAAATTGGCGACACGCGCAAGCGCAGCAAAACCGTGGGATTATGAAACGCAGCAGTGATTGACGTCAGAGCGACCGCCGCCGTCGCTATACCGCCACCTAGCACTTTCTCCTATATGAGAACTCATGCTTACACGGTAAATACTTATTGCAATACTTCACACACACAAAGACACGTTCTTATCTACGCCTTCGTGTGAAATTCGTGACGTAAACTCGTTTCAAATATCTAAGATTTTTATAACATTAACGTAATAGGAAACCGAAACTATTGCTTGCCAGCTAGAGCTTGATGCGTGATTAACTAGGGACGAATATCGAATCACAAAAACATCCATTCTCTTCCCAAGAACGGTTACAACTCATAAACGTGTCGAATCTCTATTGAGATAATTTTTGAACTTAACTCTGGAGATAACTTATGTTATGTGGCCGTACTCTATACAACATACATACATACGCTCACGCCTATAACCCTAACAGGGTAGGCAGAGCATCAGTGATTTTAGAACCACTAGATGCCACGTTTGAACAAGTTGCATAATGGTGAAAGGTGGTCAGCCTTTCGCCCATTATACAGCCAAACCCTCGCAACCCTCTTACAGACTTTTACTGTGTACCTGGGAAGAGAAGTAGCATGCACATTCTAAGTTTTTCTTTCACAACCAGTCCAGCATGGAAGAATTTACCGGATATTGCTTTTCACACGATCGAAGTTTAATTTAAAATAAGTTTAAAATACGTTCCCATGGGTTTCGAGGAGGTTCGAGGGTCACAGATTATTTATACAGGTTGAAAAAGAACTTCCTAGCTTTATTGAAAATCCTGGACCAGTATCACTTACTGAATACTTTTTTTTTGGGGGGGCGGGATTTGTTTTTTTCCTAAACGTAGACACCACTCGGGCGCACCCCCCGTGCGCTACCCGCACCCCTCGCGTGCCTGGTGTAGGAGTAATGTCTACATTTAGGCAAAAAATGAACTATTCCCATTGAAAAAATATTGAAAAAAAATATTTTTTTTGTTCCATAAATGTGTTCTTTGAGTGATACTGGTTCAGGATGTTGAATATAGCTAGGAGGTTCTTTTTCACCCAGTATTTTAGTTACTTAAATAAATATTGTGAGCAACGTTATCTATCACCACTATAAGTACACTCAGTTTTATTTCACCTATTTATGATGCAAATGATACCTGTTTTAAGAACGCTTGATGCTCTGCCTACCGCGCGATAGAGAATTTTAGCACGAGTATAATAACACTCTCGTTTAAATTACACAAATTTTTGTGTCTGTGTGTACTACCTGTATTACGTGAAAACAGCTTGGTAGTTTTGACAATATTTTTGTGTCTGTTTTTAAATGTTGTGGTTCCTATACGTCAATGCAATCATCATTAGCAAACGGTTTCCAATTAAAATACTTGCGTATGTTTTCTAGAAATTTCTATCAAATTTTAATCAAATTGATAAGCGTTTCAAAATGCTTAAAATATGATTACCTATATTGATTCATAGAAAAGGTCTAACTGCCGTACTCAGAGACATCAATTAAAGTTAAGAAGTAATTAAATGTCATGCTATCCTTGTTTATATCAACAAGAGTGAAAGAGACAACATCAGAGTTTAACAGTACTTAAGTTTAATTGACGTCTCTGAGTACGGCAGTAAACATTATGGACTTGTGTTAACTTCTTACATTATTATTTTTTGGATATAGAAGAGTTTCAATAAGTTTAGTCTTTCATAAATCATGGAATGTAAGGATATTTTTTTTAACCCTCGACCAAAAAAAGGGGTTGTTATAAGGTTGACGTGCGTATTTGAATCTGTTTTGTGACATCTTAGCTGTTAAACAAATGGACCAACTTCGATGCGGTTTTTTGTTTGAAATCTTAAATTCTCTAAATCGTAAAGTTGTGAGGAGAGGTGAGACTTTTTAAATAATTCAACCTACGTTCCTTGGGGAAAGTTGTTCAGTTACATAACTTAATTTTCGCTAATTAATTTAATGTCACCAAAAAAGCAGAAAAATAGTGCAGAAAAAAAAACTTTTGCACGATTCACAGGTGATCTTTATCATAGCAACATTAAACTCATTGGCGTAAGTATCTGAATGTATTGTTACAGCAATTTGTGTTAATTCATGAAGCAGTTGCACATTAAATAAATAAACATCTCGATGTTTATGACTTTCTGTGTAATGAAGTAAGCAAACTTTGTTTCCACAGTGAATAACTGTAATTTAGAAGTCGTGGCTGTTTATAATTATAACAAGTTCTGCAAACATACTATTTATGGAAACAGTTTCGCATTACGAGCTAAATCGGACGAGTTTTGACGTCAATACATATTATCTAGTCGCAATTATGTTGTTTGAACTTGTTTAAAACAACGTATTTTGTTTTCACTCTAACACGCCTAATGTGACACTTTTCAACTTAAAAAAAAAACCAACAAAAGGAAGACTACGTACTAGTGAAGTGAGGATCACACATCGCATCACGCCATCTAGCTTGAGTCGAGACTAAACATATCTGCATTACTAGCACGGCCCGCATCTACAAACGCGTCATGCCACTATACGATGACGATTAAACTTCACTTTTGATTGCGCGAGAGCATCGTGCAAAGGCTTGTCATTTTGTAAATTTTTTGACATTTGACCGCATTGTTTTCACGTTGTGCTTGAGATGCTGCTTGTCATATCCGCGTAAATATTTATTCCGGCCTTTTGGAATCCCAATCTTCTCAAAGACCCGATTCTTCCAATTTAGTCTACATTTGACATATGAATTTATGATTCAAAAATTATTCCGAAAATTTTACGAAGCCCCAAAACTCCGGTTCATGAGAAGAGTACCTAATAGTTTCAAATTTTGTTTTACAATTTCAAATGAGGGTAGCTACTGCATACTTGTATTTCTTTACCAATTCGCGATAGCATTTATTATTTATGTTACCCAAATGACATTATGTGACGCTCAGAGGCGCAAAGATCAAAGAAGGTGAAAAATGATACGTAAATTGTTAGAATTTGTATTCTGTACAACGACTGGGGACCGCTTTCCTCGAACCTCATCGACCATTCAATTCTAAGTCTTATCATGCATGACAACAAAATTATTAAGTATTGTTGACTACAACACAACCAAAACTATTAGATGTAAGTATGACAGATACGTTTTAACAGGGAGAATAAAAAATAACACTGATTCTACACGGATTTTAAAACATGCACTTGCACATCATTAGGGAAAAAGAGGCAGGACCGGAAAGTTCATAGGTCGAAACGAGCCATGCGCGTGCGCGACAACATGAATTTTTTACTCTTGTGGTCTCAGAAAAACAATATTCACACCTGCTCTATAGGTATGTTCTTACCCAAAGACATAGAAATAGATTTCTAACCACAAGTTAAGAATATGCGCTTTTCAGTTGTTTCATTTTATTTTTACTTGTTCTAACCCTAAGTAGGATAAAACGATTCCAATACTGTAAATTGGTATGCATGCGTGATTTCCGGAAACAAAATCCGGTGAATTTTCCAAAACTTTTCTTCCATATAATATAACCATGTTCAACCATTATAAACCATGTTCTGACATTACAAACGCAACGACAAAAATTACTAAATCGGTTGAGGGTTCCCAAGTGATCAAAACATATCTCACTTGCACACGTGGGCAATTTATCTGTAGATTTACTTTTTAATTTTACTGCGATTAAAGGTAAGGATTCAACTTTGAAACTTGAAATTTTACGCAGTTTTTACTCATTAATATTCCAGGTGAGTGAGATCATAACAAGAATGGGTGTTGCAATCGGGAAGTAATTTCAAAACCATCTGAAACTGATAAGCTTTTGCAAATGTTATTATAAGATTACCGGCTCTGGCTAATGTTTTCCTTCCGCCTGTCAACGAACTGATAAAGAAATAGGTAAGCTAAACACACCATGAGACTCCCCCGGTAATTGAAGAGTAAAGTTCACTCAACGATAATAAATTAATTAGTACCGTGATAATAACGTGGCCTAGGACTGTACACAGGAGGTATAAAAGGTCTTGGAGTACACTTCATTATAAATGCACTTGCAATTAGTAGATAACTGATTATTACAAATAAACAGGTAGCTTGAACATTGTTTTTATCTTATTCTGTCAGCGTGCATTTATCAATTAGTGTAGGTAGATAAACACACAACTACAGGGATTTAGGTATCTCTTTTTCAACCTCTCGGGTGGTTAATCAGTCCATGAAACTGAACAACTATCTCAAAAAACATAGTTCAAAAAACGAAAAAAAATTTTGAGTTCCCATACAAACTTCATCAGCATATAGCGCATTTTGTATGGGAGATCAAATTTGTTTTTTCGTATTTTGACCTATGTTTCTTGGGGAAGTTGTTCATGTACTGACTAACCACCCAAGAGATTGAAAGAGAGATAAAGTCCTTTATACATAGTATACTAAAGCCCTGTATTGTATACATAGTTCTCAATGATACTTATTAATAGTTTAAATGCTGAATTCAAGACATGGGAGATAGGAAATTATAGCCATTGCACATCTGGAGACTGACACATTAAGCTAGCATGGTAGGGATTACTCTTCGCCTGCCAAGTTTGTTTATGTTCATATGTTCAGAGGTGGTCCTTAAAATAAAAATATACATGACTTAGTCGTTAGGAAAAACTTTTATATCTACAACATTCTTGAATATCAAATAGTTTTCTAGATGGAGAATCCATCTGTATGGGTGGCCGATTGACTACAATACAATAATTTTACAATTAGTATGCAAAACATGGTCCCTGTCTTTTATAGAATCTGATTTATAGATATGTGCTCTGTACTGTACTGGTCAAAGATTAGAGTCTCGGAAAATGTTATTCTTAATGGTGCAGTAACTTCATTCGATTACTTAATTAAGATAACAATAAAAGTAAGTGGATACTTGATGATGATGAGGAAAACTAAATACGCCACACTACTATACTACTACTTAATGATGACAAAAATTAAAGCCCATTCTTTGAATACAGTACGTAGTGGATAATTTTTGTAGAACTAGAAGCCCCATTAGTGTGGAAAAAATAAATTACCCATTGTAGTTTTGTTCAGTCGTGCCTGTTTTGGGTAAGTGGAGGCGTTTAAGACTTCTCGACCACCGATTTAACAATTAAGGTGATTAGACGTCGTTGTTACGGAGAACAAGTCCAGAAAACAACATGTCACTTCTATTTATAGAACTTCGTGTCAGTATTCATGCATCAGTACACGGAGTTTATTCCTCCCAGCATTTATACTAGATTCAAGGATCTTGCGCACGCATTTAAGTATCGGGAATATTCTGGAAAGCCAAAAAAATTAGTTGGAAATGACGGCAACAAGATGAGAGGTCAAACTTACAGTGGGCTCACGGACACATACTGTAAGTTTGCTGCCTACGTGATATGATATCCGTTTAAAACACATGGCATACGGTCGAAAAAATATGGAAAGCTAGAATCAGTTGGTCTTCTCACCCTGGTTTTGCTGGATGTGGAAAAAAGGGGCACTTTCGGTGAAAATTTTACAATTTCACGGACACTTTCCAAGAAAAAGGTACTAAATAGTTCTACTATTGTCAAGTTGGGACCTGCTGCAGGGCTAAGTATTTGATATTGCGATAGAAATCTCTAGATGAAAATTATCAGTAGCCCAGTAGGTATGGCGCTGTTCCCAAGACGGCGGTCCATGGCCGCAGCTGCTGAATATGCAGCCACGACGTTTAATATTAATACGGCGCTCCTGAATACTCCGACAATCCCGGTAATGACATGGGCAAAGGCATTGACCTGCCCGTAACGCCGCGTACTATTCCCCGTACTATGTTGTTCTAGAAAATTCTCAGAGTGCACATCTTGGCAGAACTTACGCTGCTAGTAAAAAAAGTTGATTTGTTACAATTATGAAACGTATCCATAGGTACCGATCCAAAACATAATCCTACCCGGAGGCACGCAATGGGATAGATTCTCTAATACGGAATATATTTGTAGGGCCTCAAACGAAATAGAGAAACTTTCAACTTCTTCATTCAAAACATTGTGAACTAGATTAGTGATTATCATATTACTGATGCTGAACTCATTTTGGAGGACTAATTATGATTTTAGTCCTCCGAAATAAATTATAAATGTATTCGAGGTGCCATACTGATACTGAATACGTCAATAATAATGAATTTCAAATTAATGAATTTGAAAACTTTGAACATATTCACGCCTGTATTGTAATGTAATCACAAATCAGTTATTTTACAATGCTCTCTCCTCTGAAAAAGACAAATAAATGAGCTTTACATTTTTTATGGAGTCCCGGTCATCTTAATTCGGATGTCTTAGATGCAGCAGGTCGGAACAGCATCAATAAAATAACAATAAATTATAAGTATTACTATAATCGATTTGATTCTATTCATTGAAATAAGACAACAAATTTTAAAACAAAATGCCGGTTATTACTTATATGTATTAAACCTAGCTTCAGGATGATTTTTAGAAATATCTGTTTATTCGAAAATATGTAATACATATTTATGATTGAAAAGAAACCGAGTTAACAAATTTTAAATCGTTCTCTGTTCATAACAAAGCATACAATGTCAAATTAAATTAATTAGTCAGTTCAGCTTAAGTTATGATCGTCACAAAAAACAACAATAATAATAAAACGTACCTATTCAAAATATATTTTTATACCAGCCTATATACGTCCCCACCGAGGGGCACGAGCCTCTTCGAAACACGAAGGGGATTTAGGCCATAGTCCACCACGCTGGCCAAATGCGGGTTTAAAATAAAATAAATTAAATTAAATGTCAACAGTAAATGATAAAGCAATGTCAAAATAAATAAATTAAAATATAAATTGTATACATAAGTACACTACCTCAATTACTAATTAAAATTAAACAATTTTATAAGCGATATAAACATGCATTTTGAGATATTTCAAAAAATTATCAATGTCAAAATTTAATGTCCATATATTCTTTTAATGTATAAAATTCATTTTCCAATAAAAAGTTTTTCAGTCGGCGTGTAAACGTTTCTTCGTTACTTTCCTTTCTTATGTCAGTAGGCAGGTGCTCATAGTAAGTGGGTCCAATCACACGCGGGTTTTTCGTAGCCATTTTTGTACGGCGTGGAACACACGCTAATCGGCCAGTACTTCTGAGTTTCATACTTCCACCTTTTCGGCAATCAAAGGAAGTTACGTTTCGCCTAACAAACATTATAATTTCAAAAAGATACTGAGACTGTAAGGTCATAATGCCGTTCTTGTAGAACAAAGACCTACACGAATCTCGGGGTTTTTTTGTTTTCCAAAATTCTGATCGCTCTTTTTTGGAGAACAAAGACTCGGTGATAGTGAGTAGAATCACCCCAAAGAATCAAACCATATGGAGCAAGCGAGTGAAAGTACGCGAAATAACTTTGTCGTAGCATGGAATCTGTTACAAGAGGCTTAAGTTTTCGAAGGGCGAAAGTCGCACTACGGAGTCTCACACAAAGTGAATCTACTACGCCGGGTCAGATAGGGTTGAGGGTCAAAAAAAAAACCCAAAGCTGGTTTTTGGTATGTACGTTCCTACAGGTCCTAGAAGTAAGATCCTAGAGTTCCTCACATGGGGAGTGCCGGCGTCCCCCCCTCCCACCCCCTAAAAGGTCCCTTTTTCCAGTTATTGTTGTTTTATTCAAAATCTAAGCATCCTAGGCTCAAACTGTCAAAGAGTCAAATAATCTGTATTAAAATACCTATCGATCGATGTTACAGTCATTTTCGTAGAGTCTTTATTAATTATACTGTGATTGATCAAAGTCCGAAAAAAAATTCAAAATGCGTTTTTTCCTCAAACTTTGCAGGTTTCTCAAAAAACTGTGTGAGCTATGCCAAAGTTGTCTATGAACAAATTGTGCCTTATATATTAGTCTACAAAATGAGACACTATTTTTGAAAATCGCAATATTATTTAAAAAGTTACAGAATTTTTTATCTTACAAAATACAAGATTCCAAATTACATAGTAGTTAAATACAGTGGTACATGGGGTATTTAATACTAAAATGTCGAGTTATAATATTTTAGTTAGTAAGAACAGTAATTACCCAATGCGTCCATATAAAAACCACTGTTATAATGTTATTAGTTGCAATACTAAAATTTTAAAAAGAAAAAATATTTTTTTTTTTGTTATTAATTTTATGATTTTCGTAAAAACTATTACAGGGACATCAAAAGTTTCAACAAATACATTAATTATGGATAGATTATGTACGTATCTTTAAAATAAGATCTTATTTACTTCAATCGCCAGAGAAATAGAAAAGTTACAGATGGTTTTTTTTTACGAATTTCTCACTAATGAGGTAGGTAGTAGTAAAAAAAAATTATTACATGGAATAAAAATATCATAATTACAAATGTAATCATATCATTATATTGTGTATTAAATTACCTATCCAACCGTATAAAAATCGTTATCATAGAGCCATTACTTTTGTCACAATACTTGGACAAAGTTTTAACAAAAAATGCAAAATGCGCTTTTTTCCTCAAAGTTTGCATATTTCTCTGAAAATTATGCGATCTATGGAGAAGTCGTCTATGAACACATTGTGCCCCATATACTTATCTACAAAATGAGACCCTATTTTTGAAAATCGCTCCATTATTAAAAGAGTTACACTATTTTTTATGTGACGAAAAATATGGCTCTAAAATACATAGTAGTTTATAACATTGATACATGATGTACCTAATACTAAAATGTCGAAAAATTTTACTTTAGTTAGTAATTACAGTAATTACCTAATATGTATATACAATAATCATTGTTATAAAGTCTCTAGGTTTAATACTAAAATTCTACAAAGTTTTTTTGTTATTTTTTTTTATATGAATTTCGTAATTTTCGGAAAAACTATTACAAGCACATAAAAAGTTTCAAATGATGTACACGTTTTGGAATGATTATGTACGTATCTTTAAAACAAGACCCTATTTACTTAAATCGCTAAAGAAATAGAAAAGTTACAGATGATTTTTTACCCAAATGCTCAGTAATGAGATAGGCAGTAGTAAATAAAAATTATTATATGGAATAACAATAGCATAATTACTAATCATATAATGTCATTGTATTGTGTATTGAATTACTTATTCAACCGTGTAAGAATCATTATCATAGGGCCATCACTTTTATCGCAATACTTGAACAAAGTTTAAACAAAACAAAAAAACTTTTTGCAGGACTACTTGATTTAACTAAGATCATATTCGCGTTTACCAGTAAAAAACATAGTCTAAATACTTGCAAGTCTAAGAAAAAGCTTTACAGTAGTAAAAACGCGGGATAAAACTGTAAAACAACAAGTCAATGCAGAGAGGCTTTTAATCGTTAATGTCATCTTCACTTGGTACATTGCCACACGAGGAACCGCGGCAACGTGCACACATGATGCTGCATTTCATACCAGCTCGCCTGCATTCACACCTATTTCCGCACTCATTCTTACAGCCACAAGTAATTAAATTTAATAGATGATCTGTGGCAGGTGGGAGCAATGTACTGACTGGTTCCAAACGTTCTCCCCGTTTTTTCCAACCCCAATCCTGTGGATCCAGCGTATTCCCATACCATTCCTGTACCTGCAGATATACACGCAGTGAGTGCTGAGCACAGGCATCGGAAGTTGGCGGCAATGAAGCCAATTGAAATGCAGCAGTCACGGGTTGTGTGGCAATCTTTCTTAGATATTTGTATACCCGCAATAATAGTAATAAACAATAATAGTTTCTGAGACAATAACGAAATTTATAAGAATGTATTATTCATATCTTTGTAGAGTTTTAGTGTTGAAAACCTGTGACTTTAAAAACAATGATTTTGGTATGGATACATTGGATAACTACTGTACCTACTAAAACATAAATATCCGATAATTTGGTATCAGGTACCCCGCCATGTATCGTTCTGTATGTATTTACGAATTTTGTATTTCACTTCATCAGATAAAATACTGTAACTTTTTAAATAATATTGCGATTTTCAAAAATAGGGTCTCATTTTGTAGACTAATATACAGGGAACAATGTGTTCATAGACAACTTTGGCATAGCTCACACAGTTTTTTGAGAAAATTGCAAACTTTGAGGAAAAAACGCATTTTGAATTTTTTTTTGGACTTTGAACACTTACAGTATAATAACTAAAGGCTCTACGGGAATGATTATTACATCAATCGATAGGTATTTTAATACAGATTATTTGACTCTTTGACAGTTTGAATCTAGCTTCTTTAGTTTTTGAATAAAACAACAATAACTGGAAAAAGGGACCTTTAGGGGGGTGGGAGGGGGGGACGCCGGCACTCCCCATGTGAGGAACTCTAGGGTCTTACTTCTAGGACCTGTAGGAACGTCCATACCAAAAATCAGCTTTGGGTTTTTTTTTTTGAGGTCGCCCTAATAGCTCAACCTATCTGACTCGTGGTATACGTGTAACTTCCAATCTAAATGTGAGTCGATCGTGAAACCTAAGAACTTGCAACTCTCACACATTGGGATAGTACCTACTTCGTCAACTGGTTTTTGGGCCGTTTTCCCAGTAAATAATATTATATGTGACTTAGACTCATTTAGTAAAAGTCCATTTGATGTAAACCATTTTTTTAACTGCTTACAAACATTAGTCACTTTTACGTTCAAACTATCATAAGAACGATCGCAAATAATCACCGTTGTGTCATCAGCAAATAATATTGTTGATCCATTTGTGATAGAGGACGGATGGTCGTTAACAAATGTTAAAAACATTGTTATGATGCTAACTTGCTGTTTTACCATTGTATGTACATCTGGTGGTCAGACTAGACTCCCTTGCTAATAGGTTAATCTCATCTTGGTGGCTTGTGTAGGAAATGGAAATCTAGTAGGTACGATAATTTTCATGTGACAAAAACAAGATTTTGAATTCCAATATTTTTTGCCCCCTTGAATTTATCATTTCAGTAAGTAGGTACTTTTTTGGGTTTGACCATGAACGCGTGTTTTGACGTTGTGATTTAGAGTCAGAATAAGAAATACGATGTATGGTCAACGAACTTGAAAAAAACATCTCAAATATGTAATAGTGTGGAAATGATAGGGTAGCAGACCTTGACCGCTGCGTTGGTGAACTTTTCATGAGAATAAAAATGGATTCTGTTAGATTTTCGCTTCACACACATCTATGATCTACAAATAAGCGCTGTACTGAATTGACATTCATAAAAGTTTTGTGCAATCTTCCTCAGCCTGAGTAACGCTGCGTTACTATACCTACACTCACCCCTATAATTACTTTCGGGGTAGGCATAACGCCACGTGGTGTTAGTGTTAAAACCACTTGATGCCACATTTGTCACTTATTCTGAGACTTACTTATCAGCTATAGTAGTTAGTGGTACGAAATAAAAGCTTTATCCCCTTCACATACAACAAGACACTTTACACTTTCTATCAAGACACTTTCTATGTAATATTTTATTAAATGAGATCATGTGTTTTTAGCGTGATGATTACACAATGAGAGCCTGGTACGAAACAACGTCAGAGAAGAACAAGCTCTAATAGATGAGCGTTGCGTCGTTCAATGGCTCTGATTAAATTGAGTGGCACCACAGTGGCACCGTATAACTTCAGGACGCGCCAACTGGGATGTGATTTTATTCGCTCCCGATCAGAAAGTCTAAATAGAAAAACGTATAACAGAGCGAAACGTCTAATGAGTAATCTGCCTAATAATTCCTCCGTCACTCCTTGCAAAAAATTATCACGGTAAATAAAGTTTGGTAATTTTTATCAGACTTTCATATTTCTTCAGTGGCGGGAACTTAAAACTTAAAACTTATTTTTATTTTCATTTCGATTCGTAATCCTTGAGTAAATAATAACTTTAATTTAAACAATATCTTTAGGTTGAGCGGAAGAAATCTCTCCGCAGGATAAGTCCGCTCTTGTTAACTCGTTAGTATCATAAATTCTAATCCTTTTGTGTGAGTACCTAATCATGTACGACAATAAAGCTTAAACACATACATACTACGCCTGCATTTTCAAGTTTAAGTAAGTTGTTGTTTAAAAGTTTTTTTGCTTTGTGAATTATTAATTCTTACTTAAAAAAACACTTCACGTCAAACTGCATGCCAAGTCCAGCTGCATCTTGTTTCAATGGTAATCACAGTCACACTGTCTATCCTTCCTTGAAACGTTTTCAACTTTGAAATTTAAAATTACCCAAAGAAAAACCCAGATTACATCGCAATATCCTGTTATGAGAAAGATTTCTGTAGATTCCGGTTTTGTTTTCGCGTCCAGTAATTTTGAGTTAGCTACAAAAAATATTCACAAAATGAATGTCGGACAGTTATAGGTTAATGGTGTCAAAACTGAGGATAAAACATCAACAGACGAGAAAAAATAAGGGTGTTTTTAGTTTGAGATGCGTAGGTTGATCGAAAAACCAAAAAATACACTTAAAAATAATGTTTTGCAATGCCAATTTAACAACAACGATTTTACAGACGAGAATGAAAAAGAAACTTCTATGGTCTGATAATTTGCTTAGCACCAGACCTTTTTTTGCTGCGAGCCATTTTCAGAGCATATTAGTCCATACTTTAAAAACTTAAATAAATAAACCAACAATTCGCCTATAACTGTTATATAAAAATGTTGTATAACCCCCGACATTTATCGCTTAAGGTCTTAAATCACCAACCCGCATTGGGCCAGCGTGGTGGACTATGGCCTAAATCCCCTTCGTGTTTCGAAGGGAGGTCCGTGCCCCTCAGTGGGGACGTATATGGGCTGGTAAGAAAGGTCTTAAAGGCTGAACCAATTTTGATCAAATATAGCTAAGAACAATCTCGATTACGTCAGCTGTCAAACAAAAAAACCGCATCGAACTCGGTCCATTCGTTTAGGAGCTACGATGCCACAGACAGGCACACAGATACACAAACACACAGATAAACACGTCAAACCTCTTTTTTGTTGGGGGTTAAACATCATATGGCCATGTCAGCCATGACGATGTGCTTACTATAAATAGCATGGTTCTAGAAGTAAAGTAGTATGCTACTAAATTGACCTCATTACTGGTTACAGACACAAACGTGTGAAACACGACTGTCACGCCGCCGGTACACGCGGCGGGGGCGTGCGCCGGCGCAAGCCCATCAGTCTATATTGAACAGTGTCACGCCCAATTATAATTTAACCCATATTTAACCCTAATAGCTAAACAATTACTCATTTTTGCACGGCCGTTTAGCGGTCATGAGAGTTTTTGAGTGAAGGAGCAACAAACATCCATCCATTCTCACAAACTTTCGCATTTATAGTATTAGTAGGAACTAGGACAAAAATAAAGTATGTACGTTATTATTTTACTGAAGAAATTACCAAAAAGTGACGGTAGTTGACTTTCTAAAAACTTAATTCCATTTGTGCACCAAAAAATTATGCGAGATTATTCATAATTGGTAATTAGTTTTGATTTTCGACGTCTAACAACTGCATTTATGAGGCTCGAAACAATTTTTATTACAGTCACCATTGTCCATTTTCTTTGTTTGTTTCCATTCTCCATTTTTGTGACCATGACCTCAAACATAGTTTTCCTCAAACGTGAATCATTAAGAAAATTCCTAATTCTACATTCGCCCAAGACTTACATATGGGTGAGGTTAACCCATTATCAACGAAAAGGGGAAATACATTTAGGTACTTATCCCACCTTTTGGTTATTATTTATCATGAGCTAAGGTTGACCAAAAAATGGCTACAATGTGCGAACGCCATACGAATAAATAAATACATTGAAAAGTTGTTATTTAATCCAAGATTTCTTTAAAAAATAAACTTAGAGACAAAAAATGAAAGTGTAAGAAAAATAAACATAATACGATAATACGGCAAGGGAGCCATTTTCAAAGAGTAGTTACCTAGCCAGGAAAACATTTATCAACCACCGCTGTGCACTGAACCGAACCATTACCCGTGGATCTCTTGGGATTCACGCTTCGATCAAAACATGTCAAATCCTCTAACCAGAAAGGGTTTCACTGAAGAACCCATTTTTAGAGTGAATTTACAGCGGGTTCGTCAGAGATATACCTAGATTCCTAACTGCCAAAACCCTATTTTTTGCACGTTTTTTTATCAATATCTGAAGGTCAAAACTGTGTCGTATTCCAGGCAAGGTACTATGTGTCAACTTCCTTCCTGCTCTTATCAGACAATAATATTTGTGTATTACTACTACGCAGTCTGGTTTATCCTACTTATAAAATACGCGGAAACACAAATGTACGATTAAATTTACTAGAGTAAAGCACACTCAGCACGTTAAGCGTGACACGACTTTATGATTTTTCTTTTCTTTTACATATAAGAACGAAAATTGGAAGTCAACTGTCTTGTCTTCACCTATGTGTAAATCAGTTTTAATAAGTACTACAACATGGTAAAATTTCTAACATTACGAAGTTCACTACAATACGGAATAACCACAGAAACGTCACAAAAGTGATTTAGAAAATCCAATCAAGTCTGCACATATTTACGATCGCCGAAATTTGTCATTTTCCTTAAAACGGTTTTCCTCATACTTTGGTGATATTAAAATTCACAGTTTAGCTAAATGTTTTGTCGTCAGCACGGGGTCAGCGTCAGCGCTGCAGTAGTGCATAATGCATCGTCTCCCCAAGTGCATTTACCCCGGGGACTGCATTTTTAATGGTATCCCGTGAACAATGCCCTTTGCCCCGTACTTTGATCCAGACCACGCAGTTGCTACTTGGTTCGATCGAGTGGCAATAACATGAAAGAAAATTATCAACATGTCTTTTGCGAGCACCGAAATCATGAATTTATATTTATCAAATGAAAATGACTTTAACCATAAAAAAACAAAAACTGTGCTTTACCCACTTTCCTAATCGTATGTTTTAAAGGATTTAAAAAGTTTCAAATGTATAAATAGCACCATATTTTTATTAGACAAGTGCACTTCTCCGCTTATTTCAATGATAATGATAACGAACCAGCCCTTTTCATTCACACTAAGGATATTTCCATCTCGTTTTCTCATCAAGAAAATCACGTTCTAAAACAGAGTGACGATATGAGGAAAACATTAGTAATAACTGTTCCCTAACATATTAATAAATAATCCATTAAGTCTTAATATCTGACTTCTGTACTTAATAACTGACACACTTGTAATTTGTCACGTACGCTGCGAGTCCCAAAATATCTTACCACTAAGATAATGAGAACAGTAATTATGTAGAGCTCACTCTGGTCCTGATGTACTGCAACGATATATCAAATCACCGCAATAATGTATAATCGCAACAAAATTGATGTCATTATCATTATTTATTGACGTACTTATTTAGGAACTTGGACAGGTTCATGCAATAGCAATACTATACATACTCTGATACATATTACTATATTATATACGCTGTCCACCAACCCGCATTGGGCCAGTAAGGTGGACTACGGCTTGACGCCATTCACTGATTCGAAGGGAGGCTCGTGCCCCTAGGTGGGGACTTATATGAGCTAATGACGACGACAAGTGTTGACAATGTTCTATCGTTTTTTGGAACGATTGAGAAATGAAGATACCGCATTACCAAAAACTTAACAATGCAATCTAACATACGTATAAATATTTTTCATTACGCCTTTGAGAGATACCTCCTCCAGCTTTTACCTAAAAGTACACATCGAGTAGGTAGATGTGAAACGTTGTTTGAAGGAGGCTTTTGCTTAAGATTAAGATAAAAAATCAACTAAGAAATTAAAGACAAACAAGTTTGCGGTTCGTTGCTTAATCGTTTTGACAAAACATGCTTGTTTTCGAGTTTGTGTTTTGTGCTCGTTCAAAGGTTCACTAAAATAAACAACTTTCCAGCAACATAATTCAAATACGAAAACAAAAACTTCGCCTCACATAGTTGCATTTAAGATCAACTGATTGCTTTACCATGAAAGTCGAAAACGTTTCTTAAGGATGTTTACTTTAGGGCATGGATCTACCTCTGAAACTGAACAAGATAGGCCGTTATTAACTACTTATTATGACTCCTGGTCATATCTCAAACTCTTCCTGTTCAAATGTGCGTGCCAGTACCTAGTTCTATTGGAAATCAGCAGTGCATCGTATCACCCTATTCACACGGAATTACTAATAGCGCAAACATTAATTTATTTATAATGCTCACAGTAAGGGGACTACCAGTTTTTTTATACAAGCATTTGTTTAAAAAACATGGACTTATTTAATGTCTGATGCCATTGCAATATTGCATAAAATCTGCTTTGATATTAAAGGGCTCGGCACGCGACACAGTAGTTAAACGAAGCCTACGTGACTTTCGGCAGGGCGCGAAGCCTCCAATAATTACACCCATTAATTCGATGACCGGCTTCGTAATTGCCGATGACTAATTTAATTTAAATTACACACAAACTCGATTCTCCCCACTACTCGTCTTCTGTTTTGTTATTTAAATATCATATAAAATATTCAACACAAACTAAGTTAGTAATCATTCTTACAGATTGTTGCAAACTTTTTTCTCAAATTATGCAGTTATTCTTTGCAGTTAACGCATGATCAGCTAATTACCAATTGACGTCAATCTCAACTTTGGTTCTAAAGTAGAACTAGCAAAACAAATCAAAAAATGAGACCAGAAAATTGATTTCACTAAATAAATAAAGAAAAACCGTATCTCCCGGGAATTCCAATTTCGTTTGTCTAATTGAAATAGTTCGCTACGGCTCTTTATTTTCAGCCGTAACGTAAATCACTGTAACACTTAGCTTATTATTTAGGTGCTGCTTCAAAAGGTTAAATGAGGCAGGAGCTGCTGCTGAAAATAAAAGGCGGCCGGCAGTAAAGAAAAGGAAAAAAATATGCAGCCCTAGGGCGTCATTATATTTTTATTCCCTTCTCTGTAGAAATCGCAGGGGTTTCATCGCTGAGTTAGGTCGGCGCCTTAGACATAAGTAAGAGTTCTGATCCCCGCTCCAGATCATACTTGGTGCGAAGGTTATCCATAGCCATTCAACGGTGTAACGCCGCGCCGGCCGCAAGTGTTATGGGCACCTTTGCACCAATGATGACAAGGGGCGGGTTATTTGACTGATTTAATTATTGACATATGTATTTTTTTGATAAATAAATTACACATTTGATTGTTAAACCCTCGCGAGGGTTACTCGTTGGTAATGACGTTGCTACTGATCTGTAGGTTGCGGATTCGATTCCCGCCCAATATAAATATAGTATTTGCAAATCGTTTTTTCAAGTGTATGTATTTACTAAAAAAGTTACCTAGTATCAGTTATACCTTATAGGCTGGTGCTGTATGAATTGTCCTCGGATATTTATTTATTTAATACGATTATGTAACTCAGAATCAATGAGTACCTATATACTTTTTTTCAGATAAAATAATTATTGGATAAATATAATACATGTACCAGAAGAACTTTTTATTTGTGTCATTTCTTTTATCTTATATACTTCACAGCCTCCCAAACTACGGTATTAGGTTAACATGGTGCCCGCCCTACAAATGTTCAAAATTTCACATTGTTCACAGGTTGAATTGTATGCGTGTATTGTTTAATGAAGTAATATTAACCTTCGTTATGTATCTTTAGAGTACCTTTTTTATTTCTGTAAATACAAAATAAAGATCATTGGGCACTTAAGTTAGTACTATTATTTATTCTAATTTACCCACGACCTACAGAAATAAATTAATGTGGGATGTTTAGACATAATATCTCTGGTTTGCGAATGTGTGGGTCGCATTACTGTAAATAATGGGAATCAGACAGAAAATTAAATTCTGTATCTTAGAAAAAAAAATATTACTGAGGTTTATTTCAACTTGATCAATATCTACAATAGGGATTTTGACAGTGTTTGATTTTATGAATTATTGTATGTGAAACAAAAAATAATGCTAGAAATATATTAATATCCGAAAATAGCAAACAATGAACAAGTTATTGGCATTTATACTATCGTAAGGACTAGCTATCTCGTTTTGTGGGGAGAGCTAGCTATCTCGTTTTAACCTACGCAAATGAATGGCGGTGACGTCACATGCCTGTAAGTGCATCTCTTTTTCGTTGTTTGACAGTTTCCCCCTCTATTGAAATTTAATAGCTTGTAACTTTTTTTATTTCTCAATAGTTTTCAAAAATTATTTCGGTTTTGGGTTTCGGATTCAGTTCCTTTTTGAGATTAACAATTAAAAAAAATAGTCAACATCCCTATTGCAATCGTACTATCTCACTTAGTACGAAAAACATACCCAGAGTCTACAGAAATAAAATAGTGTAGAGTAGAGTATTAATACTTATGTAAATTTCTTAGTTTCTACACAGTGTTTCTTATAGTTTCTTTACATAAAGCGCGCAGGCATCGGGATACCAATATCCCGCCTCATCATGCATGATCAGACATTCATGTAATTCATTAAAAATTTATTATGACGCACATGTCAAGAACAACAAATGCATGGCTGACAACGAATCCTGAATCAAAATATTCGAAAGAAATGGAAGGGACATGGTAAAGAACCAAGATCTTTCCGACTAGAAACAAAGAACATTATGACTTTTTGGAACGAAAAACATGCTCATACAAGTTAAAACAACATTTGTTAGGCAAAGTGTTGTTTATTTACATTTAAGTTTGTTTTGATCTGTTTACGTTGCGACGGGTCTTTCTTGTTTTTTTGTTATCGTTGTTAATGTATTGAGTAACTAAGGATTTAGAATAATGTGCTTAACTTTCTATCCTTAGTTATATTTTAAATGGGTAATATTTAAAAGTCGATTGATTACTCACAAAATTAAATTTGACAATTGAACTGATTGTACCATTTCAATATTTTGGTTTGCAGTGAACGATATTCTTGCTTATCAAAGCACTGACTGTTTTATAAACAAGATATGTATAGACGTCTTTATAAAACAGACTAACTAAATAGTCAAGTTTTCTAAGCCTCTAATCTGCAGATGGCTGTTGGTAACGCTGAAACCGAATAAGTAATAGATTAGTTCGTAATTGTATGAGGCCAGGGATAGTGAGGTCAGGGGTTTCATCGCCGAGGAAGGTTGACGTCTTAGGGAGAAGAGCTGTGAACCCCGCTCCGGGTCATATTTGGTGCAAAGGTTGTCCATTGCCATTCAACGTGGTAATGCCGCAAGTGTTGTAGGCACCTTTGCACCAAGGATGGTAAGCGGCGGGTTATTTGACTGATTTAATTTGCCATATGTAATTTTTATCATTTTTATTTTAATACAATTATTATTTTATCAATTTATCTAATAATTCATAATTTACTAGGTTCGTACACTGAATTTTATCTACTTTTCGCATTTTGTCCATGTAAAATAATTCAATGTTTGGTTGCTTTCATTCGTGAAACCCCACTCATTTTACTCATTATATCCCTCTCAAACTTAGTTGTTTCAAAATGTTTTAACATTTTCGATAATACTATATAAAACTCGTTTTTCAAAAACCTGTTGTATGTTGTATACCTATTACGGAACGCCTTATGAATGTTACTCCACAAAGTAACAGAAAAATGTAACACTGTTGCTTTCGAGATGTTTTTAGGCTACAAAGAGTTTGCAGATCTCGCTGCTTTTGTATAGTTTCGGCTGAGTTCCGGCATTAATGCCGTCATTCACAAATTGCAGAGTTACCGATTGTAAAAAATCGGATAAACGTATTAGTAACGCTGTTTACATTGTATAATGATTAGGTTAGTGTTACACTGTGAAACTACTCGTATCTTAAGCAGGACAGTGACATAGAATAACCACGGTAAAAAATGTATTTTCTATTATGATCACTGTCGCTGTGAACAAGAGTGGTACATGAGAATGCATTGTTTATTTCTTACCCTAGGGCAGCCCCTTAGGTGAGATGATAAGTTAACACCGGTCGTTCCACGGAGGTCCCTGAGCTTATGAGCCTAATAACTAATAACAGGTGGTCATCGTGTAGTTTTTAGTGAGTTAACCCTCACATAACCCAGTTCGTCCCCCTCGGAGGCTTGCTATACCAGGATCGCAGGTTATTTTCTCAACGAAAAAAGTCAATTACTAGGTTAGGTAGGTACGCAAACTATTTTTTTGTAAACGGACATATTATAAAATAAAGTCCCTCGCCGCGTCTGTCTGTCTGAACACGATAAACCCGTAATACAATACATTGTTTTACACCATGTTTAATCAAGTGAAGGAGAATATTTGAGTGGTTTTTAATTGAAGAGAATATTTTAGGGATGTGAGACAGACACAGTCGGAAAGTAGAAATCTGTCAACTTATCGATGGTCTGCTTACCCTGAAAGATTATGAGACGTCTTCATTTCTTCACAATTTCAAGTCAAATCGTTTACGGTTGTAGGATATCTGACCTTAACACTGGTTAAGCGTTGACGCTTAACACGGTTAAGCGTTTCTTTTTTCTAGTGTCATAATTACAAAAAGATAAATGGTCTTTTTCACAAAAACTAAAACAAATTATTCATTTGTAAATAAATTTATGTAGCCAGCGCGGAGCACAAACCTCGTCTATAATAGTACATTATGCTACAAGTGTGCTAAGCTGGATATTACATGGGCTCAACGGAGCCGAGAATGTAATATTCAATGCGCACGCGTGTCATACGACGTTTTTCAACACATTTGCGAGGAAAGAAAGAAATAAAAACTTTCCTTTGATATTGACGGCAACAAGCTATCACTTGCATGTTGCGCCTCTGAAAGTATTTCTGGCGGTGTACCCACGCAAGTTTCCTGTTCTGCACTTGAAGAAGACATTTTTTTGTGTTGTACTTCTGACAATAATAACAATCTGATGAACTAAGCGTCTTCGTTTCAGCTTAGTTGAAGAATGCTATTTATGTCCGGATGTCTGTGCGGATGTAACCCTCTACAGGTCGCATTTTTCAACCGATTTGATGAAAGTTTTGAGCCGGTTTAATATAGAATTTTTTGTCGATTCATATTTGGGAATTTTTCAAAATGACTCCCATTCGGGTTGAAAACGAAAAAAATATCATACTTCAGCTATTTCAAAAAATGCAAGGTTCTACAAACTCCAAAGACACACTTTAATTGTCCGAGCGTGAACGTGAAACGCGAGCGAAGCTTCTTCGGCAAAAATGCTGTTGTCTACCCGGATGTCTATTCGGATGTTCTCCTCTACAGGTCACATTTTTTAACTGATTCTTGAGAACGTGAGCAGATTCAGTAATGATATGGAATTTTCTTATCGATTCATTTTTTGGACAATAACACATAATTTTTGGATGTTGAAACGTACAAAATATATCATCAAATTTCGGCCATTTCGAAAAATATTGAATCGTGAGTTCTACAGCTCACGGAGCTATTACTACCTAAATATTCCCATTTTTAGATAAATCTATGTAAGTAACTCAATTGTTGGATGAAATCATAACCGGAACAAGTAGGGTAACTGGTATAGTCACAATGCCGGTGGATAATGGACGATAGCTGTCTTATCGTGGAATAATCAATAAGTTGTTAAACGTAACTAAATAACGAAATGGAAGCGCGATTGATAGGAAACAAGGGGAAGGGATTTTTTTTTGTTTCTTATGTTATATTTATTTGGAATTACTATAAACCCCTCTGTAGCTAATCATTATACAGGGCTTTAGGTATCTCTCTTTCAACCTCTCGGGTGGTTAATCAGTCCATGAAACTAAACAACTTCCCCGAGGAACATTAGGTCAAAATACGAAAAAAAAGTTGATCTCCCATACAAATGCGCTATATGCTCACGAAGTTTGTATGGGGAACTCTTCGTATTTTGACCTATGTTCCTTAGGAAAGTTGTTCAGTTTCACGGACCGATTAATTTATTATTTATTTATTATGAGATGGGTTAACCCTTGACCTCAATCTTGACACCAAAGTTATAGATGAGGTCGATGATGGAGCGAATTAACCCAGAAAATGCCACCCGAGAGGTTGAAAGAGAGAACCTAAAGCCCTGTGTAATCTGTGTGCTAGTTATATGCTAGACTATTGTATTCGCGCATCGTATGTGCGCTATGCGCTTGCCCGCGCGCAGCGCAGCTCAAAGCGTTTTGTCGCTCAGTCTGAGTAAAATACCTCTATTGGCACAACACAGTCACGTGACCATTGACGTCAATACTGACCTCTGGCAACAGACGGTTGCCTCCTGCTTATCTGAGCCGAAATACTCCGCACTAACTTGACTATAAGTAAAGCAAGCCTTGCCGTGCTGGTTGCCACACTCCTTACTGCCGATATACGACACTTACGAGTATGTGGGCTTACGACACTCGTGTTTTACTAGAGCAGCCCTCCCTTATAAAAACGTTGGGCTAACGACAATCTGGGATTAATGTTATAAAACATGTTATGAGTATCATGTGATTCTTGTACCACTTAAAAAATACGTGTTATTTTTTTTTATAGGAGACATAGGACGCAATTTTTTTTGTACGGTAGGATTACTGAAGATACTACAGTCCACAGTATAATACAATAAAGACTGGAACAAATTGCAAATTGAACATTCTTCAGTATACTCAGTTGAAACAAAGCCGGTTTAGATGGTAATAAAGAGTGGCTCGCGTCTTTATTTCTAAATTATCGCTCTCAGGTTCACTACCTGATTCAAGCCTATATTCGTGTCTGAATAAGGATCGCGGATCTCTATGATTGTGTCTTAAGGAACCTGCGATACAAGGAACTTGACGAGGGCCATTAAATGTGAACATTTACTTGTTTAGAGGCAACATCAAAGTGAATATTTGCGATTATCTAAAGACCTAAAACATTGTGACACGAACCAGTTCCCCCATAAATCAAGTCAGCACTCAAATCCTTAAACAGTGTTCCAATCATATGCTTACATAGTTGCTTAGAATACATTGCACCTTAGCAATGACACAACCAACGAAATAAAACAATGCTATTGTCCGACTTAATTTTTAGAGCAACTCGCACCGAGGAAAACAAGCTACACCGATTTCATCGCAATACTTATTGTCATACAATTACGTAACTCAGTGTTTTTCAATATTTTTGAATTCGCGACCCCTTTGGATCATATAAAGTTTTGGCGACCCCCTAAGGTCCCTAAGACCCTTTTAGGCTAAATCTATGTACTACTTCGGAGATTTTAAAACACATAATAAAAGAGTTTGCCACAGGGTAGACGCAGAAGGCGGCGGGAGGCATCATTATACATATAGGCACAGCCTTTTCAATGAAATTGTCTTAGTTTAGTGTAAGATTTACAAATTTTTGTATTTTTCTTTTACCTGCGACCCCCTGAGTAAGGCTTCACGACCCCCCTGGGGGTCGCGACCCACAGTTTGAAAAACACTGACGTAACTAATACATTCTACAATAGTACAGCTATTATAGGTAAAAAGATGGTACAAGCTAGACATTATTTCAAGAAAGATGGATTTTCTTCAAAATTTGGAATTAAGCTCTACTTGCCATCCACTTCAAAATCTACCCTATGCCGGTGTGTGCTTTTGACTCTTAGGGGTGAAAAATATACCTAATTAAAAAAATTATAAATTCACAGATTTAGGCATTTAACGAATTAAAAAATGTATAAAGCTTTTGATTAATGATAGTTTTTATGCCGTGTGGTAATCGGATGAGAATAACACCACCTCATTTCTTTCCGTGGGTGTCGTAAGAGGCGACTAAAGAAACACAAATGAGACTTGCCTCCTATTAATCCATCCCAGGCAACAACAACTCAATTTGTCCTGAATCTGAGGTGGCGTCCTATTGTCTCATGCGGTGTGAAGCCGTCTGGTTCGCGACCACCCTCCTACCGAAGTCCGATGCCAAACAGCTTGCTGTGTTCCGTCGGTGCGTGGGAGTACCAGTGCCTTATAGGCTTTTTCTGGGTCAACTCGCTCCATCGTCGATCTCATCTATGACCTTGGTTAAGTTAAGATTGAGGTCAAGAGTTAAACTTTTTCTTCTTTTTCACATTATGGCGTCCAAAATCGGCCATTTCATTTTCCCAAATTTTTTATTCTTTCTATGACATTTGCTCCGTCATGACGAATCCAACGACGTATCTTTTATCAAAATTCGCCCACCCTTTTGGTCTAAATAGTACCACAAAGGTACAAACATATATACATACCTACAAAAATACATAGGTTGATAAACACATTACCCTCCTTTGCGTCGCGCAGTCGGGTAAAAATAACCATTTTTTGAAATGTTTTATTTCTTGTTTTGATAAGTTATTATATTTAAATCCTAGACATCTTAAGAGAATTTTTATAATTATGTATTGTATAATACATACATATACATACATTCACACAAACACACACACAAGACCCCTTCACCAGGTTCCAATGATGAGAACACTATTATATACTTAGTATACATGTATGTATAGTATACGCATTTCTCTGCTCCAAAATATAGCTGCTCCGAAATTAAAACAAAATGCGTTTGGTTTTCTTAAGTTTTCTCGGTTGAATTTTAGACTAGAGATTTAAAAAAAGTATTTTGTAGGGAATTTCATCGCCTATAAGCTTATGTAAGTTTCATATTCCTCAAACCCTTTATTTTATAAAAGTCAACGGTAAAAAAACTCAAGGGCAGTACTGATTTTGTACCAATGTTAACTTTTACAAGCCATATCTCGAATAACTTTTAAGCTAAAGTAAAAAGAAAAACAAAAAATGTTTGGGAATGAAAATGCTAACTTTTTGTACTTTAGCAATTTTTACGTATATGGTTTATTTTCTGAGTTAATTTTGAAAAAAGGTAATTTTTTTGAGTATTTCAAAAATACCTAGTTCACTTTGATGATATGTTTTTTTCAAAACTAAGCATTTTAAATCAGTCAAATTTTTGGATCATATTTATAATATTAAGATAAAGTAATTTGTAAAATTTAATTCCAATTAGGGTAATAATGAGAAGCATATCATTGTCGATTTTTCTCGTAAAAAAATCGAAACCAACTTTATTTTCGCCATAACTCCGTTAGTTTTAATGCTAGAGGACTGCAAAATATCGCATTTTAAAGGTTTTTAATGGACTTTTACACATAACTTTCCCGAATTCCCACGGGAACGAAGTTCCGAGCGGAGCTAGTGTTTTATAAAACCTGACTAAGCATCAGACTTTATAAAATATATAGTTTACAAGGAAGTTTAAGAAAATTGCTTCTTCTCAGAACAGCTTGCAAGAACCTTCTTGAACTAAGATAGCCGAGAATATTCCCAATTTCGCTGTATCACAATTGCTCATTATTATACAGACTGAAAGAAAATCTCTCTGTGTAAACATACATGAAATTTGAATAGGATAGTAGAACGTGTGCGTAGTTGCAAATGGAAATTTTGAAAAAAAAAAATAAGATGCGCACTTTCACAACCTTACAGCAGGAGCGTGCGCCGAACCCGCATGGAGCTCACGTTGCCGAATCAAATCTCACATCAATGCCTCGGATCATAGTAATCGATTCTTTGGACACGTTTTTCAGGTCAATGATGGCCAAAGCTTTGTTTTGTATTTCGAAAGTATAATGAGCGATTAGTATCCTGAGTGACCCAATAAATATGCATGAAAGATACGTATACCCGTGGTCAGAATAAATTTTTTTAAAGTGGCTTTTTGTCGGGACCTCCCCTGTTTCGCCCAGGCATAATCTATACTAAAATTATAAAGAGGAATGGTTTGATTGTTTGTTTGTTTGCATTGAATAGGCTCCGAAACTACTGGACCGATTTGAAAAATTCTTTCACCATTAGAATCCTACATTATCCCCGATGAACATAATCTACATAATTTTCCCAAATTCCATGGGAACGAAGTCACGGGCGGAAAGCTAATATGTTTATAAATCCCACATAGAATTAAGTTATAATTCACAAAGGATCGTCTTCAATCGAGCGACAAATTATGTGAACTACTTACATAAATGAAATAAACTATCAAAATTAAGTAAAACTATCAAGAGTCAAAAAAATTCAAAAAACATTGTAGCTATAAAATGTAGTAGGTTAAATTTTATTTAAACTGGCACCGAGATTTATGTTTTTTTTCAAGCGACAAAATTCATGGCAGCTAGAAATTCTTGGCTTTTAAAAATTTTAGAAATGGTATAGAATATAGATATATTTTTAATTGGTTGAGCATACCAAAATAGTTTTTATTGAAAATCAATTGAAAAAATAATAATGACACAGTCGTTTAGGGCTCTAGGGATGCTGGTTACACTTTAAAATTCAAGATCGAAAAGTGAATAAAAAATTCGTCTCTCCATACACAACATTTGCGATCAATTTTTTGTTTAGAAATCTTATACGGGTTCCCTGGGTAAAGTTATTTTAATGACATTTAGTCTGATTCTGAAATACCTATACATATTTTTGTAACTTTTTGTTTCAGGTAAATATGCAAACGTGAGGTTTGGGTTAGGTTTATAAACTCTTTTTTAACATTAACAATGTGGGACATACTTATTTAGCATAAAATCCAAATAATAAACCTGCTCCTGAATTGAAAACGTGCATAATAGGCGCAATTAGGTACGTACTTTACGTAGCCCCCTGGGCCTGAATAATTTTCACTTTTATCAAATTCAGCGGTCCACATGAGCGCCCATAAATAAAAATTATTTTACTAAAAACATCCTTGGCTCATCAAAAATACGTGTGATTAGAACCTATTTGACGCAAAACGAGTGGTACTAAACAATGTTTTTTCTTCTACTTTCCAAATAAAAAATACAGCAAGCACATAAATTATTAAAAGCACAGTCCGGGTGTAAAAAAGTATATCTCGGAAAGTATTAAATTCGTGCAATTTTGGGGATATTTAATGGGAATCGGATAAGGTAACATTGGATCTTTTTTCTAACATTGTCGCGTTAAGGTACTGACGTTGGAATTGTTTTATAATTATAATACTAGCTTTACGCCTGGGACTTCGTTCCCGCGGGAATTCGGGCAAATCATGTACGTTATGTTCATCACGGATAATTTAGGATTCTAATGGTGAGATAATTTTTCAAATTATTTATAATATTAGTATAGATAAATAAAATTAACTAAAACCTGTACTGACTCCATCAGCAGAACCTACGGGGACATCATGTGTAAATATGACAGTAATTTTATTTATAAAACGCGACAGGCCATGGTTAAAAGATCTAACTGACGTGTGCTCTGCATTAATGCATACAATGAAGCAGAGGGATGCTTGTCTGGCAAAGGGCATAGCTCCCGGTGCCGGGTACTTGACCGTCTGCCCCTAGACAATTCGACAGCCGACCAAACCGCTACAATGTTGGGTTACATTACCATCTCCAAGTAAATCGTTACGTCACAATAGTAAGACACAGGTTCAGTATGGTTATAAAAGAAGTACATGTTAAAAGTTAAAATTTTTAAGCATTGAAATCTTAGTTCAACATACAAATTGTCATCGATAAACCTAGTTCCAGGGTAACCCGTCCATAATGTTCCAGGGTAACCCGTTTTTAGATGACGCTTTACCGACAATTTTTTACTGTGACAATGTTGTTATCTTTCTCGGGTGCTTTCGATACTTAGCCGCTCGATTGAGCCATTGTGCTTGAATTTTTTGGGCTGACTACCAGCCAGCTACTCTCCCAGAAATACAAAAGACTCTTTTAAGTTCCTGCATGGCAGGGATTCTGGGTTATGCAGAATCTGTGCCCATTGCGCTTCCATACCATGGGATTCTAGCATATGCGCTGGAGTTTCTTCCGTCTCCATGCAACTTCGGCGTTGGGGACTGTCTGTGATACCCATATTAAACATGCACTTGTTTAGCGAACAGTGGCCTGTGATTCTTCCCACTATTTAAATCTACGTTGTCTACCGCAACGCATTATATAATTACTTATTTATCATTTTTGGTATCAACTTATGCGCGAAACTTCATAACATCAGATTTATGCCCCTCTGCACAGTAACGAATTAATTAAGAATTATTAAAACCATCCAGAAATAAATGGAAACTGAACGTTTCAGGTTAATAATGAAGCTGTGGTGGTAGAATAGTAATGCAACACTATTTTACCACCACAGCTTCATTATTACAATGTCAATATATAAATCGTGGTTAATGATAATGAATTAAGTACCTCTAATTAATTAGTCTACCATTTTTCAAAACCCTTTCATAATTCAAAACAATGTATGTACACAAAAGCATAGATTGACCAACAATTTTACTTTCGGTACTTTCACCAAACATCCAAGTTTGCAAATTGTTTCAAATGAATTCGCAAAAAAATTTGCCATGGAAAGGAAATGAGTCGTTAGATCGAGTCGTCTCATGTATAATGTAAGCAGGAATTATGGAGATCACGTGCTGTTTTTAGTTAGACCGATCGGTATAGAAGAAAGCGAGACTACAGTGCAGCGGCGGGAGAAGGTAGGTATATGAAACGTGAGCGTACAAGGAAAGCGCGGTCGTCTCCGGTCACTCACCGCCATCCCGAATAAATCTTTGAACAAGTAGCTCCAACAAACCAATTATAATATATTACAAAACAACTTAGTAGTATCAACAACTTTTTTCAAGCCAATAGATGTTTGAACTCAGGAAAAAAACTTGACGAGTGAGGTGAAGCGGTTTTGAATAACTAAAACCTTTCTATTGGCAGGAACTAAGTTCTTTGAACCGTATTTTCCTGAAATCACGTGTCCTGGCTGTATATACAGATTTAGTTTTTGCCAACGAGAGAACGTTACCCCGCCCAATATTATAATTTATAAATTTTAGATGACGCGTTACTTCGCTATTCGTGTATGAGTCAACCATAAGTCGTACCTGGTCAGTATGGTTATCATTATCATAATGTAAGTACCCCACGGCAAAGAAATTTGCTAATCTTGGGCCACATTCCACCGTGTTTCAAGCCGAGATTTTCGCAATCATCGGCTGTGCCTATGAAAACATAGAGAGAGCGTACTCTGGTAGGAGAATCTTCAACTTCTCTGACAGCCAGGCCGCTCTATTACCCCTCAAGGCTAACATAATCAACTCCAAGCTAATAAAAGAATGCAACACGATACTCAACAGGCTTGGCACAAACAACATTGGTATCGTGGGCAATGAGGCGGCCGATTGCCTGGCTAGAGCCGGCGCAGAGAGTGCAACCATGGTACCTGAACCCGTCTGTGGTATTCCTTCGTGCACAATCAAGCTTGCACTTAGACACTGGGGGCATAGCGAAAGCATAAACTTTGGACTCAGACTCCGGGACAAACGTCTCTTCATGTAACCTGTGACTGCAGCTCACTGCACTGCAGCAGGAATCGGTACCTTGGAGGCCACAACTTATCCTACCAAAGATATTAAGGATGTGCCCGCCCAAGGACATAGCCCGATTCGCGGTTGGCATAGAACTCCAGGATGTACTGTGATAACACAGAAGGGTACCGTCACAATAGATCTGTTAAGGTCGCAGTGACACGGGGGCCTGCTTACACGCTTAACCCCGCAACCCTTCAAACTCCTTAAATAATAATGTAAGTACACATTCCATTGGCACTTTTATACGTTTTAATTTTCTATGGTTTTAATTTTGTTAAAGTTTAATCAAAGAGTCGAACCCGAGTCGAAGCGATAGCCCGCCCGCCTTCGTGTTACAAAAATTAAGTGCCCATTCCATTATTCACAGTGGCCGCGTTGCCGCGTCAAAGTACGGACGGCCGCAACTCAGGCTACCACACGCGTGCACTCTGTGCTGTTGGGATGAAAGCGGTTTTGTAATGAAAATGAAGTAACTTGATGCGCTGGCCTCAGTACATGCACAAAATCCAAACCATAGTAAATAGTAAAAAAACAAAAACAAATCACAGTAAATAAAGTAGTTACAATAACTGTGTTTTTTTTCTTTAATTTTTTTAACACTCGGATCTATCTGCCAATCACTAATTGCTTACGTCTGTATTTAAATGAAACTTAAAACCGATGCTGTAAGGCGGTCCTTCCAGCACCTAAAAAGTCTTGATCATCGAAGTTTCAAAGTTCAAGCCTATACTTTATTTATTGGCATTAGAAATAAACAAATTTGGTTTTTTGTTAATTCACGTTAATGTGTGGCGAACGAATTAATAATTAGTAATAATTACATATGTATTATATTTTTAATTTATGTTTTTAGGTTCTAAATGCCCATTAATGTGACGGTTTATTCAATATTTCAATAATTGAATATTACAATTTCAAATTCTACTACGAAACTTAAATTAATACAAATAAACAATTCACCCGAAAAGTTTACCATATAAAAGAATAAAGAAGAGGTTGCAAACATAAAACGGAACGGACAAGTACCTAATCTGAAATAACTTTTTACTTGCAGAAAATTATTGTAGAAATTATTGGTACGAGTAGCACAGTTTGGGCCTTTCAATAATTATATTTCAAGCAACCTTTTATCATATATAATACAGGGCTTTAGGTATCTCTCTTTCAATCTCTCGGATGGTTGATCAGTCCATGAAACTGAACAACTTTCCCAAGGAACATAGGTCAAAATACGAAAAAAAAATTTTGGTTCCCATACAAACTTCATCAGCATAGCGCATTTTGTATGGCAGATCAAAATTTTTTTTTCATATTTTGACCTATGTTCCTCGGGGAAGTTGTTCAGTTTCATTGACTGATTAACCACCCGAGAGGTTGAAAAAGAGATACCTAAAGCCCTGTATAGTGAAACATCCCTTGGTGGTTGTCCGAAATAATTAAAATAAAATAATTATTTTTTGTAAATAAATTTCTTCTTGGTTAACAAAATTATAACATAATGCTAAAGAAACAAAGCATAGCTCAGTTGGGGTTAGATGGTGCTGTGTGAATTGTTCAACAATATTTATTTAAATTCATATTAAACTTTTTTTTAAAGTTGGTTTCTCTGGGATTTCCAAGTAGACAAATAATATTTGAAAGAGATGCAAAAAGTGGTGACATTTATTATTATAACACTTATATTCAAAAACTCGAACACATACTTGACTTAAATGGGACTAAAGGTCGTTTAATATAACAATCTCGATCCTATTTATTATTATTAATTTGTACTTACTATTAAACCATTATGTTATGTAATCAAAGTTCAAAAGAACTGTGTACAAAAGGAACGGGTAGTCTGTAATTCCCACGTTTTCCCTCAAATCAAAAATGTATATTACCACTCTAGTACCATACTTACGTTTAATAGATAAATCATTAACCGAGTTTACTGCATTTTTTATTAATATTGTCATTACTTTGCATTATTGAAATCTTACAAGATAAATTACCTAAATATATCAAAGTTGCTTTATTAAGGTCAATCGTTGTACACCTTTTCACATAGAATGTCGATCGCATGATCACCGTCTAACCTGCAGGCAAATTCTATTAAAAACTGCAACGCGTTTGCGGCTGTCTTTGCGACGTGCAATACAACGACGGCAGAGCCACTACATGTTATAAATTCCTGCACTACAACGTTAACAAAACTGCACTGCATGTGCACTGAAATAAAACCAATAATGTTACCATTAAATTGAATTGGGTTACAACCAACATCAAAGGCCAAAAATAAGGCTTAAGAAAAGATCAATGCCAACTGATTAATTCAAAATTATAAAAATCATAATTGAATTTGAAAAACTGCTGAATTTCTGCAAACTATTCAAGCTTGTCAAGTTGCAGCGAACATGTAGGGAACGTGCAGCAGCAGTAAGTTTCTTTAATACTCATGCGGTAAGCCAGTACCTATAGCAGGACTGCATATGAGAATACCGATCTGTGATAATTTGCTCAATTTGATACACGTTACGAAGCAGTGCAACTGCAGTTTACTAATAGACTGCAGGTCATGCAGTGTCTGAAAGTAACATAATCTTAGATAGATTTGTCACTGTGCATTTAATCTAAATGAAGAAAGACATCTTTTCGGTAGTATTTAGACGACGACGTAATTGTGACGTTTATAACAAAATTTTAAATTATGCGATGGCAAATATTTAAATTTTAACTACAAGAGGGATTTCCCAATTTTCGGTACACAATGTGTTTGAGTTATGTCGCTTTGGGAATACCAGTTAATTCAATACAAAATATTTAACTAGAACATACACCCGAATTTGTTCACTTCAAAACAAAAATGTAAGAAAATTATAAACTACTTAGGCCAGTGTTCACCAAAAACTTAACCAACGATTAGCAGCTAACCAGAGATTTGACAACGTCATTTTCATACATTTTTTTTGACATTTTGTCTGATTAGCTTCTAACCGCGATTTAACCGTTGGTTATATTTTTGGTGAACACGGGCCTTAAACATGTAAATGTCGTGGCCATATCGTAGACTTGCTCACTTCATGAAATGTGCGAGAATTTTATGAAATGGTCGCATTTCATTAAATGTTTCACTGTTATTGGGCACATCATGATGTGGTTTGTTTAGATCAATGATAAGTAATCGTTTCTCGATATGGGCAACTAAACGCGCGGCTTCTTCATGAAATGGTCAACATTTCATGAAATGTTTCACTGTCTATTTGCCACATCATGAAGTAGCTGAACGCCTGAACGGGTTGATTGGGTAAGGCAACTAACAAACCTACTTGTCGCAATCGAAAAAAGAAGTCGAAAGACTTATAAACAGGCAAAATAAAACATTTATTATTAAATATTTTATTGACACACTGTTTATATGATCTGGCCAAACGTGGATGACAAAATCGTTAAACGTTGACGATTTAATGATCTGCTCAAATTAAATGAACATTTTATGAAATTCTCGAGCATTTCATGAAGTGAGCAAATCTACGATATGGCCACGACATGAACATACATTAGGTTATAAAAGAAATGTACATACTGTACACTTATATCGATCGTAATAACTTTACGTGCTTGCCTATGTTCTTAAATAATTATAAAAACTATTTTAAAGATACACTGGGCGTCAAAAATAAGTAGTACACTTTTCAAATTGCAATTACTCCTAAACTATAGTAGTTACACTTATGAAATAAAAAGCAGTTTATAGTAAACTTAACGAAGTTTATTAAAGTTATATTTTATTTGGCATGAATAAAGTTTCAAACTTAAAATTAAGATAAATACTAAAAAGTATCAATTTTTAACGATATGTCAACCACTTAATTTTCACGTTTTGGAACTTTTTCACAATTTAATAACTTGTGTTGCCGCCTCGGGCTCTAATTACAGCTTGGATCCGGTTTGGCATGCTGAACACTAAGTTTCGGAGGCGGTGTTGGGGAATATTTTCCCATTCTTCTATCAGCGCATGTTTTAGAGCCCTGAGTGTGGCAGGAGGTGGACTGCGCCTTCTGACTAGCCTCCCAAGCTCATCCCAGGCGTGTTCAATCGGGTTGAGATCTGGGCTTCTCGATGGCCAAGCCATCAAGTTGATGCCAACCTCCTGAATGTACTCTTGTACGTGGTGAGCAGTGTGTGGCCGGGCGTTATCATGCATTAGGATGGCTCCATCACCCATATTTATTAAATATGGCCCTGCATACTCGTTGAGGATCTCCGAGGCATATCTTTCACCAGTCAAAGTCCCATTTTCTATTACCACAAGCTCTGTGCGACTCTCTGAAGAGATACCAGCCCATACGTGTACAGAGCCCCCGCCATATTGGACTCTTTCCGAGATACAAGCTTGAATGTATCGCTCACCGGGTCGTCTGTAGACTCTCCGCCGTCCATCTGAAGTGTATAAAGAGAATCGAGACTCATCTATGAATAAAACTCTAGCCCATTCTTCTTCGCCCCATTGTACGTGTTGACGGGCGTAGCGTAGTCTTGCTACGCGATGCTCTGTCTCAAGTTTGGGGCCATTTGCTGGTCTTAGAGGCTTCAGGTTAGCTTCAGCAAGTCTTCTTCTCACTGTACTCTCACTGATGTAGTCTGTTCGGGTCCGAAGAAGCTGTTGCTGAACCTCAACTGCATTAAGGTGTCGATTTCTTAACACAGTGGAAACAATAAAGCGATCTTCTCGGGTACTTGTGCACCTGGGTCTGCCATTACCTCGTCTCCTTAGATGGTTTCCAGTCTCTTCGTACCTTTGCTTTACTCGCTGAACCGTTCTTAAAGTTACACCCACCCTCCTTGCAGTACGACGCATACTGATGCCCACTTCGAGAAAAGCTAAGATTCTTGCACATTCTTCTGGTGAAAGAGGCATGATTAGTCAAATTTACTCTCTGAAGATACCTATGCTTTTCAATTACAATTGCTTTATCAGAAGCGAATGTGTCAAACACAAAAATCCTAAGTAAGACAACACCTTTCAACAGTTTAAAAAAAGTGTTTTTATTTATTCGTTTTTTTTTAAAGTCAAGCATTATAAGTTCTTATAATGCATGAAGTTTTTATTGAATAAGATTAAATTTTCTTTTTAACCTTTTTTGTTTCAAAGGTCTAAGTTTTATAGTTTGGGAGAAATCGCAATTTTAAAACTGTACTACTTATTTTTGACGCCCAGTGTAGTTACTGCACCAAAGAAGAAATTATGTATCTATTTACTTACTATTTCCTATTTTTTTCAAAATTACACCCTTAGATTACATCACGCTTACACCCTAGCGTTTCCTACCGTTTCAAATACTTTCAATTATTTTCGTTTGAATTGTCTAGTAATTCAAATTAGACAATAAGCTGAATTTGAATATGTTTAGTACTAATTAAAACAGAAGAAAAAATCTAATTTTACATGAATCAAAAGAATAAAGATAATTATTACAATAAACCCATTTCTATATTTATGCATACACAAACTATCTCGCGTTTTATGTATATACAGTTCGCCACTAGTTTTGAGATGATTCACGAAATTAGCATAAGTAGGCAGGTAAATATTGTCTTGTGTGATTGAGAACCGTGCATATTATATTTCAAGTGCAATGAAATAGAATTACCCCGGTTGTACCTTGTTGATTACTTGGGGCACGAACCGTGGATGTGTGTGTTTGTTTAGAGATTTAATTAATAAAAAGTAATTTTATCAGTCGTACACATGCAATACATTCATAAAAACGGTCACACCTAAACTCTCATTTCCCTATTAGGGGAAAGCAATATGTAATAACAAGAACCGTCGTCAGCACATAGGAATTCTGTATTGTACATATGATTAAAATCCGTGAAAACTTAATACCGACTTTTTGATACATCCTGAAGTAGGTTATGGTATAAGAGTGAAAAGTAACATACCTTGTTTTTTGTAGTTCGTTTGTCTTTATGAAGGACTTTGATGCTCTGTCGGAACTGTGAAAGAAAACTCGATTAAATGTCAACATCGTAGTGCCTACTCCACGGACGTCCAGACGCACTGCGGGGTATCTTGTCGAGATTCCTCGGATACGTACTGAGCGCCATTCTTCATCTTTTATATTGCGCACTGCCAGGGAGTGGAATTCCCTGCCGGCGTCTGTATTTCCGAGTTCATACAACCCAAATATCTTTAAAGTGCGAGTGAATAGGCTTCTTCTGGGTGAGCTCGCTACATCCTCGACCACATCTTTGCCCTAAGCTAGATTGTGGTCAAGAGCGAACCCATTTTTAATAAAAATAAAAAATAAATAAAAATACTAGAAGCACTCATAGCCCAGTGGCACTCGCTGATCGCTCACTATTCGGAACCGATCAGATTTTACCTCCGCCTACACCATAAGGAAGGAAGATTTATTGACAACATAATCGCCGAAAAGGTTGTGTCGCAGATTTTCACTACTACTTAATTGGTGTCATTCTGGTGGTAATGTGAGATCACTTACCGCGCAATGGAAGCATCTGAAGAGCGAGGGCGGAGGCGTAGTGGGTGAGCATGCGCCTGAGGCAATCGGCACACGGGAGTCTCGCCAGCTTGCCACCTGCTACAAACACATAAGAATAACTCTTAGACCTATTCAGAGGAATAACTCAGTTTCTATTTCTATGGCTACAAAATCTAACTTTTCAATTTTCTTATTTTATTACGCGTAACAAAACATAATTAAGAATTTATTACTGACTGACTTACCTACTTTGGATTACAATGAGAAACCTATACAAACGAATTTCTGAATGTATTTAAGAATTTCGCAATAGACTTACAAACCCTACGACCTGTTATTAATTAGGTTCTTAATCACGACCAGCGCTTGAGTGGATGTGACGCTACCTCTTGATGGAGGGATCCGAGTTCGATCCCCGATTGTAGCAAAGATTTGTGTAAGAAACAGATATTGTTTGGTATGTTTGTCATTCCCCTAGGGACCTCAGTGTGGTCATTTTAGTGTAGGGCGTGATGATGATGTTGATAAAACTATTAGGGCAGACTAGTTTATGTTGATAAAACTATTAGGGCAGACTAGTTTTTGTTGTGTAGAGCTCTTTCCACTATCACAAAGCCACCTAACTTAAGGTGTACTTGTAAAGTTTCTCCCTAGATCAAACTAGTTAAGTCTAGACCAACCAAACCGGACTTAAGAGCAGGTTTAGCAGAAAATAATAATCGTATAGGTTTATTTCATTTCGGACTTCAAGAACCAAGCCGAAGACAAGCCATAGCAGTGTCTTACCTCTTTGTTATTCTAAACATTTTATCAATTCTAAATCCTAAACCTACTTAGTTATAAGTATTACAATAACAAATCGTCGTCGCCCTTCGAGTTAGCATTGAAGTGATAAAATTGTGGTTTAAATATATATTTTAGCGAGTTAGTGTGACTAGTGACGTCAATAATAATCATTATGTAAGTGTAATAAATATGTGAACTTGTAAATCTACAATTATTGTCGATAACTTTACTGTCTAACAAAGTAGTCTCGACCTTGGCTGAACGAAGTAGTGTTTCAAGTGTGCTCAAACGCTAAGAGAGCGATCACACTGTATTCAAACGTTTTCAGTATTTTGTATCACGTCAGATAAATATTTGGTGCCGATGGATGGGATGGTTGTTCGTTTTCCAACCTCTTAAGCCTTCTGCATTGTTTAATGTGTGTGAGCCAGATGATAACAGGTATTGTGTTGTAAATACGACTATAAGTATAGTGTTCTAACCGCTAAAAACGCTCAACATATAAAGCTACACGGAAACAACTATCTTCATCTACGGTACGGTATTGAGGCAAATAATTATTGTACCTCTCGTTCAATAGTAGGTAATAAATTAGTTAAGTTTCGTGTTTCTTCATCAAGAGGTCTAAGCTAACAAAGGCAGGAGAAAAGCTGGTCAGTGCAAATAATGTGTATATTGCAAACGAGTTGAACGCACCGGTGTGCGCGCGCGACCTTGTGTCAGCGCATACGCACGCCGCGATAACGACGACACTCGATACCACGTTGCCGGTTAGCAGTGTTATTGCCAATACTCACACTTACAGCAGGCGCTGCGTCGCTTCCGTACACAGCAGAGTAGGACTCGGGCGGGAAACTGAACGGCTGCGACATCTTCAGTACATTACAGGCCAAAGAACACACGCGACGATAACGTTACGTAGCGGCGAGGGGGCCGTGCTCGCGACTTAATGCTCCATATTGTGCGCGCGAGGCGCGGCCGGCGACCGCTGTGGACCGGCTCGGGCCGCGAACGTAATGCTCCTTACAACCGATAATGATTACTGCAAACTACCTCACTGTCTTCACACCAAACTCCGATTGTACACTATCACCGAATCTTATCAAGTTACACCACACCTCTACTCTCCAAATAACATATCGAGGTTCACGTTTTCGATATCGGGAACTGCGGGTAAGCACGACGGTTCCCTTATTTATACTACACATACCTACACATTTTTAATAAATAAACTGTTGACGTTCGTGCGAGCAGACGGCGGAATGAGCTTCGTGATTCATGAATACGCTATTCGCGTAGGTACTGTAATTTTAATTGTTTACTTGTACTCGTATTAAACGAGGGTATCCGGATAATAATATTTATCTCATCACCGGCCGTTATCTTTTCTATAAACAGGAACAGACGTAACTTGAAACGAAAATGCTTTATTCAATTCATTTATTTTCGTGAATAACACTGGAAATTCACGTCTATAAAATACAGCGTGGTACTAAAAATAAAAACAAAGTTCACTAAAACAAAATAGCAACTTAATAATTATTAGTCTTCCGAGGTAGTTTTAAATAGTAATCATTAAAATAAAATAATATTAAAAATTCAACAATGTTTTGTATTCGTCACGTAGTTTGTAGTATGGAGTGTGTATACAGCAGTAGCTGCATGGCTCGTTGGTTGGCTGCGTCCTTGGGCATCCGTTGCAAGCGTTGCAGCGCCGATTGCACCGACGAAGCCACCCCTGCACTTCGCAACTGAAGTTTTGCCTGTTGACATCATTATATTGTAGCAATCATATCATATGTTTTCACAAGAGCGCTTGGTACAACTTTTATCTAATTGAAAGCTTTTCCATTGTGCGAGCTTTCGTAAAATTCAACTGTTGTTTTATCTCCTCTTGACAACTTTTTTGTCTACTTAAATAATTATGGCAAAAAAATGAATATAAAAAAAATGAATATAACCAATTACGCGCGTGTGATTTACTGATACCAAAATTCCACTTATTTGAAAAAGGGGGTTGATAAACCTGTTTCTTTTTAGTATTTTCAGACTTTCTAGATGCATGCAGTATTGAAAAGATCTCATTTCAAATAATTGAATCGATTGACTTGTAAACATTTAATTCATAATTTTCTATTGCGTGCGTTTGCTTTATAGTTTTTGTTAGGAGAACTGTCAGTTTATTTGGATTCGAGCGAGAATCAGAAGAAATGTATAAATAACCCCCAAGTTAACGGACTGATTATTGATCGCAGTAATTCGAAGGGTAAAAGTTTGTCTAGATTTATGACATTTATATGGATTGTATCGTCACTCCCATCAAGTTTGCCACAATATTAAAAAAAGGAAAGATTATATTTTTGTGTGTTTGTATCGAAAAAACTCAAAAACTACTCAAACGATTTAAACAATTCTTTCAGCATTATTAGAATGCTACATTATCCCTGAGTAACATAGGAATAGAATAGAATAGAATATAATAGAAAAATCTTTATTTTATAGGACATTCAGGATGTCACTTAAAACAAGTCAAGATTACAATGAAATACATACAAACATACATTAAACGATTTAAATACATACATACGCATTCGTACCTCTGATCCTACTGACTCTACGCCTATTCGCAAGTCTTCCTCAGAGAAGAACAGGCAAGAAACTCTGAGGTTGCTCTTTTAAATCGCATTACAAATTTTCTTATTTATCATCATTTCGCGAATTCCCACGGGAAAAAGGTCCCGGGCGTAAAGCTAGTTTGATTATAACTTCAGACATTATTTGTCAATTAATCAACGTTCTTAATAATCCTACTATCCTACTAATATTATAAATGTAAAAGTGTTTGTTATGTAAAAGTAAATAAATATTTTGTATGTAAAAGTTTGTAAAATGTACGGATGTTTGTTACTTTTCACGCTCAAACGGCTAAACCAATTTAGATAAAATTTAGTATGGAGGTAGCTGACACCCTGGATTAACACATAGGCTACATAATTTTCCCAAATTCCCACGGGAACGAAGTCCCAGGCGGAGAGCTAGCAAATAGATACCTTATGATTGTTTGCGGCCAGTGCCCAGACCGCTCGCGCCGCTGACACCACTTCAGCGATGTCTCCGGCCAGAAGGGTGCCTGACAGAAGCTCCAAGAGATCCGCTGCCAAAACAACAAGAACCATTGTAATCTTCATTCAATAACTGACCACAGCTTTGGATGAATAAACGCCTTTGAATTGACGATTCCTACGCTCGGCTGGGTCATCACATTTTGTTTAAAAAGCAGATGGTTCGTATTTGTCATTGTGTGTATCACAAGAGATCTATGATAGAAGCAAAAATGTTAATTTTCGCTTTTTTGAGTGTGGTACGTTAAAAAATTAAAATTGATAAAATATGGTGGCGAGTTCATTCTTTTTCTTCCTAGCGCTTAGTCCCGTTTCTCATTCGGGGTAGGCTTAACCATGATCCAGGGTTTGGCAGGTCAAGTCATTACAGTGAAGCGACTGCCATCTGACCTCCGTGACCCTGCTAACAGGGAAACCTGATCGGGTTGGATCATGGTTACACATTCAGTCTCCTGAATGTGCTGCAGGTTTCCTCAAGATGTTTTCCCTCACCGTAAGAGCATCGGTTAGTGTGCAACTAATGTACATAACTCAGAAAACGAGTCATTGTGGTACATGGCGGCACTGGGGATAAAAAAAAAAAAAAAAAAATGTTTATTTCTTTTAAAAATCAGTACAAATTATTACAGTGGCTGGAGCCTCCTTTTAAGTTAATATAATAACTTGTGCCAGGAGACACCGCTCCTCCAAACAAATCAAACTTTGAACGTGTACTGCAAAACTAACAATAAATGTATAGTTAGTTATTTACTTATATATTACAGTAAGGTTAAAACATTATATATACAAAGAGTGTGAGGTGTGTGTGTTTATGTGCATGTGAGTGTGTGTATATGTGTGTAAAATGGGGATGTATTATTGTGTATGTGTGTATTCATGACAGGGCTTATGTGTGTATTCTTCTCTGGGGAAGACTGCACCTTTGCGAATAGGCGCAGAGTCAGTAGGGTCAATAGAACAAATGTGTATGTATGTATTTAAATCCTTTAATTATGTTTGTATGTATTTAATGTAATTTTGACTTATTTTAAGTAACATCCTGAATGTTCTATGAAATAAATATGCTTTTATCTTATCTTTATCTATTCATATTAATCAATTTATGTTAGTCTTAAATTAGAAAATATACTCCAACAAACTTTCAATCTGATCATAATTTTTATTTTGCAACCAATTACTTATTAATATTTTAGCATCATAATATTGTTTAGGATATATATCCAATTCTTTATTTAAATGGTTATAAAGATGCGCAGAACGCTTATCATATTGTCTTCCTGCGAAGGTAGTATTAGTTTTAGGAAGGCGCATAGCAATGTCCTTTCGTCGTTTAGTCCTGATGCTGCTATCGTAGGGTGTAGATCTGTGCCTTCTAAGAACAGTGCTAATTATGTATAGCTTACGTACACTAAGGAGTTCACACATCTCATACAATTTATCTGTCGGGTAACGCCTCTTCTTAAAATACATAATCTTAAGAAGACTTCTTTGGGCCCTCTCCACAGCGACAAAATAAGTCTTAGCTGCGCCTCCCCAAATCGGCAGACAATAGGTAAGGATTGACTGCACAAGAGATATATAAATTTGTTTTAAACGGTCTCTAGTGGATCCCTGTGGACCGAGCACTGCCCCCGGCACCACATGTCTTAGATTTTTAAAGATCCATGATAATTTCCGCATTCTTGAGATAACATGCTCGACCTGTTGATACCATGAGAGCGCCCGATCCACGTAAATACCTAAGTATTTTGTGCAGTCAACCCTTTGAATGGTTGGACAATTACAACAGCTATGATGCTGTATGTTGTTGTCGCTGTTATGTATTTTAATGACAAAAGAGCTATCAGGTTGGGTATCTTTATATATACTATGACATATATAGTTCGTTTTGGCAGCATTTAAAGTAAGTATGTTGTTTTCTAGCCATTTATTTACCATCGTAAGTCCAGTCTCAGCCGACTCCCTAACATTATCCCAGGAACTACCAGCGAAGATGATAGCGGTATCGTCAGCATAAGAAAAAACATTTGCATGCGGAATCTTCACATCACAAAGGTCATTAATATAAATAAGGAACAATGTGGGACCAAGAACGCTTCCTTGTGGCACGCCGTGTGTTACATATTTGTCTTCACTGATAAAGTCATGCAGTTTTACTCTCTGTTTCCTGTTATTCAGATAGTCTTTGAAAAGAGAGAGGGCAACACCACGGATTCCCATCTTTTCCAGCTTATGTATCAGAATGGGGACAGAGACAGTATCAAACGCCTTTTTTAGGTCCAGGAATACAGACATACATTTAAACCCACTGTCAAGATGTTGTACTAACAGTGAAGTCAAAGCAGAGACAGCATCCTCAGTTGATTTTCCCGGTCTGAACCCATACTGAGATGAAGACAAAAGATTATATTTATCTAGATAATTAAGCAGACGTATGTTCAACAACTTTTCTACCACCTTAGATATCACTGGCAGCACAGAAATAGGTCTGTAGTTATTGATATCATCTCTGTCCCCACTCTTGAATACAGGTGTGATGATAGACTGCTTAAGAGGAGTTGGGAAGATGCCCTTGTCAAAACATAGATTTATTAAATGAGTTAAGATAGGAATAACAACAGGTTTACACATTTTGAGAAATTTGGTCGAGATATTATCCCATCCGGGTGCACTGTCTGTTTTGAGGTTAGAAATGACTGTGTTGACTTCATCTTGATCAGTATGCGACAAAACAAAAGAATTTGGCTGAGAATGGAGGTTTCTAAGGTAAGTCTGTTGCTCTTCAGAGTTAGGTTTGATACATGATGCTAACTGTTTGCCGATATCAGAGAAATAACAGTTTATATAGTTTGCAGAATCAGCTGGAGATGATTTTAGATTTAGTAATTCTGAGTTCGCACTGTTGCTTTTGGTAGTATATGTAATAGCTTTAATATTTCTCCACAGTAATTTGTTATTATTGGATGCATCATTTATTAATTTTCTTTCATAGTTTCTTTTTAATTTTTTAATTAATTTATTGCAGAAATTCCTATATCGTTTATAAGTTATTTTTAAAATAACATTAGAGGGATCCTCTCTTAACTGTCTCTGCAAACCATTGCGATTATGTATGCAACGCAGTATTCCTGCAGTGATCCACGGTTTAATATTTCTATATTTCTTAGGTATCATTTTAATTTCTGTATTGTCATTTAATGTCAGTGTGAACTCGTAGATCAAGCTATTCAGAATAGTATTTGGGTCATTACTAAACAACAATTTCGAGAGGTTTTTACGTTTTATGTCTTCTAAAGCTTTTTCAAAATTTATGACAGTCTTTTTTTTAGAAGGTGTTACCTCATTTTTTAATTTAGATATAACTAGTAGCGCTGCAGAATGATCAGTGATGGATGCTTCCAATATAGCAATGGTTGCCTGAAATTTTTTTTTTTAAATTTTAGCATTATATGGTCGAGGCAGTTTTTTCCCCGCGTCGGCAATGTATGACCTGGCAGGATACCGAAATGAGACAGCATGTCGAGGTAGAGGAGCCTGTTAGTCCGGTAGTGAGGAAGTTCTTCTGCCTTAGGCGTAATATTTATATTTATATCCCCTGTAATTATTATACTCTTGTTGGTAGGGCCCACTATGTCAAGGTGAGCACTTAGAGAATTTATGAAACTCTCAGCATTTTGATTAGAAGGGGATCTATAGATGCCTAAAATTGAATTGTTCAGCACATCAAGCTGTAAACAAGAAGCGTTTTGAAGTTTTACTTCACTAACTTTATGCTTAAGACTGCTCTTCGCATATATTACCACCCCATCATTTTGATTGAGTAGTCGCGTAGTAGAGTAAGAGTTATAATTAGGCAGTTGAGGTATTGGTTTATTAGGATCCAGCCTGCACTCTGTTAGTACTAGCACATCCACTTCAAACTTAAGGCAAGATATTGATATTACAAAGTCGTCAAAATTAGAATAAATACTACGTATATTTTGCGTGATAAGGGTAAAATCATTCTTTTTAACATGAACATAAGATTTTAGATTCGCAATATCACATACAAGGGAATGTGCAATATCAAGTCTGTCAATTTCATTCATTCTATGCATTGTATTATCCATTAATATATTTAAAGCATAACACGTTTCTATAATGCCGGTGATATGCTTGGAAATTACTAATGTTAGGTAGGTACACAGACCATAGCAGGATGCAAAAAGCTTTAGAATTTATCGTCATTTTATAAATATATAGTATGAGAAAAATTGGTTGTGTATGCAAGCATATATCTTTTATTATTGATAAAATATATTTTAAGTAGCCCCAAAAGTATTTTAAAGTGTTGTATGTGTGTGTATAAGGATGTGTAGTTAAGTTATGTAGGAACAATGTGTCGTTATTATGAACCTCACAAATATTTAACTTTACAAAGTATTTTACAACAGAATAGAGATTTGTCTTATAACTATTAAATTGACCTTTAGACATATTCAAAGGACAAACGCCACGTAGGCTTATAGAGTTAAGCAACAAAGGAAGATAGATAAAATACACTGTAGGGATCGAACTAGACAGTCGTCTCCACAAAGTAACAAACTCTTTTATGGGTCAATGTATACGATTCCCATGTGTATTCAAAACCTACCTTTGGAAAAATTTAAGACAATAATTAAACAAAAACTTTGTAAAAAGGTCTATTATAGAATTTCTGATGATCTGTAAGACAAGCAACTATGGGAATAAATTGCTCAGCTCCAGAGTTTCTAATTGTAAGTCAATTAAAATTAGAAATAAGAAAATTTGTATGATTGACTT